>OX235274.1:31598051-32198051 GCA_944472155.2 Trichobilharzia szidati
GGTTGCGTTCTCTGAGCTGGATGAGCTGGTTATTAAAGCTTTTGTTATTCTTCTAGACAATATCTTCAACAAAAGGTTTGATATACAGTGGACTTATTTGAATTTTTCATAGATGATATAATTGTATATTTTGACAACCTTTGTCTTGATTGGTTGCCCATTAGCACTAGTGACCGTTTTTATTGATTTGGAATTTGACCTTTCCAGTCGTATGGCTTATTGTTTATTAGTTGGTACATCTGACCTATAATGATATTACTGTTAATCTCTGATTTATAAAACACAAAATAATTGAGCAAAGAATATCCTTTTCGATAATTTCCTCCTCTTCTGGCTCTACAGTTACATGTATATATGTTAATATACATAGAATATTCTAGATTAGTAGTCTATAACAATATTAGTGTTTTTTAAATAATATCGATTTGTAAAGTAAGATCACAATGCAATTACAGTTCATTAAAGATCCCTCAATAATAATAATGATAAAGATATAGAAGCAAATAGAATATCAACTAAAATTAGGAAAATTCCACAAAAATTCAGGATCATTCAAACGTGGATGGCCAAGGTAAGGATAATGTCTGAACTAACTTCTTTTGGATGCACAAATTAGGCTTGTTAATATGGATCCCCACAGCCAGCCTCAGCAATATTTAGTAGCCGAACTCTTAAGGCGAAATTGAGATTTGTTTGTATGCGATAAATGACCCTGAAAGCCTGGTTAATATCAATCTTGTGTTCTGTATCCACAAGATGAGATAGAATAGCACTCACTGTGAATAGATTTTGTTTGTCCTTCACTGAATCACACAGGGTGATGTTCCGAAATTCGACGAGAAACACGCCTAATTGTACGGCCTATGCAACTAATTGGCTCCACAGGAGCAGTTAAATTGTCTAAGCACCAGACTTCCAACAATCCTCTAGTAGTCTGGTATTTCAACCCTTTACAATTTCTACATTCTTCTTATGATGGAGAATTTAAATACGTTAGCTTCATATTATGGCTTGAGTTAAAGGTGTTTTCTAGAAGGACAAAGAAAGCCTCGCAGTTGAATCACCCGGCTCAGCGAGCTTAGTCACATTAAAACCATCCACCTGAGCTATAGATCTCAATTATTTCGAAGTGCTGATTGACAACAAAGTATGCAAGTATTTATAAATCTGATGTTTAACTAACGACCAATTCTAATGACGACATAGCAGATTAAAGGTCTGGTGAGTATGTACTCCTTTGCCACTGATGACGTCTTACCTATTTACCTAATCTCAGGGATATATCCCTGGGAAAAACTAACCAAGTAAAACAAAAGTCAGCAGAGTAGCTAATTATTTATTATTTTTTTCAAATAATAATGTCAAAACGAATTACATGCTTAAAATTTAATATGTGTAGAGGAAATGTTAATGCTAATTGTCTCATGATTCTGACAGTCTCATCATTCATAGAATTTCATTCGCTTTTAGCCTCTAGAGAATGAATTTTTTACTAGATGACTGCACTAAAATAACATTTCAAAATTACGTCAACATTTTACCTGGAGAAAATTTGGGACTACATTGAAAGGAAATTAAAGTGCACAAATGTTTTTTTTCTGGATTTTATCAGCATTGTATTTTTAATATATCGGTAAGCAATATGAGTGAGACGCAACTTGTAAAAAAGGTTGTTTGAATCAGTTTGGCCTATCATGTAAACTTTATTAATTTGTTCTTAATGTTTTAAGGCCAACAGCAGGTGAGACAGTTGTTCTGAGGTTAATGACCCTTAAACTGAGCTGAATTCGCTTGATGCTGAAAGCATTTCTCACAGGAAAGTACTAATATAATCATAAAGCCAATACTCAGACCATTTTGTGTATTGTAGTCGATTGCGTAGCAACAATTTTTGCTCTAAATGCGATCTGAAAATTATATTTCAGGTGGACCAGCTACTTTATTTGGCCTTTGGTGGTTCAGTGGTAGAACACTCGTCAGCCAAGCCAGAAGTGGTCCAGGTTTCGATCCCTGGCCAAATCACTACTGAACCTCGCTAAGCCGGTTTTGAAACCAGTAAAAAGAGGGAAAGTTGGCTTGAGGCCATCAACCCCACTCCGTAAAAATAAGAAAACCACTGCTACCGAAACTTCAAAGCTGTGGCTTGAAGCCCTATGTCCCACTCGGAACTTAAAGGAATAAGATTAATAATATTATTAATCACCTTAATAAATTCTGGCACCATACTTCTCTGTTTTCTAAAGCTTTGAAGGCTTTAAGTATTCAGAAAAGCAAGACAGCTCACTAGAATTACCGAGGCAGAACCATTTACAGTTCTGAATGGATAAAAATATTTACCATACTGTCTTCAGTCTGTATTATCCTGATAACTAATTTTCAAGTGTTTATCTTTATTTTTATTTTGATTTTGATTTACAGCTTGATTCCACACCGTATTTTCAGTACAAGTGTGGAATTTTCAGCATGGATATCGGTAGCCCAAATTCAGGCCGACCATAGATATCGGGTGTGCGCTGGCAGGGGATCGAACCCCGGACCATGTGCATGGTCGGCGAGAGTCCTAACCACTGTGCCACCGACGCATGTATTCAATCAATTTAGTGGTCAATAACGAACTGAATTCAGTTGGCGAATCATCGAAAACCGTCAGGTAGTACTAAATAGCTCATTTGTTCTCGTTTGAGACTTTTTAGAAGTACGCACCCATGACCCAAACAGCGATTGAACTCAAGACTGATGGCCACGCTGTATATCGTGCATTGTCAGCAGTTAGAATTGATGGGCTATCGGATTCCATCGCAGAGGCTTAATGGTTAGTATGCTCACCTGCTAACCTGAAGATCCTGGGTTCGACCCCTACAAGTGGGGTGATAAGTGCATACCGCTGAAGAGTCCAGAACGGAAATGAAATAGTTGCCTTGTACTCCCCAGTTTTTTCACTAGTTCTCTAACCGACGTCAATTCTTTATCAACCTTGATATTCTGGTAATTTTTGACTATTCAACTGAAGTCTGTAACAAAGTTAATCACGTTTTACAGCCAGCTTCTCAGTTAATCAGTGTGAGATTATATTTTATTTATTTAAAACTCCCTTGAGATTATTAGCATCATTCAGCAACACTACTTTCAGTGAGAGATAAGCAATAAAAGTTAGCAAGACGCCCACACAAACGGCTGAAGTGAGTAGAGACAGAAAAGAAATAACACTACTGTAAGTCAATACCTTTCAAAATTACTCCGCTTCAGTCTTTGATAGACTGACTGACTTTTCTTAACACTTTTATTATCACACACTATGTATTAAAGATTTGCGTCAGTGATTCTGGGGTGGAATACTCTCCAGGTTCGATTGCCTGAGGAGGCACTCCTCAAACCTGGCTTATCTGGTAGTAAGCTCGGTAAAGAGAGAAGGTTAGCTGTGAAGGTAACCACTCAAACCGGTAGAAAACAAAGCTGTAGTTTCTGAAACTTCAAAGCTGACGCCTGAAACCCTATGTTTCACTCGGAAACCAAAGGAATGAGAGATAGAGGTGTATTTTAAGAGTCAAAGAAAAACCACAACCTAAATCAGTAGTCGGTATATAAAATGCATTACTTCTTTTTCCCTTAATTAATTGGCGTCTGAAATTAATCTAACTTAGAGTTGTTCCCCGCCCCCCCCCCTGTCTTTTGTTTTCTTTTCTGATAAATTTCACTAGTATCATAAAAGGGAGTTGTTCATCATCAGGTAAGATGAAAGACTTTATTTCAACTTGAAGATTGAAGATATATTCTTTAGTTTGTCTATATTTTATTCATATCATCTGGAGACAAAATGGTCTGGTGACGATTTGATTGACTGATTAGGAAAAGAAACTAATTGTCTCAGTGCTTTTTATCCTCGCTGTTTATTTTCTGGCTGCTTCTGTAGAACAAACAGTAGACATATCGCATTGACAAATAAGTATTATCCGTGATTGATGGTTAGTCAATTTTGTTTCTGTGCTCTGGTTGGTGAAGAATACCTCTTCCCTCTTCGTAGTCTTCTCCGGTTTTATATATCTCGCATTTCTCGTTTGTTTTCTTTACGGACAGATAAGTTAGTTACGAGAAAAACCAAACACATGTGTGGTTATCTCTGTAGATACCTGAAAAGTTTATATTAGTTATTATATTATTAAGTTGTCAGGAATAAAGTTGAGAGGGGAAACTCTCCATTGCTAATTTTCATTTGTGCTTCTTCCTATGCACGTTGCGCTCCAGTTGCATGGTGTGAGACAGCAAAAGTTTTTGAAAAACACTCCATTCATAATGATACTTTATTATTATATATTGTTTTCTTTAATTCCTGGAGCAATATAGGGCTTCAGCCACGCGTCTCCATTGCGTTCAGTCCTCGGCCGACGTTTTCACCGGGCTCCAAGTCTGCCCACATGCCTTCATCTCCTCTTCAGATGACCTCCTCCAAGTCACCCTTGCACTGACGACCAACTCACCGCTTCCTGTTCGGGTTCCACTCGAGCCATGGCTTGTCTAGTGATGTCACTTGATGGTTTCCTCAGAGTATGGTCAATCCACCTCCATTTCTTCCTGCTTATTTGATACTTTAAGTGACGTTGAAAGCTGTGCGGAAGAAAAACCTTTTTAATACTAATGTAAACAATCAATTCCCTGCAAGCCACCACTTGAGAATTAACCTATTGCTCACTACAAACATGATCTATACAGGAATATACCTGGAGTTTTAATGGGCGGTCCATCATGTCAGGCGAGAGAACAGTCATTCGTCTATGACACTGGCTGGTGGTTGCGCCAAAAAATATCGTGAATTATCAGAAGTTCAAATTCATGGACCACTGGATTCTGTCCCAGGGGCTGAATGATCTACGAGCTCGCCTTGTTAACTGGAAGGTCGTGTGAATGAATCCTAGTGGGTGCATACTGATGAAGCATCCCAAACTAGGACGAAGCAGCTGGCTGTCCAGTACTCCCTGGTTTTCCATTAATTTCAAATCTGTAATTCTTAAAACTTCACAAACACTTTTAAGTGAATACACTCCATGCCTTACTTGAATGGGAATTTATTAAATCCTCAACTGGTTAATTATAATTTAAGCCACTGTTTCCAGTCCATCCACACTCAGTCGACGATGATAATCCATTCCCCACTTAATAAATCGTAGTAGACAAAGTAAGCATGAAAATGATGAAATTTTAAATCCTCTAAAATATAATGAAAATTTCATTCCTGTTCATTGACCAGGAATTCAATTCTACAGTGTATGGGTAGAGAATATCTCTATGGCATTCGTCTAGTAAATCATAGGATACATATAAACAGTGTTCACTCAATCGTATATACGTATATATGTGTATATTAAAGTAACAATTGGAATTATTTCCTCAAATTTTGCATGTCTTGTTGGTTAAGTGTATATTCATCTTTCAGCAAAATAAAAGATGAGTAGAAAACTCTTTTTGTACATATAATGAGCTGTAATCATTCACTGCTTTCCAATGGAAAGCAGTATAGAACTATACTCAGAGTTAATGTTTCGGTGTAATGGAAGTTTGATTGACAAGTTGAAATTTTACGCATTTTATTCATTTCAATATAGAATAAATAGTGAATTGACAGATGTTAGAATTCGTCTGCTGGCCACTGGATCCTTTCCCAGTGTCTGAATGGTAGACGAGCTCATCTCGTAGCCTTTAGGCCCTGGGCTCGATCCCTCGTAGTCATATCATGGTTGCGTACTGATGAAGAGTCACAAACTAGGGTGAAACAGCCATCCAATACTCCTCTAGCTGATGTCAAACCTTGATCTTACTTGGAACTAGAAATATGGTAATTGTGATATCAAAAACCTTAGTTTTATTTTAGTTACTCTTCAGAACGAAGTAATTTCTAGACTGTGTTATAGGATTTATGATTTTTACTGAAACAACTCGTCGGTACCATATTCTAGCATCATTTTATTAGCATCTTTCGCATATCTTTTTAACTAAATTAGTAGACAACAGTATTTTGTCTCATTATTCAATCACAAGATAAGTTAAAATATGAGCTGATGGCTCCCAATTAATGAAAGCGTCGTCTATCACCTAACGGTCAGCATCTATTGTACAAAGTTTATGTCGTGGAAAATACCCATTGGAACATTAGATTGAGAAGACTAAGAAGTTCAGCAAAGATATCTTTTCGGCGATTTCATTTTCAAAAGCTGTACAATCGCATTTAAATACATAATTTTACATGGAGACAATTCTTGTTTGATTCTACATAATTATGACAGTGAATAAAAGGTGATAATTATTTCCAACTAGATATGGTTATACGAGAGGCTTAGAAACAAAAATTACGCAGGATTAGAACGGATATCACAGCTCCGGCCGGAGCTGTGTATCCAAAAGAAATTAGTTCAACCTCTACAACTACCATGGACTTAGTTCGGTATGTTACCGTAGCTTCCATTTTTGGTTCTGTTTTTGTTTTTGTTTTTTTTTTTGATCCCTTTTCGTTCGCTATGTGTGTGATTCTTACTCCCTCAGTCTTCATTCGATTCACCCCATTTTTTTTTTCCAGTTATAAAAACATTTATTTTAAGTTTGTTTCCATGCTTTTCCTGTTCACATTTATAATCCGTTTTAAAAAAAATTTGCAATTATATCTTAATCCTGTGCAATTATTTTGTGTTTCTAAGGCTCTTGTAATCTATATTCACACCTCCTAACTTCCATTTTAAGTTAAAACTATTATATCAATTTTGTTTCCATGCTGACTTTCTGCACACCTGTAATTTGCTAAATTCCATGTAATTTTGTTTCTAAGGCTCTTGTAATCTATATTCGCACCTCCTGATTCCCATCTCAAGTTGAAAATTATTATTTCAATTTTGTATCCATGCTCATTTTTACACACTTGATATCCGTTCTAATCCTGCGTAATTTTTGTTTCTAAGCCTCTCGTATAACCATATCTAGTTGGAAATAATTATCACCTTTTATTCTCCATCATAATTATGTAGAATCAAACAAGAATTGTCTCTATGTAAAATTATGTATTTAAATGCGATTGTACAGCTTTTGAAAATGAAATCGCCGAAAAGATATCTTTGCTGAACATCTTAGTCTTCTCAAAGTTTATGTCTTTGTGAAAACAAATATCGCACATTTATTTATGAAAACTATGAAATGAACGATACATATTCCTACCAGTTGATCACGGATTGATATCAGTTAGAGAACCACTGAAAATCAGGGAGTACTGGACAGCCGTTTCATCTTAGTTTGGAGATCATCGGCAGTACGCACCCACTGGATTTGAATCTAGGATCTTCCAGTTACAAGCAAGCAAGCTCGTTTACAATTCAGTCACTAGGGCCCGATTCAATGTCTCATGAATTCTAACTTCTATCTGATTTTCGCTAGCAACTTGTTACAGGATGAAGTTTCCTGGAGTTCTAGTGAGAAGTCGTGACCAGTGAGGTCCAATTAGATGTCACGTGTGTGGATGGATGTCCCACCGACGACATCGGTTAGGGTTGCGCTAAATCACGAATTGGTAAAAGTTAGAATTTATGAGCCATTGAATCGGGTCCCAGTGGCTGAATGACATACGAGCTTGTCTTGTAACCGGAAGGTCCTGGGTTCGAATCCCAGTGAGTGCGTACTGCCGATGATTCCCAGACTAGGATGAAATAGCAGCTGTCCAGTACTCGCTGGTTCTCAGTGGTTCTCTAACTGATATCAATCCGTGATCAACTCGTAAAAACAAAACTAATCCTTATAAGTCAACTGTAGGAGATATATATTCCCTTTTTCTGTTTTTATTATGTATCTGATCATGGTTAAAGTAAAGGTATATATAAATTCGGTAGTTTTTAATTGTATTCCTGTACGAGATATTCTTCGAAGTGCTGTACACACTGCGTACGTGATCCAATCTTCAGGACTGTTTTTTTCATTTATAAGTGCTCCTTTTTAAAGAGACAGATGTACGGAGTGGTATTTACTTTAATAATTTAGATGTCTGAATAAAGAACTACAGAAATACTTTATTCAGCGTCAGACATCTCTCCTGGATCCCGCTTCTAACCACCGTCTATCAAGTAGAGTTGATTGGTAACTAGATAGTCACTAATGTCATGCATTTTGTCCTTCGTTTGTTGCAGACTGAATTGTTTCAGTCAGTAACTGACAGGTGACGTGGGTTCAAATCTCAGAGGGGACTTGAGGTCCTTCAGGGTTGCAGATACGCCTTGCTTACAAGTGCCAAAAAAACACGACACTTAGGTCCAGGGTTTCCTACCTCCCGCCGTCTAACATCATTTCAGAGCCAAGTATTTTCTGCTTGTTGCTACATATTCAAATATTTAAATGTATTTAGTCATAGAGAATGTTTAATGTCATACAAACTCGAAGACTTGCAGGCGAGAACTAACAAACTGGCTGAAGAATTAGCGAAAATAGGACTCCAGGTGAACAGAGAGAAGACGGAGGTAATGAAGATAACCAACTGGCAACAACAGTAACTAGTACTAGTCGACAACAACAAAAGAAATTTGAAAGAGGTCGCCTCCTTCCCTTATCCGGCTAGGAAGCACGATTTCCACCACAGCCAGTGGAACGGATGAAGATGTCAAAGTCAGAATCGAAAAGCCAAGATAATCCTTCATCAAACTGAAATCAGTTGGAAAGTCTTCTGCACTCCGTCTTAGCATAAAGCACAAGATTCGGATTTTTAAAAGCAGTGTGAACCCAGTAAGTTCTCCTATATGGGTCAGAAACGTGCACTACGCGTCAGTGACGAAAAGGATCTCCAACAAGTTAGTGAATTTTATCGGTAGCTGCTTTTTCTTGCTCCATACAGAAGATCAGATGACTTAACAGAAACTGGTGTCACATTAGCAACACTTCAGTGCCTTGAAGCTTTAAAAAAATCCGACTTAATGCAAGCAAATCTGAATCCCCTACTTGTCAGTTTTTTCAAACACTCAATTAATTATCACTATAGGTCATAACAAAGATCAAGTAAAGATAAAAATTACCATTGAATGATCAGGAAGGAGATAATTCAGTGGAAAGCTAAGAATGTTTGTTAAGTGAAATATCCGCGCTACATCCAAATTCTTGATATACTCACCACTGTTTATGCAAATGTGTTATCATTAGATCACTTTTAAAATGCTTAAGGAGATAGCTGAATTAAAGTTTCCCTTGAAAATCTCCTCTCTATTTTCACTGTTCAGAATATGTAAAAGATTTAGAAGTTCTTCTAGAAAGGCAGCTGTTTTAGAGAATTTCTAATTTTTTTTACTTTCCTAAACAAAACATTATTTACACTAATATTTTTTTTTTGCTGGTTATAAACATCTGGAATATGAGAAAGAACAATAACAATTTTCTATGCGACAAATTAGATATTTACTTTACCAGATGACTACAAGCGGCACAGATGAGGATGTCGAAGTCATTCAGGGTCGGAAAAGCAAGACAGACATTCCTCAATCTGAAATCATTGTAGAAATCTACTCCACTACTGTGGCCTACCTAAATCACAGGGCTACTAGAATTTCCATCCATTAAATTGCCAAAATGAGGAGAACAATGTAGAGAATTTGTCCTCTCTTCAAATGCAACAACACCATGTCACATGGTATACTTCAGATTGTTACTTCATATGTAAATCCTGTATAAAGAGGAGATATTTTGGAAGTAAATACGATGGGAATTTCTGCGCTGTATGTTGACTTGCCGTCTGAAATAAAGCTTTATTATTATTCTTATCAAGGAACAAGATCCGGATTTCCAGCACTAGTGACAGTTCAGTCGGTGCTTCTATGTGCTTCAAAGATTTGGCGCATGCGTTATCAAAAGCACTTCCTACTGGTAATTTCCCACTTTTATCGACAGCTAAATTAACTCTATACTGAAGATCAGATGGGAACTCGGACGGGAAAGGATGAGTAAAAAGAAACTCTGCCAGGCAGATAACCAGTCAAGAGCTTATCGCCAAACAAATGTACAGAAGGAAAAAAAAGGATGTTTTAGATACACACTGGGAAGACCATTGAGTGACATTATGCGCCAGTCACTCCAAAGAGTAGAACTCGAATAGGAAAAGATGAGTTGGTCACAAGTGAGACGTTGATATGAAGTAGATCGTATGAAGATGGAATGAAGGCTTAGTCAGCTGAAAAGAATGCAGATAACAGAGTGAATTGGAGGCATGCATTTGGAGATCGATGTTTCACTTAGAATCCAAGAGAACAATATAATGAACATGATATTGAGCACTGTTCAGTTTTCAGTTAGACTGGCCTCCCAGTATCAAATTAGAACTTAAGTATCACAGTTTATGTCCACTTGGATTTAAATCTATTCAAGTTTAACTCCTCTACTTTGGATCGAAATTTATTTGTGGGCTCCTGTGAATGACTAACTCAACTCAAGCTTAGTTGATCCCTTATAGAAACCAAAAAAATATTCTTTGATAGTGTTTATCTTTCACTTAAATGTGTTAAAATGTTTATTTATGTCTTTTGTCTGTCACGCTGCTTCATAAGTGTTCCTTATCACAGAAATGTTGAGGTAACGTATATTTATGTTTTAAGTGAGATATCGCAGTGTCCTAGGTCTATTAAAGAGATTTAGAAAAACGTAAATCAGTAATATTTTGTCCACATTTTTGAATGTTTTCATTCGTGTGCTGTTTGATAAGCTTAAGTGTTTAGTATCATTATTATTGAATACTTGAAAAATTAGTTAAAACAAAATGAAATTTGTTTTTCAAGTCTGACCACGGACTGATATCAGTTAGAGAACCATTGAAAACCTCCAGGAAGTACTGGAGAGTTGTTTCACCCTAGTTTGGGAGTCATCGGTAGTACACACCCACAGGGTAAGATTAAATGGAACTCTTAGCAGCAACAACATAGATAATGAAGTTAAATGCTATGTGATACTGATCGACTGAAGAAACAATTTCTGGTTAAAATTGTCAGGCTTTTATATTTATAGACTGTCAAGATCTTCATAACTGTGATGAATAGTAAAATTGGAAACGTTCCGATTAAGTGGACAAACAACTAGAAGAAGATTGTTTTATCTAGTTTAGTTGTTGAAGTTAGCCAAACTATTTTATTCGAACTAAGGAATAGGTACTTATTACTCACTGGTATATGTAACTTCCTGTTGAATAAAAAATAATTTAAATGTTCGCATGTTGAAGTGTGGCGTCGCAAGGCTTAGCGGTAGAATATTCGCCAACCACGCAGGTGGTTTGGGGTTCCATCCCTGGCCAATACACTCTTTTACCCCGCTAAGCCGGTAATAAGACCGGTAAACAGGAAAGGTTGGGCATGAGGCTAGCAAGCCCATCCCGTAAAAATAAACACCACTGCTATCGAAACTTCACAGTTGTAGCTTGAAGCCCTATGTTACACTGGGAATGTAAGGGAATAGAAAAATGTTGAAGTATTGGACAAAATGGAAGGGATTCTGTCAATCTTCAGAAAACAATAACTTCAATTGATCAAGCACAAAATCATAGAGGACCACCCATATACTGATAATCTTTCCAGTTCAATTATTTGCTCATACTTATATCACAGTTCTCGCATAACTCACACACTTCATTTATGTTGTCCCATTATCCCTCATTCTTTGATTATACCAATAATATTACTTTCTAAATATCTGGCTCTACTGTTACATCATTTGCCTATCACACCTGATGTGTTGGTTCAAAGAATAAAGATCCAGTGATCAGTCTTCAGCCTATTTAATTACAGATTTCCACTTAGAGGTGTCACTTTGTCCCACCATTTTGTGTGGTTGACTCAAATTGTAAGGACAGAAGACAAGAGCCAGGCAACAGATCGTTTATTGAGAAAATCAACAGATATTTATAGATTTTTATGTACATTATTGTCAATGGAGGAGCAGTGTCTTCTGATTGGTTGTTTTCTTGCTGAAGGTTATTCTGTACTGCTTGTGACCGTTTTTCAGAAATCCAGGCCATAGATCTGCGAATCTCATTTGCACACGTTAAGTCTGCTGTGATTGGTTGCTGAGCTCCTCAAGGTTAAGCCTTGTTATAATTTTTCTCATGACTCCTATTGGCGACAAAACATTGACGCAAATTGCTTTCTACAATTTTTGGCTTGCAGCCAGCTCTCATCACAATATAACATGTGTAGCAAAGCTAAGATATCTCTAATTAATTCCATAAACATCGGAATGCCACTCATATTCCTGCCCACCCAACAATCATCATGTATCAGGTTTTAGAGATATTTCTTCTTTATATGGTAATAATGCGTGCCAGATTGTAAATATAAGTCGATAACCGGATGGTCAAAAATGTATTTTTCTCAATCAGAGTCTATCAACGAGGTCAGCAACCTTGTTACTTACTAACAAATCTGATACTATTATACAAAGCAATTTGATATTAAAAGTTAGTCTTCCATAAATGCACTTCTTTGTAATGAGATACACAGTCAGACTAACACCCATCAGAATGAGCTCAGAAATCGGGACTTATATGAAATACATTCGAAAAGAGCGAAGTTATGTGTTATTTGTATTTTAATGTTATAATAACTTGTCACCTCGATAAATACAGAAATATAGACTTTCTATGATTCATCACTGATGAAGAATACTCGTAAGCTTTGCATGTGCTCCGGGTTTTGACCCTTGGCAGGTATACTCCTCGCTTAGCTGGTATTGAACCTGGTAAAGAGTGGCGGTGCGATGTAGGACTAGCAATCCTACCCCATGAAAACGTCACTGCTACTGAGGCTTCAAAGCTAAGGATTGAAGCTCTGTATTCCACTTGGAACAAAAAAGAATGGAAATGTGTTTAAAAAACATTCAAAGCTTTACACATTTATTTCCCTTTAGTGAATTTGCATAAAGCAAGAACAAGAGCTATTGCAGAATAAAATGGTAAAATCATTTATTTCTTAATATCAGTAAAAAGTTTGAGCATTGTGGATTAGATCAAATAAAGTATAATTATATTTTAATAGTTTACACACAATTCCAACACTGGAGTGAACACGGGCAGTAATTTTGCTCGAAATATTACCAATAACAAAACTTATCATTGTGTGTAAACTATTAAAATATAATTATACTTTATTTCATTTATTTCTTTCGCTTCTCATCAGCTGCTTACAGCCCGAAGACATTAATAAGCATATCTACGGAAACAATTTTAATATAATTGCACAATGTTCATTTTTGCAATTAATAGTGTTCTCTGACCTGGTTGGTTTGGTTGTGGAGCTTTCTTCGTCCTTCTGGACAACATCTTCAGCGCCATATTTAGCATAAAGTGAAATGATTTAAATTTCTTCATGGGTGACATAATTGAGTCTCCCGGTAACTATCTTCACATATGTATTGACCATTTTTACTATTGACTTGGATTTGAAACTTTCTGGTCACCTGATTTACTTTTTATTAGTTGGTATATTTCGTCTATATTAACGTGTTTGTTAATCGCATTTTCGTTTGAGTACCAGGCTTCTAGGAATTCCCTGACTGCACTTTTGGTGTTTCCTCTGTCTAAAATTTTGACATTATCCCAATCAAATTGATGACCATAATTGTCTATATGCATTGATACTAAAGAATATATATTGTGTCTTTTCACGGCTGATTTGTGTTCTTGGATTTTAATTCGAGGGGGACGCCCACTTTGGCCGATGTAATGCCTGTTACAGTTCATACAATTTATTTTGTAAATGGTATTAATTTTATCCCCTTCTTCTGTTGGATCTTACGGTTTGCATAATATTGACTGTGCTATATCTATATCAAACGGTTTCAGTATTCTAGCTGTTATTTCAGAGATATTTCTCATGTATGGTAGGATGAATTTTCTTGTGCTCTTTGACGATGGTTCCTTGTTGGTATTTTTATTCGACTTTAAGCACTTTTTGATGAAATTTTGTGGATAACCATTCTTTTTAAAGACTGTTTGTAGGCATATTTCAAAGTTACTTTTAAATAAAAATCAATAAATATATGCATACAACGCTAATAGCAATAATAATCATACATAATGGAATCTTTCGGCGCTACGTAGTCAGATAAAAGAGAGGATGAAAACATCCAGTCATCAGGGCAAGAAAAGACTGATAACCACTTCTTTCTGAACGCATGAATCGGTTTTCGGGCGCGTGATGGAGACTGCTTCGGCAAACTTAAAGAGAATTGAACTCTTTCGATTACTGATAGTTTCAAACGGTCTTGCGACGTCCACCTCCTGATTCGTATCAAGGAGATGCCTGGTGATAGCGGTGTTTAAAGCATTTGTTACCTTAAGACAAAGGCTTTTTAGTACATATTCAGAAAATCGGAGGTATGCTGCTGTTTCCATTCTTCCAATGTAACTGCTCCCCCAGATACATGTAAGTTTTTGGCGAAGTAATCTCCATCAGGCCCCCCGAAACCTGATTTATGCGTTCAGAAACAAGTGGTTATCAGTCTTTCCTTGCCCACCTGGTAACTGGATGTTTAATAGCGACTTTGAGCTGTAAGCAGCTTGTGAGAAGCCAACAAAATAAATGATGGTACCATTTTAATTCTGCAAAAACGCTGTTGTTCTTGCTTTATTCAAATTCAAAGCTCTGTTCGCATAAATTATACACTTTTGTTTTCTGTAATCTGGACATTGTTTTGATTGCCAGTTAGTTAGTTCGTTAGTTAGTTAGTTAGTTACCCAACTGATAATAACTAATATGCGCTAACGATAGAGAAAAACATGCAGACTTCTGCCTTGTTGCATTTCATCTCGTGTGTGTGTGCCTATTCATTTATCTATTTACATCTATTTACTTATTCGCATGTTCCTCCCTGTTTATTTATTTATTATCCAAGATACTTATCATTCATCAATAAAGATATCGATATTTGTTAGTTAGTTTGTATTTTTGAAAAACGAACTTCTTTATAGTACTCAACATAGCATAGCGTACGTAGGTAGATTTAGCTTTCACGTATACTCTTCATCTACATGTAGTGAAAGCTTCCATAGGGCTTTAGAGTGCACTACTCAAAGTCATGCCCTCATTGACTGGCATGTTAACTGCTAGTGTAAATGATCTTGTTGTTGACTGTCTCATCAGCGGGGGTGGTGGTGGTGGTGTTTATGATGGCGATCCAGATCACCAACAGCATTTATATATAAGAATAACAGTAATCTACAGTACAGTAATTTCTGCAAGTGAAGTACACAACAATATTATAATTATTATCAAACAAATAGATGAATACATTCATCTGAAATAAGGTGTAACTGTAAATATTTAAACACTATGATGAAATGTTTGCTGTTCAGGTGGAGGGAGGCGAAATGATCGCATAGATAGATCCTAGAGATTAAACAGATATACGATACACCTTTGTTATTTACTCCCTATGATTTATACGTGTAGGGAAATAACTGTTATGTATCTTTTTTTTTCTTCAGTGAATATAGCTCTACTCTTAGTTAAGACTAATGTTAAATCATTTAATTTGGGAAAAAAAGGCATTTATGAAATTTGCTTTTGAAACTACCCACTTTCATTATTGCAAGTTACTAACGTAGGGCTATTTGAAGTTTGACAAGTCGCCTTTATTAGTTTTAGACTTACAAAGTAACTTAGAGAAGTTAAGGTAAGGTTAGAATAACTGAGGCAACTTGTTGTCAATTTTTGGTAAAATACAAAATAATTGAGCAAAGAATATCCTTTTCGATAATTTCCTCTACTGGCTCTACAATTATATATATATACATATATATATAGTATTCTAGAATAGTAGTCAATAACAATATTAGTGCAAAGTAAGATCGATGCAATTACAGTTCATTAAAGATGCTTAAATTATAATAATAATAATAGAATATCAACTAAAATTAGGGAAATTTCTACATAAATTGAGGATCATTTGAACCTAGATGGCCAAGGTTAGGATAATGTCTGAACTAACTTCTTTTGGATGCATAAATTAGGCTTCCTAATGTGGATCCCAACGGCCTCAGCAGTATTTAGAAAACGAACTCCTAAGGCGAAGTTAAGATTTGTTGATATGCAATAAATGACCCTGAAAGCCTGGTTAACATCAATCTCGTGTTCTGTATCCACAAGATGAGATAAAATAACACTGCGAATAGATTCTGTTTGTCCTTTACTTAACCACGTAGGTTGATGTTCGGAAATTCGACGAGAAACATGCCTAATTGTACGGCCCATGTAACTGGCTTCACAGGAGCAGTTAAATTGGTCGATACACATGGAAGAGGTGAAATTAGGCAGTTAGTCTTTTACTCCCGAACGCAAAAGAAGAGTGGTTTTGAAGGCACGGTGGAATTCAGCAGCAGGGAATGCTCTTTTTACCGCATTTCTAAGTCGTTTTGTCAGTATCTCGCCGATGTTGTCCCCACGGAACTGAATTTGTAAGAATAAGTCCTTTTTAGGAACTGTTGTTACCTTGGTCTGCTTTGATTTTAGATTCATATTCTTATCAATAAATTTTTTTGGATAACCATTTTCACTCAGCGACCGTTTAATATTATTAAGTTCCTCATCAGAACATTCATCCGAGCAGATTACTCTTGCTTTGTGAACCAGTCACTTTATGAAATTGCGTTTGTATTTCAAGGGCTGAAAAACAGCTGAAAAAATGAGTATACTGACCAGTTGATGTAGGTTTTCTATATACACTTCTTCTTATTGTGCCATCCGCTTTTCTGGTGATAGGGACGTCTAGAAATGAAATACCAGAGTCTTTTTCTTTCTCAGTAGTAAAATTTATTTCTGGATGAACCTCATTAAATTTATCCGGGATGTTCTTTGTATCATCCTTATTTTTCATAGTCAAAAATGTCTCATCCATGTACCGACAATAGAATTCAAGTTCATCAGTAACATCTTTCAAGGGCCCATTTTCTAGTTTCGCAAGAAAAATGTCAGCTAGAATGGAACCTAGTGGTGACCTTATTGCCATGCCATCGATTTGTCTATATAGTTACACACAATTAGTTGTATTCTACTTGTAATGGATCACTTGTTTGGAAAGTTCTTCCTGGACGAACTATTTATCCATTTACTTGTACTTATTTAGGTGTTTCAAATAACTTTGCAATTATTAATTTGATATTTTGCATATAACATGTTGATTTTGACCTTTATTATTCGCCCTTTGTCCTCGATTAATATATAATTGTAATACTTCTCTTTGTGGTTGTAAGTACATTGACAATGTGTTGTTTAACGATATGAGTTTGTTTGAGTGAATGAAGGTCATTCTGACCCGGGAATGTCTGCGGGAAGCGTTGATGTGTGGTTCTTGTGGACAGAACTTTTGATCCCACCTCGATGGGAACATTCTGGTCGATTCTAAGATATCTTATACAGTTGAACTTTGATTAAGTAATTTTGTCTTACAGTACTTGTTCTGTATTTAGAAACATACCTTGCTTGTGAAGCTAGCTGAAGTAAACTGCTGAAGTAAATTTCAATTTGAAGTTCTTGTTGCTGAATAGAATCGGTGAAATACTGGAGGCCAGTCGTCTTTTCCCTGCTTTTGGAGCATTTTATGATGGCGCGTGTCTCAAAGAAGTTTTGTCGGCTATACATTAGAACGTAGAGTTCGGTGTTTTGTGTTCAGACCATAACTGAATAAATTTGGTCACCACACTTTACATTAGGCACACTAAATTAGTTTGATGGGGCTTTTCGGTAGTAACTAGTGCCATGCGTCTAGTCCTTTGTTTGGTGCAGACTGGATTCTATTGGTGAAATTTACAATATGGCTACCGATTTAGGTGGCTTTCAATCGTGATGCATTCTGAATTGATTTTATTAGACGGTTGGAGGCAGTCAGAAGGAAGACTTGTATCTAGCCTTGTTTCGTGCTTTTTAGCACTCCTCTGACTACATCACTGAATGACATGGATTCGAGTCTCAAATGGGAAATGAGTTACTTCAAGATTGCAGATACACCTTGTTTACTGGTGAGCGTCAACAAGCAAAAAACATAGATGCAAAGCTTCCTTCTGATTATCTCCAACCATCTCATGACATTAAAGTACATTTACCATCTTGCTGGTTTATTTGCAGTCTTTTAGTTTTCATTCATTTTCATTTTTCATCTGTTCTGTCTAAAATGTATTCGTACCACTTCCATTTATTATTATTATTATTACACCTTTATATTCCGCGTAGAACACAGAGCTTCAACAACATACTATCATTTCACTTTCTTCTCTGCAGTCGTCTTTAGCTGGTTACATGGCTGCTCATAAGCTTTCATCTCCCCCTCACATGACATACTCGGACTCAGCTTGCTGTCTCCCATTTGGGTTTCACTTAACGGCCTGTCTAGTATTTTGTGTCATTCAACAGTCTCCATAGTGTGTATTCATCAATCCCTATTTCTTATGGCATATATGTTAGACGATAGGTCCTTGGTTAGTTGTCAGAGTTCCTTTTTACTTATCTTTTCTGATCTTTAGTAACTAGCGAAGGCAGTTGTTGATGAAAGTCTTTGTAAATGCTTTCTGTAACAGGTGTGCCAAGTCTCTAAGTAACAGTAAATTTCCAGACAGATCTTAGATTAACGAAGTTTAGTCTTGCTTTTCCGAGCCAGAATGTCTTTGACGTTCTCATCAGTGCATCATGCTTTTGTTGAAACAATGCCTCCTAGATGTGTGAAAGAGACCGAGCAGCATTTTTGTAAAAGTCTCTTGCGATTCGAATGATTTATTTTATTACGAGTATCAGTGTAGATACAACATCTTCACATTTACGTCAGTTCCAGTGAATTTTACAGCTGGTTAGTGTTTAAATAATACTAAAATGATGCTCATGGTATAACGACCAAATTTATTTAGTTATAGTCTAAACACAAAACACCGGTCTCTGCTTTCTAATGTATAGCCGCCAATACTTCGTTGAGACACGCGCTATCATGAAACATCCCAGAAGTAGACAAAAGAGGATTATTCTTCTTAAATATTTTAGCGATTGTATTAAACAATAATAACATCAAAATTCAATAGATCGTTCATGAGGGAGTTTTCAAACAACTGATCCATTACAAAAAGTAATGGGTAAACTTCACAACCATCTGAATCCATGGTTTCATTTTAAATGCATCTATATTATTTATTATTATTCCCTTCAGTTCCGAGTGGAACAAGGGGCTTCAACAACACAGCTCCACTTTGTTCTATTCTCTGCTGTCGTCTTCAGCTGCATCCACAATCGCACATAATCTCGTATCTCCTCCTCAAACTCACACGATCTCCTCCATGTCACCCTAGCATCGACGACCCACTCGTTGCTTTTCATTCGGATTACACTCTATGGCCTAGCCTGGTAGGCGATGTCATTCGATGACCTCCTCAACGTATACCTGATCCATCTCCATTTTCTCCTGCATATTTACTGAGCAATCAGCTGTTGGCTGGTTGGTTTTCAGCCAGAGTTTCTTATTGCTAATTCTTTCTGGCCAGTTGGCTGGTCATTTGATCTTCAATTGGGAGCTAGCCAGAGAAGTGGGCAGCTGTTGATTTAAGTCTGTAATCTATTGGAAATCCTTGTCGCGACTGACACGCAGTACAAGTTTCTGACCCACATAGAAGAAGTGACCGACTTCACATTTGTGTTAAAAACTGAATCTTATTGTTTATGCTGGCTGACTGAGTGCAGAAGATTTCCAAACTGATATCAGGTTGTTGAAGGCGCATCTTGCTTGTCTTTCCGATTCTAGCTGACTGGCTGGCTTTGAAATCTTCATCCGTTCCGACTGCCTGTAGTTGAAACGATATATCTATCACCTTATTCTTATTATTATCGATACCAGCTATAGATAGTTTCACTACCAAGTGATTCAGGTATGTAAAACTTATTTGTACTGTAAGCACTAATTACTAATGAACAGGTACTACTGATTACAATCAAATAATAATTCTAGAAAAATCAAACAAAGATATTGATGTGCACTATAGCGTGTAACACTACTAACAAGAAGAAAGCCTTTTTAAAGGAGAAAATATCCTTCTTTGTGTATTACTATTATTATTACTATTACGACTAATCGGTGTGTATGTCTATGCTTACATCAACATACATAGAAGTAAAAGGTACAGATATATTTGTACAAGGACGGCAAAAAAGTTTAGCCTGTTCATAGGCATGCATGCACTTTGTTTATATAACTGTTTTGTCCTATCAAAAATATATATATATGTATGAAAACCAATTCCTACCTGCTTAGTTGTGCATCATTCATTTTTACAGTAACTGTGACATGGTTAATCTTGATACAAACAAAAAATTGTCTGATAAGATACAAGTGCCCGTCCATGTGCACTATACATACCTATATCTATCCATATATATATATATATATATATATATATAAAGACGAGAAAGCTAGGGGAACGACATATTTGGAAACATTGTGAATTGTAATGAATTATTTATATTCAAAAATAATGATTGATGAGAAGTATGTTTTACCTTCTGTTTGCCTAGTCACTTTCTAGTGCTTACTTACTACCTACCAGAATAAACAAACTTTAAAAGTATCTAAGCGATAAGAAGGTAGGATAGGCGCTTAGAAGGAAATTTTAAAATTAGCATTAACTTAACAGAAATACAGTGGGGAAAATCGTTACTTTCTCTGTTTGTTGGAAAATAATCAATCTAGCTTCATTTGTATGTACATGTTATCCCGACAATTATACATCTCATCCAACAGTTGTACGACAGTGCTGCATGCCAAGTAATCCACAAAAGGAAACTCACGGAATCCTTCAAAGCTGGCTGGCTGCCTACTATCTCCAATGATTTTCCTGGTTGCGGGAGGCTGGATCATGCGACAGATAGCGGGCAATGAGGAAACAAGCATAAAATGGACTCACACCAGAAACTTGGAGGATCTGGACTTCGCCGATGATATATGTCTGATTTATCACAAACTGGAAGATATGCAAGCGAAAAGCAACAAGTTGGCAGAAGAAGCATCAAAGATACGACTTCAGGTGAACATAGAGAAAACAGAGGTGATGAAGATTCCTGGACAACACCACCAACAGCAAAAACAACAACAGACAACAATCAGCATAAATGGAAGGAACCTGAAAGAAACAACCTCTTTTACCTACCGACCTGGGAAGCATCGTTTCAACTGCAGGCCGATGGAGCTGACGAGGATATCAAAGCAAGGATCGGGAAAGCAAGACAAGCTTTCACTACTCTCAAGTCTGTGTGGAGGTCAACAGCACTCAGCATCAAAAATAAGATCCGAATTTTCAACTCCAATGTAGAGTCAGTGCTACTCACTATATGGATCAGAGACTTGGCGCGTCATAAAGAGCATCTCAAACAAACTACAGACCTTCATTAACAGTTGTCTTCGCTCAATACTCAAGATCAGATGGCCAGAAAAGATCAGCAACAGAGATCTCTGGCAATGAGTGAACCAACTCAGCAGGAACCGATTGTGAAACAAATAGTCAGGAAGAAATGGAGATGGATTGGCCGGCCATACTCTGAGGAAACCATCAAGTGACATCAATAGACTAGTACTCGAGTGGAACCCGAACGGGAAGCGGCGAGTTGGTCGTCAGTGCGAGAGTGACTTGGAGGAGGTCACGTGAAGAGGAGATGAAAACGTTTGGGCAGACTTGGGGCCAGGTGAAAACTCTAGCACAGAACCGAACGCAATAGAGACGTGCGGCTGAAGCCCTATGTTCCTCTAGGAATTAAAGGAAACAATAATAATAACTATTATTATCCCTTTGAGTTCCCAGTGGAACACAGAGCTTCAAACTAGATCTTTGAAGTTTCAGTAACAGTGGTGCGTTTTTAACGGGATGAGGTTGCTAGCCTCATGTCTAATCTTCCATCTTTACTAGGCTTACTTATAAGCTAAGCGAGGTAAAGGATTGTGTCGGCCTAGGATATGACCCCGGTCCACTTGTGGCGTGGTTGGCTAGTGTCATACCAATGAACCACCAACTTCACTTGTGAATATGCGTTATTCAATTATTTAACCATCTAAATGGCCAACTCTCTTTAACTCTAAAATAGATATTTAGACTTTATTTCATCTTATATTATTGTTATTTCCTTTAATTCCTAGGGGAACAAAGGGCTTCAGCCCCACGTCTCCATTGCATTCGGTTCTCTGCAAAAGTTTTCACCACGCTCCAAGTCTGCCCACATGCTATCATCCTCTCTTCACATGACCTCCTCCAAGTCACCCTTGGACGATCAACTCGCCGCTTCCCGTTCGGGTTCCACTCAAGCTATGGCTTGTCTTGTGATGTCACTTGATGGTTTCCTCAGAGCATAGCCAATCCACCCCCATTTCTTCCCGCTCATTTGTTGCACAATCGGTTCATGCTGGGTTGGTTTGCTCCCAGTAATCTCTGTTGCTGATCTTCTTTTCGAGATCCGCGTTGTTTGTGGGTGCAAAGCATTGTATAACTGACACTTTCCTTGCTTTAGAGTTGAATCTGGGGGTTATTATCATGGGCGAGATCGCCTCCCACTGCATTAGTGCCTTCGTTGCCGTTGGTGAAATCATGATAGCCACGCCTTCGGTATGCATGTGGTTGTCTTCTGGATGACTGGAGTGGATCACTGACTCACCCGTTGAAAATTTGGTGAGTCCATTCCCGTTCCATCGGCTTTCGCATATCCCCAGTACTTGAATTCCGTATCTTTTCATATCGTTTGCAATCTGAGCAGCTTTACTAATCTCGTACATGGTGCGGACGTTCCATATCCCCACAAAGACTTTTTCTTTTGGCACAAGGAAATTCATCGTGCTGAAGTTTCTGTAGCAGCTTCGTTTACAGGGTGGGGTTGCTAGCCTCACGCCTGAGAATGGGGTGGTTACATTAAAATATATTTTACAGAGAAGCGACCTTGTGGGTTGCTCCCCTTAAAATCAGGAAAACAAGGAATAAAGCAATCAGGACAACACCAGCAAAAGAAAATAATTCACAACAGGAAGGGCAGCGACAACAACAATAAAAAATAACCTTAGCAGTAGTATCACAGTCAGATACAGTTAACAAAAATGATACCAAAATCATAAACTCACTAACTTGAGCCAAATTCATCTCATACGTTATCTGTAAAAGTAGGCTTGGTTAGGTGTCTAACAAACCGAGTAATAACACTGAGGAGTACATCGAAAAACCTATGTGATGAAATGAAACAGACGGAAGAAGCGCTGATTTTAAATAATTAGCCATCCCATAAAATTCATCAAGAAGAACATGAAAGCTTACAAGAAAAGGAAAAATAGTAGTGGAACTATTGACCATAATAAAGGCGAACTTAAGACATCTACAATTTTACTTCATAAGGATAGCACATCTGAAATCCTAAGTAGGATACTTAGTAAGCTAGGAACTTAGGTGGCTTGTAAACCTAAAAACTTACTCTAGAGCCATCTCTGGTGGCTAAATGACACAGCTGACTCAATTAGACTAAATAATATTATCTACAAAATACCATGCAGTGACTGTGAGGTCAACTGCATAGATCACATAAGTAGATCGGGAGTATTCAGCTTATCGGAACATAATAATTTAGCTACGTGTGGAATGATTAACCCCACGAAAGCGAATAGTTTAGAAAAAACTTAGCAATTGGAATGCATACACTGAAACAAAATCACACAATACTTTGTATCAGAGCTGCAGCTCTGAAAAGCAGTATAGGTAGGTTGAGGGATAGATTGATCCCTGCATCTGTGTTCATTGAATCTGTACGTAACACGTGAGACAGGAATGACTCATGACCAATACCAGAAATATGGAAAATATTACTACCAACCAAAATCAAGGGATAAGAAACAATGGAATTATATAAACGAAGTTTGAAAGTTATGTGAGTGAGTGTCTTGATATGACCCAGAGCAATAAGCTGCTCCCGAAAAGTCATTAGTAAATAATGCTGTATCACTCTGTGATTTTATCAAACAAATTTAATCTTTGATGGAATTATACTTTCCCACAGTGACAAAGTTTTATTCTCATATCAATTAAAAAAGGACACATTTACTTGTTATTCTTTTTGCATTCTGAGTGAAACATAGGGCTTCTCAGTAGACCCCGTATTTTTATATTGTGAGGTCACTAGCTTCATGCCCAACCTTCCCTCACGTCAGGGGTTACTACAAGCCTGACGAGGTTAAGATGTGAGTCGGTGGCCAAGAATCGAACTTGGACTATTCGAGGCGTGACTGGCGGGCATTCTACCCTTGAACCACCGACGCGTACAAAGAACACAACAAATTCATTTATTTAGCAATTATTGAAATACTATACAGGCTTCTTAACAAGTTGACGTCAGTTACAGAACTACTGAAAAACACCAGAGACGAGTACTAAAAAGCCATTTCGTCCTAGGTGGGACTCTTTAGCAGTGTGCACCTACTGGGGTTCAAACTCAGGACCTTTCGGTTACAAGACAAGCTCGTAGACGATTCAGCCATTCGGAACCGATTCGCTGGTTCGTGAATCCCAACTGCTGACAGTTCATGATATATATATATATATACATATATATATAATTAGACTGCTTTATAGTCCTGAGTATTTTCATTGGACACTAGTAACTAGTGTGACGTGTCTAGTCCTTTCTTTGGTGCAGACTGAATTCTATCAGTCAGGTTTCCAATGTGGCCACCATTCTAAGTAGCTCGCCATCACGGTGCACATTGATTTGATGATGTTAGATAGTTGGAATTCAGTCTGCACCAAAGAAAGGACTAGACACATCACACTAGTTACTAGTGTCCAATGAAAATACCCACTACAGTCCTACAAGAGGTCAATCAGGAGCCTGAATAGCTCAGTGGTAACGTCTCTGACTGCAGCCCAACTGGGTGACGCGGGTTCGAATCTCAGAAGCAGGGACATGGGTTCCTTCAAGGTTGCAGATACGCCTTGCTGACTGGTGAGTGCCAACTAGCACAAAACCTAGGTCAAGGAAGGCTTCCTGTGGCCGATTGCCTCCAACTATCTAACATCATCATGTCCTGAGTATCTTCTCTGCGCAGTTTCGTTTTCTAAATTTCCAACTTTGTTAAATTAGAAAGTGTCCATTTAGATGTTCTTAAAGATTTTGTTTTCCAAAGGTTATTCTTTATAATTTAATGATTTCTCTCCCATATATATACATAGACAGTGTACTCATAAGTTTACTCTGGTAGTTAGTTAGCCAGTTAGTTAAGTTGTAATAAAATAAAAATTAACGCTTCAGAAGAGAAAATTTTTCAAATTATATGTGAAGACCGACAGATGGTTTCGCCTAGTTTCATTTTTTAAAAAATACGAAAAATTTGATAAATTGGAAGATATATATGCAGCCTGTGAAGGTAGAGTATGTATGTATACCTTGGGGGAGGGGAGTGGGTTCTGCTTTTCTCTACCTTGCTATCTCACATACAGACAAACAAAAGTCTTAATTGAGGCAAATAATAATAACGCAGAACTGAAGAAGTGTTTAGTGATAAGCAGGGCATAGCATATAATAATACGTCACAATACAGCCTTTGAAATACTCTACACATATACTTCTTCTTACTGATCTCCAAAGGCTTTAAGTAAACTTTCCCACCGGTTCATTCATTCTCCCTGGACCATTTTTCATTTCTATCAAAGAAATCATAAATTATCTTTTAGACATTATGGGAACTTTCTTTTGGCTTTCGTTTTATATATATAACACAACTCATTGATTTTAATGTGTTTGCAGTGTATAAAGACAATAAGGGGAAGAGTGTTGTTAACAGTTAAGACGAAAATTCGTGTGATATTGGCAAGTAGGTGAAGTATAAAAGAAATGGAATAAACAAATAATGAAAATTTTATTGATTGATTAAAAATGAGTGAAACAAAACTACTATATGAGAATTATTACTTAAAGATAAACTCATACCCTCTTTTCATGAGGTCGCATTAGGCCATGAAAGTCGAACTTTAAATCGACTTCAAGTATGTTATTTAGACAGTTGTGACTAGCAGTGTAATCCACCAGAATACACATTTCGCCCCATTTGGGACTCTTCAGCTACACTTACCCCATTGAGTGACGGTGTTCCAACTGAGATTGGAACTCAGCAATTATTGATTCAGACGCCAGATAGTAACTGATACCTGTTGCTTAAGAGGTGGCTCTCGTAGCCCTTGTAGCCGATTGGATAATGCTTTGGTGTTTTAAACGATAAGTGCGGTGTTTGAGTCTCAGCAAGAACACCGTCATCAATCACTGGGACCACCTGGTCCAAACCGGCCGGCCACAAAGCCAACATTGAAGAATCCTTCTCTATCATCTACCGGATACCAAATAAATTGCCAAAAATATCGAGGTATCGCATACTCCAAACAGTAGAGCTTATCGCGATTCACGTGAATCAACCAGTGCTTTGTACGTGAAAAAAGCAAGCCCAGATACTGCTACTGCCCTGGCTGGCCTGCAGTGGAGACTAGAAATTCATGAATTTGTATTATTATCTTTCCTCATTTTTCTGATATTTAGTGTATAGTGTTATGTTGGTGCTACTGAACTGTAATCTATTGATATTACCGATTCCATGTTAATCAAACAATATTAATATTGTGAATAACACTAACTCATTCACTATTATGTATATATAATCGTAGAACCTGATGATGAAGTTATCGAAAAGAATTTTCTTAGTTCAATAACTATTCTTTTGGAAAATAAATAATAAATTCAAGTATATTTTATCACTAGGTGACATCCCGAGAAATAAATACCCGACAACTATCTCACAGTCTTCATCAGTGCAATTCCATACGCCTGTCCAAGAAGTCAGATAATGAGTCAGGGATTTCATCAATAAGTGAATAAATGAAAATCCAGCTGTCCCTGATTTCAGAATCCAATTTTCCTGCGATATCATACCGGTTCCTGTTCAATGCATAAATGTTTAGAATTTACCAGTTGAGAAAAGCTCAAGCTGGGAGTTTACTGGATGCCCTTTGTTGCAGTTTAGCATACCAGTAGTTCGCATATGAAAAATAATTCTTTCAAAGACCAACTCCTATCTCGTATCATGTGAAGCCTTCGCTTAACAACCGAAAAGCACATATCTGCTGAGTAAGAATTCTAGATACTTTTTGTTGTAAATACGAATAAATCAAAGATACGAAATCATTATGAAATGGGGTGACGAAATGGCAGATGCCCAAAATATATCAATTTGTACGAGCGCCACTTTAATATTAGTTAAGACTAAGAATTTCTGATGCAATTAGACACATTTACTACCATAATACAATGAAGATGCATTTTAAGATGTTTGACTCTGAAACCTGCTACCTTCATATGACTGCAGCAACATGAAAAGACGTGTTCACTGAAACTGGTGAATTTAGCAGCACTCATAAAATGAGTAAACATGGCCCTGTTGGCTGAACAGGCAGCGAAAGCAGGACTGCAGGTGAACATACAAAAGATGGAGGTGATGAACATAACCAATCAGCATCAACAGGATAGATTTGACAGAGGTGAGCTCATTCACTTATCTGGTAAGCATCGTTTCAACTACAGGCGGAACGGACGAAGATGTCAAAGCCAGCCAGCCAGTCGGAATCGGAAAGACAAGCAAGATACACCTTCATCAACCTGAAACCAGCTTGCAAATCTTCCACACTCAGCATAAGGAACAAGATTCACACCACTGAGAAGTCGGCTCTTCTATACGGGTCAGAAACTTGCACTTCGTGTCAGTCACGAAAGGATTTCCAACAGGTTGCAGACTTTTATCAACAGCTGTCCACTTCGCTAGCTCCTTACTGAAAATCGAATGGCCAGAAAGAATAAGCAACAAGAAACTATGGGAACAAACTGACAAGCAAGAGCCGGTGCTAGGGTGACATGGAGGAGACCGTGTGAGTAAGAGATAAGAGATTTTTATCAATCGTGGAACTAGCTGGAGAGGACAGTATAAGCTAGAACAAATAGGAGATGTGTTGTTGAAGCCGTATGTTCCACTCAGAACGCAAGGGAATAACAATAATATTCTAATAATGGTCCTGCTTCGCGGTGATTGGTCAGCAGGGTGTAACTAATGTCACATGTCTAGACCTTAGTAACAGTCCAACAGAAAGTGCATTGTGGGCTTAAATAGCTCAGTAGTAACGTCTCTAACTATAGGATTTCGTGACGCTGGTTTGAACCTCTGAGGTTATATATATGCTTTGCTGAAGAGTTCAAATATGCACAAAAAATAGGCTGAAGGCTTCCTGTCACTTGATTCCAGACTTCTTCAAAATGAAAAGTAAGCAGGTTAAATTAAAACTATTGAAAGCAGAATTCCTTAAGTTTATTTAGAAAAATTAGATTATGAAATCAGTCTCTTTGTCATTTAACAGTTGGAATGGAATCCGATGGTTCGTGAATTCTAAGTTCCGTCAGTTTGTGATATATTTGATTGTTCAGTACTTCTGCTCACACTCGATTTGATGGAACCCGCTGGTCACAACTTCCTCATCCTGTGATCTGTCGCTAGTGAGTGTTGACTAGCAGGAATTTGATTGATTTCAATTTCGAGTAATGTTCAAGAGGGTACAAAAACACTATCCTGCATGGTATTTAAGAAGAGGTGGAAGTGGAGCAACAAGAGGCGCAATCATTGAGCATCTGGTCGATAATGATCACCTTATCTCTATAGCCTTCGCCTTTAAAGTCATCTACAAAGCAAACAGTAATTTACCGAAATCACTGTGTACCCGACCCATCTGTATTGCTGAAAGTTTGGCTATGGAAACAGAAAAGCCAGATCTCTGTGAACAGAAAAAAATCGCTCAATTTCCCCTTCAACTTTCATGGTCTTAATCCCTCTATGCTAAAGAATGATAATCCCTAATCATATTTTGGCTCTACCATTTTTTTTCGTTTTGTTTATTCAGTTTTTACACTCTTTCTATAGTTTGGTTTGTAATGGTTTGTTATGTTCTTACGAGTTGATTACGGACTAATATCAGTTAGAGAACCATTGAAAACCAGGGAGTACTGGACAGCTGCTGTTTCATCCTAGTTTGGGAATCATCGGCAGTACGCACTCTTCCTTTATTACGTCAACTGTTACTATTACTATTCTCACTTTGAACTGTCCCCAGCATTATTTCACTTGTTCCACTTGTCCTTCTAAATCAATTCTATTTTGCAACATTAAATTCCATGTTATCAAATTTCACACAATAATACATAACTTTTTATTTTATTTTATTTGTCTACTAATCCTATAATTGCACACTTTTTCCAAGTTCTATCCATCCTATTAATTCTCCTATATATGGTATTAATTGTTTTACCACTTGACAATTAACTATGATTATAATCACGAACATTTTAGTTTTAATTGCATTTCATACTACTATTATTATTATTTTATGCATTCACACCTGTGATTCAATTTCCTCACCGGATGTAATTTCTTAAAATACCATATATATATGTATATATATATATATGATTGTACAGCTCGATAATAAATCTGTTGAAAAGAGTCTCTTCGATAAATCACTTGTTTTGATTTTCTATATGTTACAATGAGAATTTTCCATGAATTAAAAAAATAGTCTCAAAATGCATTGCGAATCGGTAGGAGATAGAATCCATACTTGATTGGTTCATATCCAAGTAGCTGAAATGTCAATGGACTCGCCTAGTGAACTGAAGGACATGCATGTATATACTGCTGAGGAGCACCAGAATAGACGAAATAGCTATCCACTACTCCCTGATTTTGAGTAGGTCTCTAACTGAAACCAATTTATTATCTGACTGGAAATCAATCAAAAATCCCCACAAACCAACACTTGACGGTGACATTGTCTCCTCATACTAATCTATTGCACATTTTCATTACTAAATATATATAAAATGTTCAGAATTGGATTATGTAATTAGCATCAGTAATAATCCCAGTGGGTGCGTACTGCCGATGATTCCCAAATTAGGATGAAACAGCAGCTGTCCAGTACTCCCTGGTTTTCAATGGTTCTCTAATTGATATCAGTCCGTGATCAACTCGTAAAACATAACTAACCCTTAAAAACCAAACTATAGAAAAAAAATAATAATAAGACCCTACTCCCGTTTGTGCTAAATATCATCAGGAAATAAAATTTGCGCAATTGCTTATGCTAAATCAATAAATTATGACTACATGGTCCAAAAATAACACAATATTGCCACACGTTATATAATATGAAATAGATTACATTTAAAAAATAAAGAATTAACACACAGGTCTATAGACAGTTCTATCATTAGTTCAAAGAAAAGCGGTATTCTTGCTTACATAAATATGATCGTTAGACAAATTGTAAAACTATAAAAATTATCTAACAAAAGATGAGGTAAAAGTGATGATCAGAAAAAAAATGTTAGGCAAATTTCTGTTACAAAGTAATACGAAAGTTTAAAAAATAAAGACAAATGTAAAAAGAAATTAAATTTAACAGCATACTAAGAAAAGGTTTCAGACGAGAATAAAATTGGGGGAGCGAAGCATTGAATACTGCTAGTATTTAGTTAAACATTTGACGAATAAAGGTACTAACTTGAAATCAATATGTAGAAAAATGCCTCATTGTGTCGAAATCTTGTCATGCTGGATCCAAATTGACTGGTTTTTTTTCTGTACACAATCAGAAATTCATTTGGAAAACCTAAAGGTTAGAGGCCGGTACGGGGGAAAGCATTTTTTTCAACAGCATATCTCCGTTTCATCCTGCTGTTTGCAGTCTTTAAGTGTCTGGTTTTGAGATAGCCCATAACCCTCCGTTTTCTTCTCACTTGATAACCTACATTTCACCATCGGACCGACTCCCACTTTGTCACTTCGCATTCGAGTTCCAATCCAAGGCTTGTCTGTCACGTGATATTACTCAGCGATCTCCTCAGCTTGTATCCAACTCATCTCCATTTCCTTCTGCATATCTGATGGGCAATAGGTTATTGGTCGGTTCGCCACCTCCTAGATTTCCTTTCTGGACGTCTGATATTCAGTATAGGGGGAAAACAGATGTTGATAAAAGTTTGAAACCTGGTACAAATACTTTTCTTGACTTACCAAGTCTCTGAACTGTATGGAAACGATGATTTGAAATTAGTGTTGAAAATCCGAGTCTTGTTCTCTATGTTTGGTGCAGCAGATTTCCACACCGACTTCAGCCTTTCCTCTCCTGACCTTGACATATTACTGAGTAATATTTGATAACTTCTGAGGGTAATTTCATTTGACCAGTTACACCATTTCAGTGGAAGCGCTAAACTGTTCTAAGAGTGGCAGATGCAGATAATGGTTACTTATTATTAGCTTATTGATAATAGTTACGATGAGATGATGGTTTAATCCTTTTTAGTAGGCATTTTATCACAGTTGAGGATTGAAGAATACGACATTAAAATAATTAAGAAGATTTGTGGGCGATTTTGATGCTAATACTTTCTCTGAGCTGGGTAATTTGTTTGCGAAGCTTTAGATGTCTCTCTTGAATATGACGTGAACTTATTTGAATTTGCTGTTGAACATGACAGCGGTTGTTAGGAGATAAAATTGTATATAACCCTGGAAAATTCAGAAAAGTTTACTTCATATTAGGACTTCTGCTGAAAATGCTGTCTAGGTGGAAATCGAAAGCCTCGCAATTAAATTATCCTGCTCATAAGTGCAGTCACATCAGAATAGAATTTCATTAACCAATACTTGAAAACTGATCTGATGCCCACTAGTGACTGGCGAAGTGGTCGCTCTATGTCATGAATGTCATGGGCCACTGGATCGAGTCCCATTGGTTCAGTGATCTGTGAGCTAACCAGCCTTGTAACCAGGATGCGCTGGGTTTGAACTATGTCGGTGGGTACGTACTGATAAAGAGTCCCAAACTAGGACGAAATGGCTCTCCAGTACTCCTAGGTTTTCCAATGGTTCTCTAACTGATGTCAGCTCATGATGAAATCCTCTAACTAATCAAACGAAATCCCTACAGAAACCAATACTTGAGAATATCATTAAATGACAAGTGTTCAGTGAGCATAACTCTAGTGTGACATGAAATCGAAATGGAAAGCTACTTTCTGCAAGGTATTGTGATCAGCAACTTTCATATTTTACACAGAAAAAAATCCCTACCGTCTCTCATATGATTTACATCACATTTATATTTCATACGCCAAACAGTATTGATACAATTTATTTTAAGTCAATTTTTCTTTTCCTCGTTGATTTCTTTTATTGTACCTAAATGTTTGGCTCCCAGTACGAACACTTCAACGATTTCTAAGGTCTGACACTGATGTTATTTCTGTGAATGTTCATTAGTCGCGAAATCCAGGATGCGTATTTCGTCCTCCTCGGGACTTGTCAGTTGGACGCACTTGCATTTCCCCCAGCAAGTGATAGTGTTTCCGAGGCCAAAGTGTTACAAGATAGACCACTTGGCGTTTGAAACGAAAGTTACTAGGTTCGAGTCCCAGTAGAAACATCACCACTCACTAGGAATCTCAGGAATACCCAGCTAACTAGTCCCAAAGAGGACGAAATCCACATCCTTAATTCCACTGCTAATCACCGTCGTCTGAGATAACATTGTTAGTACAATTAGTGTCTAGAAACTGACTAACGCAAGAAAGTCTAATTCACTAGTTGCAGCATTTGACATTTACTTTTATTTATTATTTTTTTTTACCCTATTATGTGTAATATAAACGATACATCTCAATTGTACTGCAGTGCCTTTTTTTTATTTTATTTTAACTAAACTGTCATTTATTAGTGACATTTATGTATTTCCTCTATTAGATCACACAAACACGTCTACTACTACAAATTCCCGGAGAGAGAAAAAAAGGAAGAGAGAAAGAAGAATAATTATAAAGCATACAGTTTTTTCTCTTTTTCCTTCCTGAATTAAATTGTTAATTTTGTGCTATTTATGCTAAAAGTCACGTCAACTTAGAGACAAAAAGGAAGAAGAAAAAGAAGAGGAATGATTTAACAAGTGCATCGTCGAGTTTAACATTTCATGTACTAACTAACTAACCTAACTAAGCTACTTTAACAAAGACATTTTCGTTTATGTGTACAATAATTGTCTGCATATGTCTCGATTACATGTCTGTCATACACTCTATCTCTATATACATATGTATATATGCATATATATATATATATATATATATATATATGAATATAAATAGACATTCTTCCTTACCCTAACATAGAAGAATCATTCATATGGTCCCCTCTACAAATTAACTTTATATACTACTTATACTGCTTCACTCTATGACGGATCTACAAATCCTAACATTTAAGATGACAAATCTTCTTATAAGATATCGTCATATATACGTACATATGTGTATAAGTTCCCTAATGATCCTATAATATACATCCAATCAAACGTGTATATACACACAAACAGAATTTACAAATTAATTGTACATCTCACATGGTGTAATGTATCCATCCAGCATATGGCGACATCGAATAGACACTAATAAGTAACAGTCATCTGGCCACTGTCATGACCTTCTCCAACAACAACAATAATATTTCTAATGTTTAAAAAACATGCCACCACAGGAGTTGCCTCAACGACCTCCACACTTAAACTGACCGCGAATTATTAAATAATACAGTTATATTTATATTATAAAGTAACATATAAACAAAAAATTTATTGTTCTATATTTATACCATTTCTGATCTCTTTTTTGATCATTCAAAAGCTTACATGATTATCGACTCATATACAGCAGAAGGAATTTAATAAAACAAATAAATATATAACTCAAGTTGCTTAGATACATCAATGCATTTCAATGTGTTCAATATATAAGTGTACAATATTCATCATTCACATTATTACGGATGGATATTATTAACTTATCTTGTGTGTAATCATAACAAAAACAAATAGATATTGAGTTTTTTTTTCTCGTGTGTACAAAAGTTCATTGGAGATACATAATCCAAATGAAGTAAGTTCCGTGAGTTTAAATTTTTTTATCTCGCATAAAGAAATTTGATGTATGCATAGGGAGAGAGAGATCTTGCTGTTGTCTAGACGACTGCACGGATGACTGGATATCGAATGTATCGGGAAAAATAAACATATCACGTAATAGAAGTTAATTTCGCCTAAATAAACTTTGAGTACTCATAGCTAGGGGTAATACTAACTTTCCTACCTTCTGAGTTGAATCCCACTATTATTATCCCAGAGGAAATTGGTTCCCACTGAATAAAGTATTCGATGCTGTTGGTGATATTATGATAGCTACTTCCTCAGTGTGTTCGTAGTTGTCGTCTGAGTTGCAGAAGAGTTCACTTACAGATTCTTTACACTTTTATGCCATAAATTCTCATTTATTTTGCATTCTGAGAGGCTTTCGCAGCTTCCATTTCCCCATGCTTATTTTTGATTTCATAGAAAGAAGGAGACACATCGTCTAACTGGTTTCCTGAAGGCTTCCGCTAGCCTGCGTCACTTGTCGCTCAGATTTCAGCGAAGAAGAAGTTTGCGATTTATATTTTCTGTGTGCTTTGAAGCTTCTGTGGCGATTGACTTGACTTTACACGATACGGTCGCTCGGCCCCTGCCCAACCTTCCCTCTTTTTATGGGCTTAGGACCCTCTAATAATTTTCTATAGTTTGGTTTGTAAGGGTTAGTTATGTTTTTATGAGTTGATCACGGATTGATATCACTTAGAGAACCATTGAAAACCAGGGAATACTGGACAGCTGCTGTTCCATCCTAGTTTGGGAATCATCGGCAGTACGCACCCACTGAGATTCGAACCTAGGACCTTCCGGTTACAAGGCAAGCTCGTATACCATTCAACCACTGGGACCCGATTCAATGACTCATGAATTCTAACTTCTACCAATTCATGATTTAGCGCGACCCCCCTCTAATAACCTAGGTGAGGTTGATCATCCAAGGTTGACATGGAGGAGGTCGTATGTGGAGGAAATAAAAGCTTACTGGCAGTCATGGAACCAGTTCAGAAAGACTGCAGAGAACATTGTAGAATGCAAGCTTTCTGTTGAAGCCCAACGTTACGCTCAGAACTAAAAGGAATAACAACATAATAATAAAACCTCCACAGCTTTATTCTTTGACTTGCAGAATCATTCTAAAAATTCCATTTTTCACTAAGCTATTGTGTTAAGCAAAATTAAAAATAGCATCTTTCAAAAAAAAATTTTAAAAAAACTACTATATACCATGGCTTATCATGATATGCATGACTGATTTTCTACGGAAAACACCCTCAAGTGAAAAATTGTCCATCCTAATTTTATTCTACTGAATTCTGAAAACGCATATGATTTAGCGCACATTCTATGTGTGATGAGAAACTTGTTAGGCAGGGAACTGCAAACTGCATTACGTAAACGGCTCCCTTTTTTTCTCTCTCTATTTTTCCAATCATTCATGCATTGTTGTTAGTTATTATTTCTGTTAACTTTGAATTTTTAATTTTACATTCATACTCTTATCGGCAGTATTATCAATGTAAATGTCCTGTGAATGATTACCTGGCTTGTACTACGTAAATGTAAAGAGGAAATTAGATGCAATATTGTATTATGTGCTGGAAATTCCACATTGTATCGAACGTACTTTTTGGAATGAAGCCGTTATTATTATTATTATTATTCCCAGATTCAATAAAATAGGATTATGGTTCTCCTCTATCATTTCTAAGAACCATTTTTAGTAACCTAGATGCTTTACTGACGAACAGATTAGTTAATACTTAACTTTTATGGATTATGAGAACAACAAAGTTCAGTGAAGAGTTTCTTTTCGGCAGCGAATTCATTCACTTAGCTGTGCGTCAGTGGCACAATGGTTAGGACGCTCGCCAACCATTCACATGGTCCGGGGTTCGATCCTCTGCCGACGCACACCTGATATCCACGGTCGGCCTGCTAAATTTGGGCTACCAATATCGTGTGCTGAAAATTCCATACTTGTATCAAAAATACTGTGGGGAGTCAAGCTATAATAATATTAATTAATTAATTAATAATTCAATTGCATTTATATGTAATTATTTTATGTGCATGTGTGTGTACATTAGGATTGTTAAATAAAAATAAAAATTAGTTACGGTTACTGTTTACGTCATCGAAATGTTTCTAAAATCTGACGAATAATCAGAATTGTAACTAAGGTGGTGAAGGTTGTTCAGTATTGACAAGAGTTGCGTAATATGAAATAAGATGTTATTGGAGACACGTATCCGAAAAATAACTTATGCAGTAGGTAGAAAGAGTAAATAAAGGGTCGGTTGAGAAGAAGTTGTCACAAAGATGCCATACAAAAATTCGAAAAACAAAATTGGAAGCAAAACATTAATAGCAAAGTCGTAGAACCTGGAATTATACCCGAGATAGAAGGAGGAGGTGGAGAAGTTTCTTCTGTGTACATAAATCACGTTTTTTTTATCCGGATCGCTAAGGCCTTGGCAATGTACAGTGTACGGAAGCTTACCGTTTTCTGGAGGCTTCTTTTTAATCTGTAGATGACTTTGAATGAATTCTCCTTACACATATTGAGTGACCAGTGTTGACTATATATTCAATTATAGCACTCTTTATTGACTCATTGTTACCTTTTTTTAGCTAAGCGGGATAATGTTCTTTGACTCTTTCGGATAAAACACGCATCGAACGACCTGTATATCTCGCTGTCTCCATATTAGCACATTTTATGGATTAGTTTTGTTCTGAAGACGGTTGAGTGTCTCAACTGACTAAATATTGCTTGAAGGCTAACAAAATTGTTAACTACTGACTTTTGTGATACTTCCAACTACACCGAACATTACATAATGCAAAACTTCTAATTCCTTCTGAAACTTAACATGGACTAGATTTTCGATACTAACTGATGAAAGGTAACATACGCAAACTTTGTTTGCGGAAATCCCTACAGTTCACAATCAATGTAAAATATAAAAAGAATATTAATTTAATAAATTTTAAATATCCCCATAGTAGTATATTCAGAAGAAGAGAAGCTTTAGGCTAAAACTTCTTTCTAATAACTTCTTCAGGCACTACAGTTCTAAATCCATGAATATTAGAATACAGTCAATAACAGCCAAAAAAGGCAAATTAAAATTATATCAGAAACTGTACTGCTTGGTACAAGTATAGGATGGAATAATAGTCCATTAGTTAAAATTGTCTATTGATTGTATGTAAAACGTATAGTTATCCATGAAGGGCTGCTCAAATCGTTGGGCTAGCTGACCTCCTGCAGAGTAAAGTGTGTCAAATTTACTCAATTATACTTTTCTATAGTTTGGTTTGTAAGGATTAGTTATGTTTTATGAGTTGATCACGGACTGATATCAGTAAGAGAACCATTGAAAACCAGGGAGTACTGGACAGCTGCTGTTTCATCCTAGTTTGGGAATCATCGGCAGTACGCACCCACTGGGATTCGAACCCAGGACCTTCCGGTTACAAGGCAAGCTCGTATACCATTCAGCCACTGGGACCCGATTCAATGGCTCATGAATTCTAACTTCTATCAGTTATACTTTGTTTTGATGACATCTGTTTACATCCTTCAAGAACAGTCTGTACCCAGATGCAGATGGTTTTGGTCTGCTTCGAGCGAATAAATACGTTGGTACTTGCAGCATACTGAGTTGAATGGTATACTGAGTAGATAAAACCAAGCTGAAAATTCTGTACTACATAATCAATTTGTTGTTCAGAATAATGGTATTATTTATATTACTATTAATAATATTATACAGCATAATATAAAATGTGAATAACAAATAAGTGACGTAATAATGCATTTATAATCAACAATGTATGCTGTACATTTTACGTGCATTTAATAAACAATTTTAACCAACTGACTGTTATTCCATCTTATACTGTTATCAAGAAATACAGTTCCCGATATAATTTTGACTTTCCTTTACTAGTTATTCGTGTATTTATAGCTCCAAGTGAACATAGAGAAGATGGAGGTGATGAAGATAACCAGCGAATAGTAACAACAACCAGCACCAATCACCATCAATTGGATAGATTTGATAGAGGTTACTTCCTTCACTTATCTGGCCGGGAAGCACGGTTTTAACCGTAGCCAGCGGAACTAATTAAAACGTCAGAATCAACCAGCCCGAAACGGAAAGGCAAAGTATACACTCATCAATCTGATACCATCCAATATAAAGAACAAGATTCCAATTTTCAACACATTTTGAAGTCAGTCAGTTCTTCTACATGGGTGAGAAGCTTGTACTGCGTGTCATGAAAAGGATTTCTAACAATTCACATAATCTAATCAACAGTTGCCGACTTCTCTGGTCGGCTTAATACTGAAGATCAAATGGCCATCTGGCTGGCCTGAAAGAATGAGCAACAAGAAAGCGTGAGAGGTGACAAACCAACCCAGAGCCGGTGCTCGAAAAATATGTAGGAGAAAATGAAGATGGATCGGACATTCGTTGAGGAGGCCCTTGAATGACATCACGCTCAATGCAAACCACCGCTCGAGTGGAATCCGAATGGGAAGTGACGAGTGGGTAGTCAATGCAGTGGTGACACGGAGGAGATAGTGTGATTAGGAGGAGATGAGAAATTATGGGCAGTTGTGGACGCAGCTGAAGAGGATGTCAAAGAATAGAATAAATTTAAGATATTTTGCTGAAGCCCTGTGTTCCTTTCGGAGCCCAAGGGAATAACAATAATTATTTATTTATAACTGTAGAGCCTAAAGAAGAAATTATTGAAACCACAGTTGTTCATTCAAAGTACTTCTTATCCGTAATAAACTTTGTTGAAAGTTTCGCCTACACCACGTAAATAAAGTAATGTAGGGCATGTGAACTACGTAACTAAAAATACATGAATACCACATGTTGACTGTTACAAAGACTAAGCATGTTAGCTGAAATTATAAATCACACCTGTTAGGAAACAAAATGAATAAATCTTGTGGACTACATTAAAAATTTTCTGTGTCAGTTACTCATTTATATAAACATATAATTTTGCGTCGGTGGTTCAGCTGTTGAATGCTCGCCAACTATGCATTTGGTCCGAGGTTCAATCCCCGGCCGGCTTACACCTTCACCTCATTTTGTCGGTTGTAACCTCAACAAAGAGGGAAGGTTCGACGTGGATCTAGCAATCGCATCCCTTAAAAACATCACTGCTACTGAAACTTCAAAGCTGAAGCTTGATGCTCCATCTTCCACTCGGAATGCAAAAGGAATTAAAAATAAATAAAATATCTAATTTTAATTTCCTATTCCATTTGCGTTCCAAGTGGAATAAACGAACTTAGGCTTTTTACTTCCAGTAGGCATGGTGTTTAGTCATTTATGGGATAGTGTTGCTAAACTCATGTGCAATCTTTCATCTTTTTACGGCATTACTAGAGGCTAAGTGAGGTTTAGGGATGCGTTGATCGGAGTCGAACCTCGGACCACGTTCGTTGCTGACGAGTATTTCAACACAAAGAAATATTAAATTTCATTTTGGCATGTGCTTGTCAATGCCTGATGTACTTGAAATATTTCTTAATTGTTTTTAATAAATAAACCTAACTAAAATTAGTCGTTTTTAATTACCCTAATTGACTGATTTAGAGTGACAACTGAATAAGTAGCTTTCAAGTGATTCATGCTCACACACACACACAGACCTTGTACACCGAGTCAGCGATGTGTCAGGACATTTGAGTTAAAGCAACCTGTTTAGGCTAACTAAAATAGTGTATATATATCACTTTATTTTGTTTCGTTACAATAAGTGATATTCATAATTCAATTCTCCAAGACATCGACAGTTATTAAGGTTTGATTCGTTAACTGTATAATTACTCACTCATGATTGTAAGTCAACCAAAAGTATAGGTTTTGTAGTGTCACATTGTAGGGATTCGATTAAATTCATGGAAAATATGTCAATAACCAATATCAATTAGCGAACCATTTAAAACCATGAAGCGCCTAACCACTGCTTAGGCTCCAAAAATAACAGAAGTGAAAATCCACGGGAAAATGGATTCCGACCCTCAGGTTGAATAGTCGCTGTAGTCACCTCGTCATCTGAAAGTCCCAGGTTCTACCCCTAGTGGTGCGTACAGTTGAAGAATCCTACACCAGGCAGAAACTGCTGTCCAGTCCTCTCTAGTTTTCAGTGGGTTGTCAACAGATATCACTCCATGATGAAATCTACTTTTAATTTTAATTATTTTATCAGTTCACTGGGCGCTAACAGGGGTTGTCAGCTGAATGATAAAGTATTAAAAAGTGCTAGAGACTTTCTATTTGATGAATGAGATTTCTATTTGTTATATCACTGTTATCATTACAGCTTTGTTCACACAAATAACTGAAATGTCTCCCAGCTGGTGAACTGTGTGTCAAAAAGTGAATTCTCGGGGCAATTTCTGCTAAAAACTCAGACTGTATTATTAAACTACGGAAAATAGGCTAAGGTGAACCTACATTTTACTAATAAGATATAGCATCTTATCTGTTAGGCATTTCGATAAATAACTAGTTTAAGGCACCATTTATCACGTTTGGGGCTGCATTTTTCTGGAACTATCAGCGGATTTACAGCCCACAATATATCTCATCTGCTGAGACTATTGAGTTCTAAAGAGGCCTTTTTTCTCACTTTTCTAATCTTGTGCCATTAGTTCCTCGTTGTTGGTACCTTTGTTATCCTCTCAGTACATATGCTTTAGCTTCCCATGGTATTAGGTTACAGATGCGTTTTTTAAAATCCAGGTTATTAGTAATGAACTGTATCGTTTTCAAAATTTTTCGGATTTTTGTTGAATTTTGACTTGAAGCGAGCTTAGAACATTTATCTCAGGTTTTATCTTCTGTGAAGTGAACAGTTTTGACGTGGTAAAAACTCTGCAGCTGACAAATATTCGTTTTTTATGGAATATAACCCCTTCCCTTTGATTAGTCCTAGAGTAAATATACCTAATTCTTGTGGAGGATTTATGTAATGTCTTAATATTTTAATGCTCATCCGATTGGGAACATTTTTCATTTCGAAGGACCATATGCCAACACCTCTCCTGACAACCACTGATCGAATACCTTCGTATGCACTAACCATTGTCTTCGTCTACCACAGAAAGTACCCATTTTCTCCTGAAGTTGTGCGGCTGACGTCTCCAAATCACAGTCTTTGAGGTCCATTAAACAAACTTCGTTGTCTACTGTCAAACTTCTTATTTTTTTCAGGGGATCCTAAATGACTCCAGTGATTTAATAGAACAACACTTAGCTTCAGAAAGATTGACCGACCTGATGTCTATCAGTTATCCTGTACAATCCTCTATATTTCCCATAAAAGTTACAATCTGTTAAGCACATTTATTCGATAAATGCAAAATCCCGCTAGTGGGTCCTTTCTGTTTGTATTCATTTATGGTAATGCCTTTATCCCGAAATTAGAGTACCACTCCTCTCTTAGAAATCTTCCAATTCAGGATCACTGTGATAACATGTAGCTTCACGCATAAGAGAAAGTATACACATCAGCTTTGTAGATTCAAATCTTCAAGCAAATTCGACATAATACACATCAAACTCTTTATTATCGTTTCAGCGATCACCATAATGACGCAATTACTTGTAATCAGACTATCTTTCTCCGTAAAAAGTGTGGCCGAAAAATTCACTACCCTAGACTAAACATCAGTGTTTAACTTTACAGTGTGTGTTCATGCGTATTTTTTTATGTGATTAATTTGTATCAATTTCAAATTAAAACGTTTGACAATAAAGCCCACACACACACACATACACACACAAAAAAAAACGATGCAGAAAAACTTTCACTGATGAAACAACAGATTTTATTCAAATTTTACAAGTCCAAAGACCATAAACTAGAGTTGCAAAAAAATATGTAAGACATGTGCATGTAATAGAAAATCTGATATCATTGAGCTAGTTTTATTGCAGAAGAGATATTTAAAATGCGTTGTTTAATTATACTTGACATGGATAAATGTAGCATTCTATGATAATAACGACAAAACAGTTGTTGATAAGCACTTTTCCTGTACCATATTTATCTGAATTCTGCATTTCTCGCTGATTGACTGTGTTGACGGATCTCTGTCAACATCTAGACTTGTATTATAGACGCTTTAGAAATGTCTGACGACTAAAATACAGTTATTTTTGGCTGGTGCTGACTAGTACTGGAGTCTAGGAGGCACATTTCGTTCTTTTTCAGAACTCATCAGACGGATGTACATGCTTTTCCAATGATTGATGATTGGTAGTCCTCCTGAGACTCGAAATCTGCACCCATTGATTCAAATAGCGAAGCGCTATCCAGTAGACGACGCAAGGCAACGAAAGCCACCCCTTGTGCAGCAGGTATGAATGGGAATTGCAGAATTAACTTGAAGATAAGTAAGAACAGGTACTCGTTACACTAGAGGTGGATCTCTTGGCCTAGTGGATAAAGCTTTGGCGTTTGAAACTACTGGTGCAGGGTTCCAGCCTCGGTGAAAATACCATCATCACTTACTAGGTATGCAGGCATTTCCAGATGATGAGTTCCAAATAGTATGAAACGCGCATCCTTGATTCCACTGCTTTTCATCACTAACCGAAAAAAACCTTTATGTTATGTATATGGAGATGGATTGTACACTCGCTGAGGAGGCCACTGGGTGACATCGCGCGTCAGGCCATAGCTCGAGTGAAACCCGAAAGGGAAGCGGCGAGTGGGACGTGAGTGCAAGGGTGACATGGAGGAGATCGTGTGAAGAGGAGTTGAAACAGTATGGAATAACATGGATGCAGATGAAAAGTACAGCAGAAGACAGGAGCAAGTGGAGACGTGCAGTTGAAGCCCTATATTCCACTAGGAACCCAGGGGAACAATAATAATATATAATAATAATCCTAATAAAGATCAAACTACCGTTTGTTGATGAAGAGTGGATGGAAGACATTCGCTACTCAAAAACGTAATGAATTTAGAATTCTTTCAGTTCCTCCCTGTGAATAGCTGTCACGTAGGTGGTCACAATCAATCAATAAGTCGTTAATATTTAATAATTCTAATGTGAAAAATAATGAGCTCAGTGTTTTGATATAAGAGTATGAAGTTTATTCTTAATATTCAAGTCGAAGACATGCTTATATTATTTTTATTCATTTACAAAACAGAGGTGCAACGAAAAATCCAGTTTTAATGTGTTCCTTATCCGTTAAATAAAGTTAACGCAGGCTGTTAATCTTTCCCTCTTTCTGAAGTAGAATTGGCTTCTCTGAATGTTGAAAACATTCCAGTGAAATTTTCTAAATAATTAAGAAACCAGATTCATCGTGAATAGTATTCATTTATGTTCTATAGAACTGGTAAAATATCTAACTTTCGTTCTAAACTTATCCAAACGTTAATTACTTACTCAAGCAACAAGTTACGTACATTTTCGCCGATTACAACTGCATATTAACGCATATTTCATAAGAAAATTGGTTGATTGATTGCTAGGGAATGTAGTCCTTAGTATATCAACATTGAGTAACATGAAGTTTACAATGTGTCTATTACAGGAGGTCATTTGTGGGTTTGACTAAGCTAATTTGGTATAATTGTGGCATGTGCTACTGATAAGATTTATCAGTAGTATATAAAGAGGCGTTCATTAGCATAAAAAATATCAACTAGCTGGGAGATAGATTTGATGTCAGAGAAAGCAAATGATACAGCTTTGTGGAGATACATGGAAGACTTGGAAGGAAAACAAAGAAACACAGTATGAAGGCCAGAAGTAGCACAACACGGAAGATCTGTGCAAATAGTGCGTTGAAGATAAGGTGTACATGATTTTGCTATATAGGGATACATTCTTAAAGAAGTCCATTATCTTCTACTGTTAGAGAACTAACGTCTTTGACTGCAGGTTGGACTAACGAGTGACCGAATCCTCAAAAACGATAAAAATCTATGTTCAAACCTTCTTTATGATTATCTTCAGTCAGCTATTTATTAAAAATAAAGATTTCTGATGCAAGTGAACTGATGAGTCATGTAACATGAAAAACAAACACTCATTTCCTTCGTCCCTCCATCTGGTCAGCTTTCAGTTTAGTAAAAAGTATTGACCATCTGCGCTTAACTGACCAAACTGTTACCCAAGAGTGACCATATGTGAGTAAAAATCCTGTGTTTAACTTGCCTCCTAAGATAACTAACTTATTGTCAAAATTTTCAAACAGAACTTCCTTAGAACTGTGAGCACATTTGGAAAAGAAGACCTATTTACTGTACTCATCAGTATATTCCAATTGTCTATAAGATGTCTTTTTGTTTGGTTTAATGGTTTTTCAGCATGTTATCACAATGGAAAACAAAATTTGAAGCATCCTATTCAAACACACAAACACACACACTGTTTTGTACATCTTCCCTAATTATTTCCATGCTCACAGTGATAAAACGACAACAATAGCGAGATCATTAGAATGAATATATAATGAGCTTATTATCCATGAACTAGAAATAGTATTATATAATTTGTGAAGCAGACACATAGTAGAGGATTTTCTGCTTCAATAGCTTATACTTACCATTTAATATCTTTCTACATTGATTCTCATCTACCTACAAATCTGTTCTTTCGAATAATGAATGTAACTATACTGCGCTTTGTAAAGCAAAAGGAATCGTTCATTCTAACAGATTTTATTAAAACAGATTATCTGTTTGTTATACAGTTTAGGATTGTGCACGAGGTCTTAATAATTGAATTGAATTCGAGTTGGATCACGAACTGACTTCAGTTGGAGAACCATTGAAGAGCAACCTTGTATGGATGGGACTTTTCATCAGCATGCACACATGAACCGTTTGATGTAGTTGTGTTCTCTGAGCTAGCTGGATGGTTTATTTGCAAAGCTTTCATTGCTCTACTAGGCAACATCCTCACGTCAGCTTTTAGATTTCTCCACGAGTTTATCAGTCAATTCTCCCGGTGACCTGACCTTGAACGTGACTCGTTGTTGTATTGGTACTGACTACTGTTTTCTCGACCTGAACTTTGACTCACACACAAAGGGTTAAAATTCAGGTCAAGAAAACAATCAGTACCAATACAAGTAGCCCAGAGGGTGTGAAAACACATGGAAACAAACAGTCACGTTCAAGGTCAGGTCACCGGGAGAAATGACTAATAAACTCGTGGAGAAATCTAACAGCTCAATTCATGATATTGAAGTATGAGCTGAAGATATTGCCTAGTAGGGCAATGAAAGCTTCGTAAATAAATCATCCAGCTAGCTCAGAGAACACAACTACATCAAAATCATCCACATGAGCTACAAATGTTCTCCATCATACACATCAATCTATCAGGAATCGAACCTAAGACCTTTCGGTTACTAGATCGAAATTTTTGACCTCTCAGCTACTGTTACGGAGAACAATAGCCTAGGAATTCTAACTTCTGTCATTTTTCGATATATATATATATATATATATATAGCGCCACCTCTAGCCAATGTCGCCGAAGAGTAATGTCCTCCCAACCAATGTGAACTCCACTGGTCACAACTTCCCACTAAGATCGCAGGCAGCTTCATCCTGTAGTCAGTCACTAGTGAGTACCAGATTAATTTTCAGGTGATATTTCTCAGAGATTTGGTTGACTGGTAGAAGTTAGAACTCATAAGTCACTAGATCACGTCCCAGTGTCTCAATGATCGCCTTGTAACATAAAGGTTCCAGGTTGGATTCCTGTTGGGATCATGGGTGCCAACTGCTGGAAAGTGTGACACAAGGAGGAAATAGATGTACATTACTTCCTGGTTTTCAGTGGTTCTCTAACTGAAGTCACTTTGTGATGAATCCCGAAGTCAATCAAACCACTAGAAGCTAACACTGGCTGGAGGTTGCTCTGAATATATTTATATATATCACGAATTGGTAGAAGGTAGAATTCATGGGTCATTGAATCAGGTTCCACTGGCTGAATGGTCACCAACCTTGTTTTGTAACAGGAAGGTCCCGGGTTCGATCGCTGACTTGAGTGCGTGCTGACGAAGAGTCCCAGACAAGAGCGAAACAGCTGTCCAGTACTCCCTGGTGGTTTTCAGTGGTTCTCAGACTGGCATCAATCCATGGTCAGACTTGTTACACTCGAAAATTAAATATATATGTTATTATATAATTGCTTATTGTTTTTCTACCTAGAAATTCTTAATTATTACTATGATTATTATTGTTATTATTATTATTTAAACGTGAATGAATAAATCGATGAATAATTTGCTATTTAATTGCATTTCCCTCATTTCACAACTTCCATGGTCTGACCTGTCAATCTAAAGTATATCAGTAGTAATCTGTGGATTTATATATATATATATATAAGACAGCTCAACTGTTTTGATTATTTAATACTCGTCTTCTCAATTTTGTAACTTAATCTTAGGGTTTAACTGAGAAGTTTGGTTTAAGCCATGGGATTTGAATGATGCATTCATCAATTCTGACTTTGTTTTCACGTCAATTTTTGCGTCTGTAACTTTTGATGCATAAGGTATTGCTGTTCTTGTTGTTTTTGTTGTTGCTGCTGTACTCAATATTGTGTAAAGGTAATATACTATGGGATTGAATCTGAACATTAAGCTGACATAAGTGTCTGTTAGGCAGCTTAGTAAGTTATGGGAGAAAACCCCACGAATCTGGCATTGAAGATGGCTTTTTCTTAGAAGGAAGGGAAGACATCATTTCAAAACTGAAAGGTTCATAAGATTTCGAAGGAAGATCTATTATTATTATTATTGTTCCCTTGGGTTCCTAGTGGAACATAGGGCTTCAACTGCACATCTCCACTTGCTTCTGTCTTCTGCTGTACTTTTCACTTGCATCCATGTTAATCCATACTATTTCAACTCCTCTTCACACGATCTCCTCCATGTCACCCTTGGACGTCCCACTCGCCGCTTCCTTTCCGGGTTCCATTCGAGCGTTGGCCTGACGCGCGATGTCACCCAGTGGCCTCCTCAGCTAGTGTCCAATCCATCTCCACTTTCTCCTGCATATTTGTTGGGCCATTTGTTCTCGTTTCGTTCGTTCTCGTAGTTTATTGTTGGTGAAGGAAGATCTAGACGATAAGCCATTCAAAAAACTTTTGTGAACGCAGTGCCTGTAATAGTAGTAGCACTTGAGCTTAATGACGACGTTTCATGGAGGATTAATTGCTCTCATGTTTGATCACGGATTGATATCAGTCTGAGAACCATTTAAAGCCATCAGGAAGTACTGAACAGCTGTTTCATCCTGTTTTAGGACTCTCCATCAGCACGCAACTATGATCCCACCGCCAAGGATCGAACGTGTGATTTTCAGGTTACTAGGCGACCTCGTTGACTATTCAGCCATTGGTCTATAAATTCTAACTTCTTTCAATTCGCGAATAATTGCTCATTACCACTGTCAAAGTTCTCATATAAATCCCAAATTCTATTTGTATGGTTCTATGATTTATCCCTTGCTGTGATTTTATTGTCACTGATACATTCTCTACACTTCCAGAGTTACATCATTTTTTGTTGTTGCATGTTTTTATTTGATCTGCCAAGCAATTTAGTGATCAATCTTCCCGCCTACTTACCTCTTAAAACTATAAATCTGTCTTACCTTTTTTCTTTGTGATCGTGTGTTCACTCATGCATAACACGACGTCATCTCATTCCGTTTTGGATCTTATCAACTGCATTCAACTTAAAACAGTTACGATATCAATATATACAAAAGTTTCACATGCTTTAATTAACTAGTTAAAAGATGTCAACCATTAAAGTGTTAAGTAGTCGAATACACAAGGAGTTGAAAGGAAAGAAACACAGGAGTCAGTAACTTTGTTTTTCATCTGTTGCGCTTTCAGTGTAAGATAAAGCTTTAGGCTTGAAGTTATAATAACGACGGTGATGTTGCTAGCCTCATATTCAAGTTTTCCTCTCTCCTGGAGCTAATGTCGGCTAGTAAACTGGATGAGGTTTTTGGGTGCATCGGCCGACAGCCAAATCCCAAACCATTTGCGTGGTTGGTGAGCATTTTACCACTGGACCAATGACGCAGGTGTCAGTAAACTTGCTTATATATAGAGAGAGAGAGAAAGAGAGAGAGTTACAATAATATTCTAGAGTTCATAGTGGAAGTTCGGTTATACTATTATCAAAGTTCATAAATACGATGTTGAATGATTTGCAATAGTCTTGGTAGATGTCTTGAAAATATTGATTAACCAACTGAATTCATCATAACAAATTAATGTACAACTTTCGCTTTTGTTTCTAGAATATTTCTGTGACCTTCACGCCTCCATTTTCTAACTAATTAATTAAAGTATGTAGAAATTTCGAACACTGATAACTTAACTGTTTCAGGTTGTATGCAGTTGACAAGATCTGAAACGAATTGAAATGACTCCATTTAATCCTGTTCAGTAATTTGAAAATTCCCATTCAGTCATAGAAAAGAAAAGGCGTTCAGCAAAGAGTTACTCTTTTCGGCGATATCATTCTCAAGCTGTACAAACCGCAAATTTATAGTAATTTTTCTTGGCAACAAAAGGAATATTTCCAAAGATGCAATTGGTAATTTTTGACAACAAATTACGTAATTTAGAAGGCGTTAATCGGTTAGAAACTAAAATAAAGTTACAAAAGTAGGTTGGGTGACGTAATCTAATTGCTAGGGTTCAATGAAAAAAATGAATGAGAGTCAAGTTAATAATCTGAGTAGAATTCACTTGAAAATGGGTGAGAGTTAAGTTGATAAGCTGAGTAGAATTCACTTAAAAAACAAACAAACGAAAATGGAGTTAGCAACAGTCGTCATGAGGGTAGAGATTTAATAGAGGGTGGGGGTAGAAAATAATGCAATTAAGAAACAGACAAACAAAGAAGAAAGAGGTAAGACAAAATTACGTATTTGATGTTGAGATAGATCAGGACCATTGTAGATTTAGTGACTGAATAAACTTCTTTTGTATGCAGAGTTCAGGATTCAATATGTGAATTGCCATTGCTTCTGCAGTTTGAAGAAGTTTAATTCGTACTCTTTTGGCAAGGTTCCCACGTATTGTGTAGATAACTGAGAAGTTGCTTTGTGGGTTTGCTTGGTGTCCGGATTCGATTAAGTGTTCTAGGATAGAGCTGTGGCGGGGGGATCTTCTTTCTCCTTTGTAAAACCATGAAGGTAAGTGTTCGCTGATTCGTTTGGATAGCAAACGCTGAGTACGGCCGACATACCTAGCTCCACATGAGCAGGTGAATTGGTAGATGCACATTGATGAGGCCCCCAGTGGAAGCTTGTCCTTCGCGTTCGTGCGAATCATTGGTTTCGTAGAGAAAGTTAGTCTGAGTTCAGCTGCGAAGAAGGTTTTCTTCAGTGAGCGGCACAGGCGATTTCTCAGTATTTCTGCTGAAGAATCTCCGTTGAATTGTAGATTCAAATAGAGAAGTTTCTTGGGAGCAGTAAGCATGGACGGCTTTTGTGTTTTGGGCTTCATGGCTTTTGTGATGAGACGTTCCGGGTAACCGTTTTCAAGGAGGATTCTTTTCAGGGTCTTCAGCTCCTCTTCTATGGTTTCCGGACTGCAAATGTTGTGGATTCTGTGAGTCAGTGAGCGGATTAGATTTCGTTTTGTATATAGAGGCACCCAACTGTAGAAGCTGATGAGTTGTCCATTCCATGTCGGTTTTCTGTGAATGGATCTTTTGAGTGTCCCATCTTGTTCACGTCTTGCTAGTTGCACGTCCAGAAAAGATATTGTTGCGTTCAGTTTGGTAACCCTGCTTCATACAATTTTATCAAGTGAAAGATCTGAATTTAGTCATTTTTCCTAGTCTATCCTTACATATAGTCAATCAAGTTATCAGATCGTTAGTGGTGGATCGGATCATGAGGCACAGGGTGGGAGCAAGAAGACAGGAATATGCTAAACTGACATGAAGACTTCAGAAGATCTGGAATCAAATGGCAACGTGTGCCTGATGTCACAAAAACTTGAAGATCTACAGGTGAAAAACAACAAGCTGGCAGAAGAGACAGATAGCCAAGAGAGCACTTCAAGTGAACATAAAGAAGACAGAAGCGATGAAAATGCATACAGCAAACGCCAATCACTATCATAGAAGAAATTTAAATGAGGTCACTTCTCTAAAAAATCTGGTTAGAGGCATGGATGAGGATGACAAAGACACTTTGAAAACCTGTTGCACTGAGCATGAAGAACAAGGCTCGGATTTTCAACACTAATGTGAAGTCAGTTCCTCAATATGGTTAGCCTACTTGGCGTGTCAAGATAATTATTTCCATCACTGAGTGCCTTGGCTCCCTACTGAATATCAGGTGGCCAGAAAGGAATAACAACAAGAAACTTTTTCATTGCGATGAATCAAGCAAAAACCTGTCATCCAACAAATATTCTTTATTAATAATTTTTATTATTGTTCCCTTGGGTTCCTGGTGGAACATAGGGCTTCAACTGCACGCCTCCACTTCCTCCTGTCTTCTGCTGTGCCTTTCACCTGCATCCATGTTAATCCATACTGTTTCAATCCCTCTTCACACGATTTCCACCATGTCACCCTTGGACGTCCCACTCGCCGCCGCTTCCCTTTCGGGTTCCACTCAAGCGTTGGCCTGACGCGCGATTTCACCCAACGGCCTCATCAGCGAGTGTTCAATCCATCTCCACTTTCTCCTGCATATTTGTTGGGCGATTGTTCTTGTTTTGTTTGTTCCCATAGTTTCTTGTTGGTGATTCTTTCCGGCCATCTAATCTTGAGTATAGAGCGAAGAGAGTTGTTGATAAAGGTCTGCAACAGGCTGTTGGAAATATTCTTTGTGACACGCCTCCAAGTTTCTGATCCGTATAGAAGAACTAACTGACTTGACGTTTGTATTGAAAATCCGAATCACTTTGTTGTTGATGCTGAGTTAGTGACGAAGATTACGAGATTGGTTTCAGGTTGATGAATGTGTTTCTCGCCTTTCCGATTCTCGATTTGACATCCTCGTCCGTTCCTCCTGTAGTTGAGACAATGCTCCCTAGATAAGTGAATGAAATAAAAAATATTCTTTAGGAAGTGGAAATTAATTGGACGCACGCTGAGAAAGTCGCGGAATAATATGGCACACGAAGCAGGCCATAGGGTGGTAACCGAATGGATGACGTTAAGCTGGGCGCTGATCCGAGAGTGACATGGCAGAGATCATATGCGGTGGAAATGAAAGCTTATGAAGAATCGTTGAGTCGACTGAAAAAGACTACAAAGAACAGGATAAAGTGGAGATGTGCTGCTGAAGCCCTATGTTCCCATCGGGACATAAGGAAATACTAATAATAAAACAGAATGATAAATCATCCTTAACACCTACATTATCTATGATTCGTGTTTACTGACTATCTTTGAAAATCTGAAAGAACCCTTAATGTGTGATCATTCCTTTCAAATATAAGAGTACACACGCATGATGCCTAGTTCTGAAAGCCATAAGATATCACTTAACTAAACGATATTAATCTTTATAAAGTTCTACAATTCAGCCTCTGTCCTCTATGTTGCTTTATCATCTTAAAGGGAACTTAACAGGTTGAATAACGCGAAATGCTACGACCTTCACATAAAATTATTCATACTAAATTGATATATCACTACATATTATATAAGTAGGCAATTAGTGATTGCCCCAACACAATAACAATAATAAATATACGTGACAGTCTATATGTTTGTATATATATATATATATATATATATATATATATTACTTCAACAAGAAACCATATAGAACTTTCTAATTTCTTATTGTGCTTTCTGATGCAAGAGACAAACAGAGAGAGGAAGAGAGGGAACTTGGGGATAATGGAGAACAAGAACAAGAAGAAGAACGAAGATGGAGAAAGAACATAAATAAACTCATTAGGCTGAAAGGAACAGAAAAAAACACAACAAGAAAGGCAACAACTCATCCATATATACGTGTGTGTGGTGAACAATAAACAATATTTACTTACTTACTATAAAACAATCATGACCTAATTTGTAAAGTGATCAAGAATAAGGTAAATATACAGAAAACAGATAAGTTATCAGTTATTAATAACAATAATAATAATAGTAATCGTGATGAAAATAACAAAAATATTATTACCATTAAATCACTGAAGAGAAATTAACTCTTCCTTGAGAAAACTTATCTAATTTATCTAGATTAATTTCAGGTAATCAGCTAATTTATTCAAGTTTCACTTAAGTTAAGGTTATCCAGTATAAATGTAACACTATATCAGCGAGATGAATTTGTTGTGTTCAATGAAAAGAGTCGTTGTTTTATTTGTTTAAAAAGTAGTTGCACTCGACGCGCCAGTTTCAAACTGCACACTACCTCTATTTACTATCCTTGAGAAACATTAGTAGTTTTACTGAATAACATGCCTGAAGGCATAAAAGTGCCATTTATTACCGGAAGTACACTTCGCTAAAGGATGAGAAATAGCTTGAAAATTTGATTTCATGTTTCACTTCACTTATCTTAAGACCCAGATCATGTAGATATGTGGCCCAGAGACTAAAGAGAGAAGGTTGAAACATCAGTAACTACAATGATTACCAATTAGTCTGCTCAATTTTAATTCGAAAGAAGACATTCTTGTTATTACAATTATTTTTGTTTCCTTTAGTACCTAAAATGACATAGGGCTTCAGCTGCACGTCTTCATTGCGTTTAGCTCTCTGCCAAAGTTTTTACCTGGCTCCACGTCTGCCAACATGCTTTCATCTCCTATTCACATCACCTCCTCTTCCGTGTCATTCTCGCACTGACGACCAACTCGCCGCTTCCCGTTCAAGTCCCACTCGAGCGGTGGTCTGGTGTGTGATGTCGCCAACTTGATGCTTTGTTTTCTTAAAATATAGCCAATCCATCTCCATTTATTCCCGCTTATTTTTTGCACAATCGGTTCCTGCTGGGTTGTTTCGCTACCAGAGATCTCTGCTGCTGATCTTTTCTGGTCATTTGAGCGAAGACAGTCAATGATGGAGGTCTGTAGTTTGTTTGAGGTGCTTTTTATGACTCACCAAGTCTCTGATCCATCCACATAGTAGCACTGACTTTACATTGGAATTGAAAATTCGGATCTTATTTTTCATGCTGAGGAGTGCTGTTGATCTCCACACAGACTTGGAATGAAAGCTTCTCATGCTTTCCCAATGATCCTCACTTTGGTATCCTCATCAGTTCCATCCACCTGTAGTTTAAACGATGCTTCCCAGGTAGGTGGGTAAGTAAACGAGGTTACTTCTTCCAAATTTCTCCCACTTATGCTGATTGTTGTCTGTTGCTGTCGCTATTGGCCAGGAATCTTCATCACCTCTATTTTCTCTATGTTCACCTGAAGTTCCGTCTTCTCTGGATGCTTCTTCTGCCAACTTGTTGCTTTTCACTTGCATATCTTCCAGTTTGTGAGAAATTAGACATATATCATCGGCGAAGTCCAGATCCTCCAAGTGTTTTGTATGGGTCCATTTTATGCCTGTTTCCTCCCTGCCCGCTGTCTGTTGCATTATCGGCATTGTTGTTCGGTCTTTACAAATAAGACCTTATGTAATCTGATCATTTTACGGCATATTTCTAGGACAAAATAATAGGCATTAGGGAAGAGATAGTAAGACTTTAGTGAATAGTCCATCATAAAATAACCAATATGTGAAATGAAACAGGTGGAGGCATATCCTGAGAAAAGAGATAATGCCTATATTAATAAGTCAGAATAGTATAAATGGAAAATTCAATAATATTGAAAGAATGCTAGAATGAAAGGTATAAACTATAAAAGATTGTGGCTACAGTTGTTAGGAATAAAATGGATCACAGATTGAGAACCATGGAGTACTTAACGGCTGTTTCGTCCTAGTTTGAGACTCATCATCAGTACGTGCTCCCCTCTGGAACTAAGATGAAAGGAAGCAAAAAATAATTTTAAAGAAAGTAAATGGAAAACAGGTAAAAGGAAAAGACACTCTTGACAGGAAAAAGAATTGTAATCCAAGTTTGGTCACAATAGGAACAGCGCCTGAATGTGTTCTGATTTAGCTAATCTTATTGCAACAGCCTGAGCTATATGTGGAAGACGTTGACAGACTGTGCATGATACTAACCATTCACCTGATACCTTTTGAAACCTTGAACTGAATTATCAGTTTTCCTTCTCCACATTGTATGAATCTATCATGACTAATCGCCATCATCACTTCGTAATATACTTCTTAATGACAAACAGGTAATCTCACCTGTCAATCTGGTAATCAGACAAATGTGTCTGATTTATTTTTAAGTTAATTTGCATTTCCTGTTGATTGGTTAAGTTGGGCCAATGTGTTTGGTTTCCGCTGATATGCTATCTCCTAGTAACGATGCTTCGATGATGTCTACGAATTAGTGTGAAATTATTTTGGTTGATGGTGACTAACAGGATGTGCCTGAGTCCCTTAGCTAGTGATGGTGTTCTTACTGAGATTTAAGGCCAGCAACCATCGTTTCTAATGTCAAAGCATTATCCACTAGACCACAAGGGCTATGAGAGACACCGTTTGCCCAATGAGTATCAATGGGAAACACAAAACTAACCTAAAATCAAATGAGAGCTGATACACCATCATTCACTGGAAGTTTAGGTACACCCAGCTGACTCGTTTACTCTTTTAATCAATAAAGGTGGATTACATATATGGTTATACAGCGTGAATTAAAGCTAATCTATGCACACTGGTTGCGCTACACTTCACTTGCTTTGAACAACTCTCGAAACTAGATTCAGTTATAATGTATGTTATACAGAGTCATATTCTTATTTGGAGGGTCGAAATCGTTTCTAGTCTAAATTATTCAATGAGGGCATAAAACAAGTAATATATATATATACATATATATAATTAAGAAGCTTACTAGTGGAACAAGAGGAAGAAACAATAAAGCCATTGTTTGACCTGTCTTTGTTTGAAAAGAAAATAATAATAATAAAGTGAGGTTACTGTGCCACAGTTATTTCCTAAAAACAAACTGAAACCTAAAAAAAATATATGATTAATAAAGAAATTACTATTTTTTTCTGAAAGCATATACAAATGAACAGATTTGGAATAACAAGTTTTACAAAAGACGAATGTTGGCTAGAATAATCCTGGACAGTTAGAGCCAATAAAAATGAAAGACTAATTCAAGGCGATGCTATAGCTAACCCAAAATATTTTTTGTGATGGAGTCGAAGCACTGGAAACACTTCTAAGTTACAGTAAAGCTGAAGATTATATTCTTCAAATAATTATGAAAGTTTCAGCAAAATCCCATAACTACCTGATAATATATGATTAGACAGATAGTTAGAAGGAGATTTCTATCTTTTCAGCAAATAATAGGGGCTGGCATAACGTTTCTAAACATTTCCTCACTAACTAGACTAAAATGACGATATTTTCAACACATATCCTTGCCATTTTCATCAAATGTATCTGTATCCCTAAAGCTCTACAAGGAAAATTATACTTTCTGAAAGGGAAAACTCATTCACAATGGATACCCATCGAGATTCATCGACAAGGACATTAAACTAATCAAAAGTCCGGAGAAACAAGGTATTATTTGTGCTGAAAAGAGGAACTTTACGTGGACCTTGATTTCAAGGGGGAATTAACCTGTAATATCATTAAAAGAAGAATTTCATCATCTCTGAGAAGAACATTCTTCGCAGCAAAGTGAAAGAGTAGTGTTCAACAGTTGTCCACTGGTCTTCAGAAGCCTAAAAGCCAAAATCTCGCATCTGATTACTCGTATGTGAATGTATCAGTTTACCTGTTCCTGTGAAGCCAGGTATATTGGTCGTTCAACATATCTACTTTCTGAAAGGGTTCAAAAACACTAACCTACATGATTGCAGAAAAGTAGCAGTGACTCTGTATAAGGAGTGCGACAATTATACACCATACTGGTATTCGCCATCCTCTCTCAGTCTCGTATTTGTCTGAAATTTTTTATTACTTTGCTTGAAATCTTTCATGTCTATTATTGTTCTTTTCATTCCTTTGCATTCTTCAAGCTTTAAGCTTTTATGTTTCAATAGCATTTGTGTTGCTTTCAGGGGGTGGAGTTGCTAGCCTCCTGTCCTACCTTCCACCTTTTCCAGGTTTACTACTGGTTAAGCGAGGTTTAGGAGTGCATCGGTCTGAAATCGAACCTTGAGCCACGCCTGTGCTGGTGGGCATTCTACCCCTGAATCACCGATGCAGCAGTCATTGTAAGCTGCTTGAAATCCATCGCTAGTCACTAAGAGGCAGAATTTTTCAAAGCTTTGTTAGACCACCAAAGCAACCTATACTGTTGTTTCTAATTTCATACATTATAACAGAGACCTTTCTCGAAATAATTCAAGCTTTAAAGCATCTTAATTAGCAGCTGTTCGCCCTACCTCAGTCTGTTCAGGAAAGACAATTCTGTGTAAATCTATTAAGGTTTCACTGAGCAATAATAAACACGAAACACTATACAGTCTCCCTAAAACTTTATCCATATAAATTACCATACAATAAACATATACCTTCTAAAATCTAAAGGATCAAATGAGTCCTTTCCAACTGTCTTCGATATAGAACTTTGGTTGGTAACTGAGCTATTATTATTATTATTAGCAGTAGTAGTAATTATAATACTAGAAGTATAGTCGTCCAAACACTCCACTCAACCTTCAATACCCACCAATGCAAACATAAATGACACCTTTAATGTGTGTGCGTTTTTCTTCTCTCGTTTGCATGGGAACCAGATAGATAAAAAATTAGAGAAAGTAATATTCTTTCGGGAAAATGACTCTCCCATAAAATTTATAGGTGAGGTGATAAAAACCATTTATCCGTTATTTATGCTCATTATGAAAGAAAACAGACTAGCAACAAAAAGTCGACAACTGACGAACTGTATAGGGTAAGTGTGTTTGTGTGATTCCCGACAGCTGCTTTTATGACTATTATTTCTTATTCAATATTGCCTATACTAACTGTGCTTTCGTGTGCATTTAATTTAAGTGTTTATATGTAATAAATCAATACCCAGAGGCGGGCATTACCATAATATATATATATTCCTTTGTAGATATTCCCGACTCATTAAATTAAAATATAATAAAGTCCAAATGTTTGGAGAATATTTCCCTTTACTTAGAAAAAATTAAATCGAATTGTGTTTTTTGTATATATTTTATAGTTTATGGAGTCACTAATGTTAATTCTGAATCTCCTACACATAATTCATAAAGTCAGCTGTCCATTGAAAACTAAAATTGTTTCTTTAAGAAGAACAATTAAGAATGTTTTTTTTGGGGGGGGGATTTACATCGTTCATAATATAACTTTTCAATGGTACTCATAAAAGACCCATTGGACTGACTGTCTAAAATCAGCTTAAAATTTGAGCCACTCAAATTACTTTCATCATACGTAAATTTGAATTCAACTGTGAGATGAATATTTGCCACCTCTGATGTTCTGTTACTATAAATTTATCCTGTACTAACATCTACAACTCGTCGGGAAATAATCTGAACAGTAACAGAACTGCCGGTGAACATTAATCCTCCAAAGAAAGCAGAAGACTGGAATGCCATAAAGCTACTGAAAAGCAGCAGGACAAGATGGCACTCATTCAGAAGCAATCAAAATGAACCCTGAGACCACAGATGAAGTTTTAGATGGAAGGAGAGGTACCTATATATTGCAAGAACAGCCGCCTTGTGAAACTACCAAAAATGGGAGGCTTAGTTTAAGTGTAGAACTTGGGCTCTGTAGCAGAATGTAATTCCATATTAGATAAGTTTATTTCAAATATCACACAGCGATGCAGTATTAACAACTGGATGACGTTTTGAGCATAAATTATTGCTCATAATCATATCAATTTTAGTCACACAGTTTCACAATTTGTCCTATATATATTTTCTCTCTTTCTGTCTCTCCTGTTTCTCTTTGTCATTTGTTGCCTATGCAAAACTTGGCGCAGAATCACACTCCAAGCAAAACTGTGTAATACCGGAGTGACTGAAGGATGTTCCGGATTCAGAACTCCACCCGGAGCAAGCTGGATTCAGGAAAAGCAAATCACGTTCAGATCAAATTGCAGCGCTACGCATCACCATCAGGCAGAGCATAGAGTAGAAGTCAACTCCTTAACTCAGCTTGATTGACTTTGACAACGTTGATTGTGAAGTGATTTGGAAGCTGTTTCAGCACTATGGAGTGTTTCAAATCTTTATCACTCTGACTTAACAGCTATATCACAATACCCTATGTCAAGTACTTCACAACGCAACACCTCAGCGAACTCTTTGAAGTGAAGACAAGAGTATGACAAAACGATTCACTATCTCATGGTTACAATGGACCAGATCATGAGAGGAGAGTGTCAACCACAGGTGGCAAACATAAGGACTTCAAAGTAAGCCAGGATCGAAAAAGCAAGACAGGCCTTCATTTATCTGAAATCAATATAATAATCCGCTTGTGCTTATCATAAAGAACAAGATTCGGATTTTCACCACCAATGTCAAGTCAGTGATTCTATTTAGTTAGAAACTCGAAGTGCCATTAAAACTCTTCCCAACATCTTGCTGCAGACTTATCGACAGCTGCCATCTCTCGACACGGAAGAACAGACAGTCACCTAGAAAGGATTAACGGTAAGGAATTCTGTCAATGTGGCAACCAAGAAACTATTCTCCAACAAATGCAGAAGGAAATGGAGATGGACTGAGCATACGTTGAGGAAACCGCTAACTGACATCACATTCTAGGCAACAATTCGATTGAAACCAAAGTGGGAGATAACGAGTTGGATGTTTGGGGTTGATATAGTGGAAATTATCTTAAAAGGAGATGAAAGCGCTTATGGGCGATCGTTGAGCCAGCTTAACAAGACTGCATAGAACAGATTGAAATTCAAACGAGATGTTCAAATCTTATGTCCCACTCAGAACCTGAAACTTATGGGAAATGATGACTAACCTTATTTTCCTAATTTTTTTAAAAGTAATTAGGACAGCAATGAGTTTCACTGTTATAGAATTAATGCCACAAACAGTAACACACACACCTTAGGTCAGCCTTGAATTATGATTTATGCTCCCCCGATTGTAGTGTGCTCAGACCGAGCTTCTTTTTTATGCCACTAGAAATATGGCGAATTCAATCAACTGTACCTCCATAATTTAACACTATCTATATCTTCATAAAAAATTAACTTATGATCTCAATCAAACAAAAGACGATAGGCGAAATGTCTGCATAATGATGAAAAATGTCAGATCCCTTGACACGGTTTTATCCTGATCGATAATTCCTATCTCAGCTATTTTCTTCCCTTTTGCATTAGAAACATTGCTGCTGTTTAAAATGCTAATCTCCCGTATCAGGAGTAGATAAATCATCATTATATATTACAGACTCTATTTTTTTCTTTAATTTCCCTTTATTACCATTATTATTACTTGCTACTGAAAAGTAGTTATTGGAATAGCTTTCCGTCATAGCCATTAGAAACCGAAATCCACGGTAAATTCTTGTCAGAAAAATCACAGATATGCCTAATAATATGAGAAACTTAACTCTGAATTATTAGACTTACAGAAAATCACTGAATAGGAGTGAGTGTTTTCTTATGCTATTTTAATGATTATTCGACTTAAGCTAAAGAGTGGAATCACTATTTAGGATTGTCATTATATGCCATTCGATTTAGCCTTAACAGTAATGGCTTATGATTAGAATGTTCAAGGATCTTTTGTCCAATATGTCAACATCTATTAGTATTAAAAGTAACTCTTCAGCTTCAATGCAACCTTAATTCCTGTGTGTGTGTATACATGCATACTGAATACGGTCCACCACATTTAAAATAAACTCTTATTCTTCTGAGATCTGTAGCAATAACGTCAACAACTAGATAATACCATGATTACCTGAATATGTGCAATCTGACAAGGAGAAATTCTCACCGAATCACTTCAACTATGCAATGAGAAATGTCAACCAAAGATCCACTTTCTTGATTAGTTTTTGCGAGCTGATTTCATTTGAAGAACTTTTGGAAATTAGGGAGTTCAGTGTTGTTTTGTCCTCTTTTGGGACCCTTCAGCAGCACGAATCCATGACTCAACACCTTCAGGTTACGAAGCAACGTCACTGACCACTCATACACTGTGATCGAATCCTATTGCCCACCAATTCTAACTATCAAAAGCAAAATAAAAATAATGGTGAAACTGGTGATGATAACATAAATAAGAGAGAATATAAAGAACCTACTGCTTTAGCATATAAGGAGAGGATATCTGAGACCAGCCTACGTAGGATTCTCAATAAAGCAGGAATTAGGATGGTGGCATTCAAACCTAAAAACTCAATCAGGTAGGCCAAGCTCAGTAGGTTAAAGGACCCAGTTGACCCAGTTAGACAGAATAATATAATTTACAAAATACCCTGCAATGACCGTGGGTTAAGTCAACTACATGTGTCAAACTAGTAGGTCAGGGATAGTCAGATTGTCGGAACATAAGAATTTAGTCAAGGTAAGAATGGTTGACCCCGAGAAGATAAGTAATTTAGAAAAAAGCTCAGCGATTGTACTGCGTGCATTAACACACAACCATATAATATGGTGGTGAGAGGGGGCAAAAATTCTAAGAAGTAATATCGGTAGTTGGAGAGAGTGGTTGATTACTGAATCTTGGTTCATCATAGAGTCTACACCCAACACATGCAACAGAAATGACTCAATGCAAATACCAGAGATATAGAAGATATTATTACGACCAGTCAAATCAGAGAATGATAATAAATAATCTTAAAATTCTATTTCAGTTCACGTATATCATAACATTCTAACAAGTTACTTATTATGACTATAAAATCATTCACCTTATTTCCCATCTGATTCTATTTTATTCATACATTTATACATTATCCTATGTTGATTTTTATTCAAATGTCTAATCAATTTCATTCATGTATATAAACGAAGTTAGAAAGTTGTGTGAGTAACTTGATATGATAATGAGCAATAAATTGTGCTCGAAACGTGGTCATCAGTAAATATTACTGTACAACACTGTGTGATTTTTCAAAAAAATCTTATCCATAATTGAGTTATACTGTACCACAGTGCCCAAGTTTTGTACTTATATCAATAACTATACATATATATATATATATATATAACTTGGTGACACCAGCCGGTTACCACTTCCTATTAGAACTTCAGGCAGCTGTTTCCAGTACTAGGTCAATTTTCATGTTAGCTCGCAGAGTTTTGATTGACTCCAAAGTTTGAAGTCAATTCGGGATCAAACTTCATTTCACACCAGTCTAGAACTTGACTTCTGATCGTTATTCACTCGTTTTAAACAACTAGGTATGGTATGAAGCATTTGCCAATACATATTTAGAACCCCTGGAAACAATGCTAAGCTTAACAAGTGATTACTAAATGATATTGTTGAAAATCGCAAGCACAAATGTGGAGCGGGAGTGGGGCTTATATAACTGATTTCAACTCATAACTAATACAGAAGATGGATATCGCAGGAAAAGACCACCAACGTGTTTATGTATACATAATGCATTGATTTACAAACTTATCGACGAACAGATGGTTGTAAAACCATTGAAAAATATATAAATATAGAAACCTTAATGTGAGTAAACTAGCAAATGTCCATGAATAACCATCATTGGCCATGGTGAGTGAGGTTAAAGATAATTAATACTTTTCTAATATATATATGTAAACTATTTCTGTAACCTGGCAACATATTGGAAAGAACTATGATTTTCATACGTAAGTAATCTCAGATTCTCTTAATAGATAATATGAAGTCAGTTACCTACCTGAACGACGCCAGTTTGAGTATACATCCGACGGAATTTACCTATTAGGTTAAATATGCATGCTTTCTGGTGAATATCGTTCACATTTCAACATTCCTGACAAACAGTTTCAAATTGTTCGCTTGGGAATCATAAGGAAGATTTCTACTTTAGTAAAGACAAAAAAAATTAAGACAACTGTAGAAATGATAATAATTTTCTTTTCTGACAGATTATTTATCATAGTTGTGAATTCTTTCAGACTTAATACTGAAAGCACACAAAAAAAAGAAAAAAAATGTTCCACAAGAATTTATTGCTCTGATGAAAGCCAGTGAAGCGATAATGCAAAGTTTAGAAAGCATGTGAAAGGATAGAGATAATACGTGATGTGAAAAACAGTCTAGAAGAAGAGAGAAAAGTTCTCAGAAATGTAGAAGAAGAAGCGTAATAAAAAGCAATCAAAGAAAAAATGAGGTGATACCCTGAGGCTAGAAAGAGTAATTTAACGTTGTGTTGAATAGTTTTTTTCAGTGACGTAATGTTTTGAGCTTACAAATTGTGACTTGTTTATTTAACCCCAAACTAAATGATATTAACTGCACATTAAACAATGATTTAATCCAATCTGTCATTTTTGATTCGCCATCCACTGAGAGACTAATTTTTATGATTTCAAAAGCATTTTGAAAGCTTGAGTTGTCTTACACATTACTTGAGGACTTCAGTAGGTGTTCATTTAAACTGTCTGTAGTATTGATATCTAAACATTCAACTTTTATCAGACGATTTCCTTGCGTAGACAAGCAGAGTGATTTTGTAACTTTTACTTATATCTACTTTCTAAGGGCATTTTTTCAAGAGAGAGAGAGTATCCACTTGATAAGCCAGTTGTCCCCCTGCTGTGAAGAGAAATTACCCTTTTGGATTATTTCACTGAAGAGACTAGATTATTTTCAACATCATTCAGTGATCTTGTCTTTGTCCAAGACATAATTCACTGTCGAAGGAATTCCAAAAGTACTATTTTCAATATCTCAAAATTAGTTCAATTTCGATAACAGATTGATATCAGTTGGGGTATTGGACAGCTGTTTCGTTTTAGTTTGGGACTCATTGACAGTATACATCCCGCGGGTTTCGAACCCATGACCTTCCGATCACAGTCTCGATGCTTGCTAGTGACTGACTGAGGATGACGTTGCCAGGAGTTCTAGTGAGAAGTAATGACCAGTGGGTTTCAATTCGGTTGAGAGTGAGGACAAATACTCCTTAGTGCCAATCGCACTAAAGTCACAAAATGGTAGAAGTTGAAATTCATCGGCTACAGATTTCGATCCCAGTGGCTGAATGACCTACGAGCTCATCTCGTAGACGGAAGGACGTGGGTTTGAATCCCGATAGGTGAGTGCTAATTATGAGTCCCAACCTAGGACGAAATAACCGTCCAGTAGTCCGTGGTGGTTTTCAAAGGCTATCTAACTGCTGGCAATCTCTGATGGAACTTGAAACATCTCAAAGTACACAGTCCATTGCTTTCAACAAAGGTTGTCAGTTAGTTAACTTATATTGGCAAATGCGCAGTTGTGGAGATGACTTCACTGTAATGGTTCTAACCTTCGAAATTTGAGAATTATGTGACAGTTGCTTTGTCTCGACTTCACAGCATTCATTACTGAACAGCCACATCCCGAAAATAGATCGAACCTAGGGTGGTACAGTTTTGAATCTGGTTTTTTTGGTTTTTGCTCCTTCACGTTCCCAGTGGAACATATGGCATTTTCAAGCTAGAGGCTTGAAGTTTCTGTAGCAGTAGTGATTATTTTTACAAGATGGGGTTGCTAGCCTCATGCCCAACCTTCTCTCCTTACTACTCTTATTACTGGCTTAGCGGAGTAAAGGACTGCGTCCGCTGGGGATCGAACCCTGGACCCCCTGCGTGGTTGGCGAGCACTCTACCGGTGTGCCACCGACTGGTTGTGATGAGTCGTTGGATATCACTCACATCAACCAGTAGTGTTTACTAGCCAGATTGGAGTGATCTGAACACCGAACGGCTGTTTCGCTTCTTTGGAGCTGAGTAAATCATATTTCAGTGGAACTGCATGAAACAGACTAACTGACTTATTTTTGTAGGAAGTTTAGTGACTGTAAGAGTGGAGTTTGAGCGCTAATAAAATGGAATTTCATACTTGACAGGCTTACTTGATGCAGCATCAAATTTGTAAAGTTATAATGACTGGATGACTTTTCCAGCCCAGTTTGTTGCTCATAACCAGATAAATTCCCCTGGACGACTTCTTTACTGGCTTCAAATTGTCTTTGGACCCTTCCATTTTTACATATCCCGGACTGATATTGCATCATTTCTGTTACATATAGTGGGTTTTGATTCGATAAACAAAGATTCAGTAACTAAACTCTCTCTCTCCATCTAGCTAGTACAATTCTCATTACTTACAATTCTTGAAACTGCATTATTCCTCTAGCAGAATATCTGGTGATTAAGACCCAAAAAACACCGAATGAATTTGACTATTAGAATATGCCTTAGTTTAGTGTCCTTTTCATTTGTGGAAAAGAAATTAACTGTTTCAGTTAACCATTTGATCCAAAGCATCCATTATAGTCCCACAGGAGGCCAGTTGCGAACCTAAATAACTCAGGGAGGATGTCTCTGATTGCATCCTTAGGTTCGAATCTCTAAAGGGGCATAAGTTATTCAAAAAACTGCAGATACAACGTGCTTACAGGTGCCAACATGCACGAAACCTAGGTGCAGAGTTTCCAGAAGGTTGCCCCAAACCACTTGATATCATATATGCATATGTATATATTTGAATCATACGGCTTTAAACGAAGAAAGTTAAAATGGTAGTCAATCCTCTTGTTAAATTCACCAAATAATCTGTTATTTTTCGATTTAAAAGTAGTAAGTCTTCATTTAACACTGATCTGTAGTGCTTTTCATTGTCAATTATCAAGGGAGTGATTACATATCAGGGGAAGGGAGAGCAGAATAGACAAGAAGAAGAAGAAAGAGTTTGAAGAGAAGATGAAGTGGGTTTTACTTTTATGACAGTTAATGCTATTATAGAGAATGCCTAACTGATAAGAAGTGATGCTGTTTAGTCAGTGAAATGTGTCTATATATATGTAATATAGCACAAATCTTAGGCAAGCATTTAGTGAATTAATTGTTTTTAAGTATAGAACAGAATCAAAAGTATACCAGTTTTGCAAAAATTATTTATATGTTTGGGTGAGAAGGGAGAAGGAAGTCATTGAATCTTTTATGATTATGATGATGGATTAAGCCCAAGTTATATTTACTCAGGAACAAACAAACAAATTTGTAAGTCAAATTTAGAAGACAAAAAATCTTTGCAACGAAACTTGTACACAAAGCTTAATTAAGATCAACTCATATTAGTTGTTTGTGCTCAATGTTTGTAAACATACTACATAAGTAGAATTTCAGGAAGTTTAAAATAAATTCCTGTTCTAATCATCACTTGTTGATTGTCAAAAGAAGACTGCAATTAGAAAAATGCATCTATTTTTAAATTTCATTGCTATAGATTACCATTTTTTTGACAAAGCTTCTATTTTTAAAACTCCCTCCAAAAATTGATCATTGAACAGTGAGTCTAATCCCCATTCATTTTTCACATTGGCTAGTTGAATGGCAACATTTTAAAATATAGGAAACTTCCCTCATTTGAAGCTACTATTTAGTTAGCGATTTAGCGATAAACATATCTTAGTTGGCAATAAGGGAAAATGCAAAACAACTTTATATCATTGTATAACAACTTTCAATGAGCAGTCATGTGACGCCTTCTTACAGATTGAAAGATTTGGCGACTAAAGTCAAACAAAAAGACACTGTGGTATAATAAAGAAAAAGAGAGACAAACTATGTGCTGAAGATGCAATCAAGTCTGACGATGACGAGTCCGTGACCAGATTTCAAAGGTTGGACAGAATCAAACAGATTATAAAACTCTTAATTTTTCAGTTGTTACACTGAAATCATTTTGTGATAAAAACTGCATTTGTAGTACAGAGTTAGGAAACCGCTTGAAAGATACTCAGAAGTACATGATAAATTCAACCCAACCACAAGCATGAAATATGCTGAACAGTTGGTAAATGGTCCATATGACAATCCGATGCATGTGAGACTGAAATTGCGTTTGCACACACATTACTTACAGTAGAACACAGTGAAGGCGATTGTCTGCAAATTCCTTATGGATATTATTATTTTCCCAGGCTTGAAGCCTTGATGTTCGGGTAGCGGTGTTGCTTATTTACGCCGAGTGAGGTTGCTAGCCTTATGCCGAACCTCCCTCCTTTTCCCGACTTACTATCGACTTGGACTCCAACCTCAGACCACATACATGCTTGTCAAACATTCTTCCTCTAAACCACTGACGCACAGGTAGTTTTACAGTATTATCTTTTAAGTATTGCCAGTATTTCAGTAAGTGTAGAATTAACAACAAACTAATGAAACATGTGAAAAATCTGTAAAACGAAAGAATAAATTTAGAATAAAATTCTATGTGAACATCCACTAAAACATTGTCTCAACTGAGTCGTAGAATTTAAAGTCATTTATTAACCAAGAACGACACATCATTACTGCTTTAATCCGCCTAATTTCAGTTTTATGGAGTGACTAACATTAGACCAGTTTGTGTATACTCCTACACAGTTCAACTTCATTCGTTCAAGCGATAGTAATATTAAGTAAATGAGATCCGAAATGATGTGTATTTCCTACGGTCAGTAAACTTCTCTTAAACAAAAGCTCCTCAGTAATAAAAAAGCCATACTTCTGACCATTTAATAAGTCAGACGAAGCCGAAGCCGCTTCTTTGGATTTTCATCCCACTGATAACAACTTTTCCGTGACATTGTATCCCATGGCAGACTATGGCTTCAATAACACATCTTTACTGCCCTATATTCTTACTTCCATCTGGCCCCATAAGTACATTTCATTTCTTTTTCACGCGATCTCCTCCATATCACGCTTTAATTCAGAATTGGGTTTTATGTGAAGGCCTGATTAGCTTGTGATTTTACTCAGGGGTCTCCTCAGCATGTATCGCATCCAATTCGCATGCAATTCCTTCTATATATTTTGTGAGCAGCAGACTCTCCATTTATTCCGCTTCCTACTGTTTCCGATATTAACTTTCGAGAGAAGACAGCTATTGATGAAAGTCTGTAAATATAATCATTTATGATGACGAAATTACTTATCTTTCCTCATTTTCATTCGAAGAGTGATATATGAGGGCATGCCACTGATTTTAAACTTCACTCCTTTATAACTAAAGCTGGAAAGATTAGTTTTGTAGTGTATGCAGAACAGATTACTCTGTAGCCTCTGTGCTAAGAAAGTTTAATAACCTGAGTAGAACTTTATTTCCGTCTAAATATATTTCAGTTGCTTACAAGTATTCTTTTCGTGAGAACTGTAATGATCTTCTACTATGTACTAAAGACTCACTGTATAAAAACCGAAGATGACGACATCAGGTCTTACTTGGAAGTTTTTAATTCTTGAGAAAATATTATTGTGACACTCATTTATTTTTATTTTTCATGTCAAAGTTTACAAGTGATAGTTATATAAACCAGATGTCTGCCAACGAAAGTGTTAAAAAGTTTCCTTGTATTTGACATCTTTTTGTCTTATCTCACTATTCATATCAACATCAGTTATGAAATTCAATTGATAAAGTCCACTACATCATATACATATCGTATGGTGAACTCTTACATAATGACGCCACTTGTACCAATTGGGAAGTTCCTTCTTAGCCTTATGACATGAATATTGTTCCTTGAACACTGAGCACGGTTTTTAACTTGGATATTAATAAACACAACTTGAAATTTAGGTTACAATTTCAGTTGCCATCGCCTTAAGTTTGTGATTTCTGAATTTCAGTGTATATGTACCTCTGGAAACCAAGGAGTTCTGGAAGGGCGCTTCGTTCTTATTTGAATCTCTTCGTTAATACGAACCTATCATCTCACTAGGGATTCAAACCAGGCCCTTCAGGTTACAAGGCGAGCTCGTATATCTTTGGGACACCGGGAAGGAATCTAATGATTTACTAATTCTAATTTCTACCAATTCCTGATTTATAAAGCAAATACTGACCAATGTTCTGAGGAAAATTTGTTTTCAGTGATCTCGCCTTGTAAAAAGAAGGCCTTTGGCTCGATCCATGACAAGTTCATGAGTGTGTATTGATGAAGACTCTGAAACTAGGACGAAACTGCTGCCCAGTATTCTCTAGTTCTCTATGAATCTCTAGCTGAAGTTGTTTCATGGTCAATCTAGGAAATCAATCAAACCCTTGTAAACTAACCCTTGAAGCATACATTATATTTCTCAGTTGACACATCACTCGTTGATAACTCCTCCAGTAAAGTGTTCTAGTGAAATTTTACCTCAGTAGCTGAAACAATATTAAAACAAATACATCAGTTTAGATAAATTCATTTTAGCATTCCTACTAGTTAACAAGCCCTCAACACATACACTACCTATTTCACACAAATACCTATTTCTACTACAACCTCATTTCTAACCTTACACGCCTTCTCCTCTATCGCAAGGGAAGAAAGATCAATTTTAATTTATTCCTATTCTCGTGGAAATCATTTATGTAAATTGCTTAATTAGTAACTGAACGTTTATTTTTCAAAATTTTCAGATGAGAACGGATGGTATATCCATTGTCATTATCAAACACCAATGACTACATATCATCTGCTCTTGTTGCTTCTGTTTTCTTCTTCTCAAAATGTCCTTATAACCTAGAAACAAAGTTATCAACAAATAATAATTTAAACAAACAAAGAAACACAAATCAGATAGTATAAAATGAAAGAGAAAACGGTGATTAGAAATAAAACATTGAAATTTGTTTATTTCTGGTTTTGTTGCGTTTAGATGGTAATTTTTGTTGTTAGCTTTGTTGTTTTGTTTTATTCCTTTATGTTCCCAGTGGAACATAGGGATTCAAGCTGAAGGCTTGAAGTTTCTGTAGCTGTGGTATTCATTTTTACGGGATGGCGTTGCGCTAGCAACCCCATGGCCAGCCTTCCCTCTTTACCAGTCTTATTACTGGCTTAGCGAGTTAAAGGAGTGCGTCGGTAGCCGGGGATCGAACCCCGAACCACATGAGGCGTCCTTGACGAGCAATCTGCCACTGCACCACCAACGCACTGTTGTTAGCTTATCTGACTGTAAATGCTTAGCATCTTTCATAAAATAATAATAACTTCTTTGATTGGACACTAGTAACTAGTGTGATATATCTAGTCCTTTCTTTGGTGCAGACTAAGTTACATCAGTCAACTTTGCACTGTGGCCACCATTCTAGCTAGCGTCTCTGACTGCAGTCCCACTGGGTGACGTAGGTTCGAATCTCAGAAGGGACATGAGTTCTTTCAAAGTTTCAGATACGCCTTGCTGAATTGTGAGTGCTAACTAGCACGAAACCTAAGTCTAAGGCTTCCTGTGGCCGACTGCCTCCAACCGTATAATAATGATTTCTGTTAAATGAATACATACTTAACTTTCAATAAATTCTTCTTCAGGCTCTACAGTTATAAATCCATTAATTTAAGCCATACAACAGCAAGCCATTAAAGGCGAATTAGAATCATATCAGGAAGGATTGAGTAAAGGGGCAACCGAATGCAGAAACAGTGCAGTCTTAGATCACTTGGTAGTTACTGGACACTCAGTAAAACCAGATCAGGCGTTCTCAGTTGTTTACCGCCTTCCGAGCAGTCTATCTAGAGGAGCTCGACTAAGTTAGTAGCTGAAGCGGTAACAACCAACAGCAGAACACCAGGTCTTTGTATACAGGAGGAGTATTTTCAACAGCCTTATTTATCTTGGCCTACAATAAAGCCGAAAAATCGTCCATAAACATTAGCACTTTAAATTCCTGTCAGAATATTTTTCTTTTTTGCTTCTTTTCTTATGTTTCACTGACAAACGTTCATTTCTGACCTTTTACGACAGCATGACCTTTCTTATGATTTGTATTACCTCAGGTTTAAGTAATGCTTTCCTAACTTGTTATCATATTTACAAAATTCTGTTCATTTCACCTGACTAAATTTATTATTATTATTATTTGATAACTGTTCACCAATAGTACTTTTAAGTTTACACCACATCATCGTCATTAATTTTACAATCTTCAAGTATTGGTTTTGTAGGGATTTTGTTTGATTGCATGGAGGATTTCATCATGAGCTGACATGAGTTAGAGAACCACTGGGAAACCTGTGGCTGACCACTGGGACCCAATCCAGTGTGTGCGTACTGATGAAGAGTGTCAACCTAGGAAGAAACAGCTGTCCAGTATTCGCAGTTGGTTTTCCAATGGTTCTCTAACTAATGTCAGCTCATGATGAAATCCTCCATCTAATTCACAATCATTATTACTGTCGAGCTTAGGTCTAGTCCATGCCATTCATCAGTTTATTTTTCTATAGTGTTCATATTGCCTCACACACCACTGAGTACATTCACCCTCGAAACCTGTTCAAAAACAAACTGACTATTGTTCCACAATTTGTCTTTTGATATGATTCTAATTTGCCTTTACTGGCTGTTGTATGCTTAAATTAGTGGATTTATCATTGTACAGCCTGAAGAAGAATTTACTGAAAGCGACAACTGTTCGCTTTAACTATTTTTGTTCTGATTAAATTATGAAAATGTTCAAGTTACGCGTTTAATTCTTTTGAATCATAATGAACAACAACTGAGACAGCAAAATGAAGTAGTGTAAAAACTTCTGTGAAATGTACCTTGAGTTCAAAATGGGACAGAAGACTTCACCAGCACACTTCCATTTCACTCTGTGCTCTGTAGTCTTTTTCAGTTGACTCAAAGAATACCAATAAGCTTTCATCTACTCCTCACACAACCTGCTTCATATCACCCCGACACCTACGTCCTGTGTGTAATTTCCTATTCAGGTCCCACTCGAGGACGTGATGTCACTAGAGTCTCCTCAGTGAATGTCCAATCCACCTCTATTCTCTTCACAATATCTATTGGGTAATAGGCTCTTGGTTGGGTTCATTGCCGGAGTGAGTTCGTTGTAGCTTATCCTTTCTGGTTCGTTATCGAGTTCATTATCGAGTCAAGGGAGTTGTTGACGAGCTGTCGTATCGCTTGCTATAAGTAAGAAAACTCACAAAATTTAATTATATAGGATATAATTGCTCCTCTAGGTTTCTTATTTAGTTACTAAGTCGTGCAGTACCTTTTCTCAACATTAGAAAGATGTGAATTGACTTTAATGCATTCTTCAATATAAAACGATACAAAATGTCTACTCAAACGACAGCATTAGTGTGGATAAATCAGCTTGAAACAGATGAATTAGTGTCACTTGACTAAGCATACATTCCTTTCGACATTGCTGATTTGTATCCGATATACTTTCTCCTCAAAATATGCATGGTAATATGTAACTTATTAAGTTTTATGCATGTGTACTCGTTAGCCTTGTTTGATAGGTTCGAAAGCAGTGAGAAGATTTGGCTTCACTACTTTAAACGAAAAAGTATAGAGGACAAGGCTGATACCTTGCATTCAGGAGGGTTGTTTTCAGGTTTGATAATGGACTGATATCAGCTAGAAAATCACTGAGAACCAGGCAGTACTGAGTAGCTGTTTTGTTCTAGCTTGGGATTCTTCATCAATTCGTACCCATGACCTCACTGGGGATGAAACAGCTCTCCAAGACTCCCTGGTTTTCATTGGTTATCTAACTGATATCAAACCATGTTCATAATGGAACCAATCATATCCTCACAAACTAACACTTGAAAACATTGTGCGTCGATGGCACAGTGGTTAGCACTCTTGCCGACCATGCGCATGGTCCAGGGTTCGATTCTCTGCCGAAGCACACCTGATTTCTATGGTCGACCTGCAAAATTTGGGCTACCGATATCATATGCTGAAAGTTCCATACCTGTACCAAAAAATACGTTGTGGAATCAAGCTGTAATCAAAAAAATAATAAAAAACACAGATTGCAACTTGAAGTTTGATAATTTCTTTATATCATCAGGCCAAGTTGTTTGAGTTTTAGTGCATTCCTGGATTACAGTCAAGGACAATAATTCCAATTTAATTGTTTATGGCTAACTAAAAACTACTTTCAGTCTTTTGTTTGTTTCTAAACCCATAAATAGTTCAGATAGGAAATAAACTTTTGGAAAAAGCCATTAGAACCTTGCGTAGACTAATTGCATAAGGACGCATTACCCTACTTTTTGATGAACTTCAGCTTTTCTAGAGTAAATCGATGTGTTAAGTACTTTCTTTGAGTGCTACTTCTTACTTCAGCTAATATTATTGAACTGAAATAACCGCATGAAAATTAGTTTGGACTTTCCTCCAGAAATATGTAATGCAGAATAAGACGTCATAGTGTATCATTTATCGAATCGCGTATAAATAGGTGACTAAACTTGCTCTAGATTAAATTACTATAGTTATATAATAAGCACCACAGCAGTAAACGTCAGATAATAATCCAAGAAGCTAGTTTTATCTGATAAATCCTCGTTTATCTTCTAGTCCTTATGTACAGTTTTAAATATGATAGATGAATAAGTGTTGTTTTTGTCGAAAACCAATTAACCAAGCCACAGTGTGTTTTCAGACTGTTGTTGTATGATTAATTTCAAGTTTATTGTTATCATTATTATTCCCTTGGGTTCCGAGTGGAACATAGGGTTTCGACAACACATCTTCACTTTCTTCTATTTTTTACTGTCCTTTTCACCTGGGTTCACAACTGCCCATATTCTCTCATCTCCTCCTCCCCCTCCTCCTAACACGATCTTCTCCATGTCACCCTCACACTGACAACCCACTCCTCTCTTCCCATTCGGATTTCACTCAAGCGATGGCCTGTATTGCGTGAGATGTCATTCGATGGCTTCCTCGGCGTATGCCCGATCCATCTCCATTTTCTCCCGAATATTTGTTGAGCAATTGGCTCTTGGTTGGTTTTTTGTCAGACAGCCGGAGTTTCTTGTTGCTAATTCTTTCTGGCCAGCTAGCAGGCTGGCCATTTGATCTTCAGTATGAAACCAGCCAGCGAACAAAGGAAGCTGTTGATATAAGTCTGTAACCTGTTGGAAATGCTTTTCGCTAACACGCAGTGCAAGTTTCTTACCCATATAGAAGAATTGACTGACTTGACATTTGTGTTGAAAATGCGAATCTTGTTGTTTTTGCTGATGCGGAGTGGAAAAGATTTCTTAACTGGTTTCAGGTTGGTGAAGGTGTATCTTGCCTTTCCGATTCTGACTGGCTGGCGTTGACATCTTCATCGGTTCCGCTGGCTGTGGCTGAAACGATGCTCCCTAGCCAGATAAGTGAAGGAGGTAACCTCTGTTAAATCTCTCCGGTTGATAGCGATTGGTGCTGGTTGTTGTTGGTTGGTTATCTTCATCACCTCCATCTTCTCTATGTTCACCTGTAGTCCTGTCTTCGCTGGCTGCTTCTACAGCCAATTTATTGGTTTTAGCCTGTAGATGTTCGAGTGTGTGTGTGACATTAAACATATACCATCCACGCGTGAAATCCAGATATTCTAGAATCTTCTTCTCGTTCAGTAAAGCATATTCTTTTCTTCTCACTCCCTGTGCACAGTCGGACACATAATCCAGCCCACCACAATTAAGAAGATCATTGGTGATAATAGGCAGTCAGCTTGTCTCACTTCTGTATTCACTTCGAACGTCTCACTGTTAGCTAGTTAGTTGTCCATCTTTAAACTTATCTGCTTTAAATATGAAAACTTGAAACCTTCAAAATCTTATCGTTATATTGCATTAACTTAACGATTTCAAATATTATAGGATTTCAAACTGACAGTGATATCCACGAAACGCAGCAAAGATATTTTTTCTAGTACTGTCTAGTGACTGACTACGGGATGAGGCTGCCTGAAGTTATAGTGGAAGTAATAATAAGTGGGATTCACCAAATTGGTTGTGAGAACGTATAATCCTCAATGATATTGATTGGCGGTCACACTAGATTTCAAGAAGTTGGAATTCATGAGCCACTGCATTCTGTCCCAGTGACTGAATGGTCAACGAGGTCGTCTTGTAGTTGAAGGTCCTGAGTTCGATTCCTGGTAGTAGGGTCATATGTGAGCACTGATGAGGAGTCTCATACTAAGACGAGACATCTCCATAGTACTCCTTGGTTTTCAGTAGTTCTCTAAATAACGTCAATTCCTGACCAATCTTGAAATCAGTTTAATTCCTGCAAACCAGCACTTGAAAGTCATGGAAAAGCTTCTTTTTCTTTTCTCTTTAGTGTTTTGATCGATGTTTTCCAGGATCTTATGAAACACTCAGTATTCTTGACGACCCTTGAAGGATTCCTTCCGCACAAGTCTTTCTCGTGACATACTTTCAGTCGCTTTATAACATAACGTCCATTGATGTACTTTACGCCTTAATATATATACAAATATACGACAACTGTGTTCTCATTATGAGAAAACCATTCCCTCAAGACCATTAACTCACTTTTATTATGGATCAATAAGACTTGATACTTGTAATGGGAGGTTCTGTCATTTATAAGGAAATACTATCATTAACATGTTGACTGACACAGAGTGAATTCAACTTTTTGTAAACATAAATGAAGTGGTACTTATATAATAATGACAATAAAATCAATAAAACAATTGTAATTGTATTAATTGTATTTAAGGATAGATCAGTTGTAAAGATGAACTATATTCCCACCATCTTTGTTTTTTTTTCATTTCCACCTACAAATTGATTAAAATAAATAGTTACCATAAGATAAAGTACCCTATACTTTGAGTGGTCATTATTTCGTTCCTTTATCTGTAGAATAAACTTAAATGATTTGTACTTTTGGTTTGTAGGGATTTGATTGGTTACAGGATTTTCATCATGAGCTGACATTAGTTAGAGAACCATTGGAGAACCTACAAACCAAAACTTGAATATCAATGAGATGCTCACTAGTGACTTGCCCTATTCAGGTAGGTAGTTGCCTGGGGTTCTAGTGGGAAGTCGTGACCAGTAGGGTGCAGCAGGTCGGGCGTGAGGACAAATACTCGCCGAAAACATTGACTAGGGGTCGCGCTATGTCGTGAATTGGCAGAAGTTAGAATTCATGGGCCACTGGATCTGATCCCAGTGGCCTAATGGTATACGAGCTCGCCTTCTAAACCAGAAGGTCCTGGGTTCGAGTCCCGGTGGGTGTATCCTGATGAAGAGTGCCAAACTAGGACGAAACAGCTGTCCAGTACTCCCAGGTTTTCCAATGGTTCCCTAACTAATGTCAGCTCATGATGAAAATCCTGTAACGAAACCCAGATTAATTTTTCCATTCCTGTTGTTCACTGGTAAATTACCCAACAGGTTGATCGCCAAAGAAATCTCAGCACGGATACAGAAAGCTAGTTTCGCATATGCCAGTTTACGCCATCTGTGACGTAGACGTGATATCCGGCTGGCTGTCAACCAAAGGCCGTGTGTACTGCTCAGCAGTCCGCTGCGTCCTCCTTTATGGCTGTGAGACATGGCCATTGAGAGTGGAAGACATGAAAAGGCTGGCTAGCTGTCTTTGATCATACGTGCCTGCGTTTTATCTCCCGTGTGAAGTGGTATAGTAGGGTGAGCAACATTGATGTTAGGCATCGATTGCTAGGTAAGGAGGGAAAATCAATCGACGAGGCTGTGAAGCTACATCGACTGAGATGGTTAGGACATGTGTTACGTATGCATCTCTAGCCATCGCCTTCCTTGACGGGGAATGTTAGCTGACATAGGATGAGGTTGGAGAGGAGAGAGCCAGCGGTGGTCAAACCAAAACATGACCTCATCAGTCAATGAAATCCACCACAGTTAGTTTAAGCCACGTAGGAATGTGTAGATCGCTGTCTGGTTGGGGTCCTGGGGACGGTAAAAACCAATGGCTGGAAACAATTGGTGATATGGCTCAAAATCGTTCTCAGTGATGGCTAAGATACATCCACTCCTTGTGTATTATAATACCCAACGAAACTATATTGCTCTTCGTTATTACTACTCCTTTTGTCTCATATCCCTGTTTACTGTCTCTATTTTGCATTTCTTTTTACTTTCTTCTCTTGCTTTGTGAGCTACATGGAGTGTGGCGACTTGAACTGCTGCACATCGGTGCAATGTTTTATGTTGAAAACAGACAGACAGACCTATAAGTATTGACGATGAAGAGTAAACTAAAAGGAAATTTATCACATTTGAATTTTTATGGTTGAAATTCTCTTGAAGTCATAAGTATGATGAATCACAGACTGTATAACCAGCAGATAGTTATACGGTGAGATGTACAAATCAAAAGACTTTATCATGTCAACATAATATATGCCTCTGAGGATTGAAAACTGTGTTCAGAAGATTTATCATAATTTGATAAAAAAATTTATTCAGATTTATGCCATATAGCCTACACTGTTTGACATCCGAATATGAAAAAGGAAGGGAAACACAAACTATAAATTCAGTTTAATCTGTTTCAAATCACCGAAAATACCAATTGAGTCATGAAGAAAATAAAAGACAATCCAGTGAAGAAAATTTTCTTTATCGACAAAAACATCTTCACAGGCTAGCTGTACAGTCGTATTTATATTTACCAAAAATGTGTAGTGGTCCGTTATTGAGTAATAGGGTGGGGTGACAAAATTGATATAATTACTCAGAAGTGGTTTCAAAAGTAAAGATAAAAGTTATAAATTACGTAATACTCAACACCGTACAAAGGAAGTTTGATAAGGTAAAAATTATTATTGAGTGAGAAGAAAGGTAGTTGAATTTCAATTTAATAAGTGTGAAGAGGGTGTGAAAGTATACAAAAGGAACATATGAGAGTGACAATAGTGAATTAATTATCACAGTAAAAGCAAAGTAATCATTATTAATAAAAAAATCCCCAGGGAACGACTAGTGAAGAGGTTAAGACCATGGTAGAATAAGAGACTGGACAAACCTTTTGCTGTATACAGAGTTGGGGGTTGTATTGACGAATTGACAGAGCCTCCGCTATGCACAAATGCCGAAACCTGATGCTCTTTGTAAAAGATTTGGCTTCACCTTGTAGATAATCTTGAAAAACGACTCTGGTGGAACTACGTGGCTTTAGTTCACCAAGTGAAGTGCTCTAGAATTGAGCTAGTAATTGTCTTGCATTTTCTTTTTGCTAACCATGCCGGATAATGTACAGAGATGCGTTTGGAAAGTGTACGCTTTGTACGGCCAATATAACTAGCTCCACACGAGCAGGTGAATTTATAAAAACACATTGAAGTGATTCAAAGCGGCATTTTATTCTTCACACATCCACTGATCATTTGTCAGCTGTAGAAATTGATCCGTAGGTCAACCGAAAAGAAATCTGCATAAGCGATTCTTCAAGATCTCAGCTGTGGTATCACCTTTAAATTCAACGTTCATAAATAATAGTTTCTTCGGTACTGTCTGGGTTCTTTCGGGTCTTTGCTTTATTATTATTATTGTTTGCTTTAATTCCTAGAGGAACATAGGGCTTCCGCCATGCGTCTCCACTGCGTTCGGTTCTCTGCTAGAGTCTTCACCTGGCTCCAAGTCTGCCCACACGTTTTCATCTCCCCTTCACATGACCTCCTCCAAGTCACCCACCCTCGCACTGACGACCAACTCGCCGCTTCCCTTTCGGGTTCCACTCGAGCAATGGCTTGTCTAGTGATGTCACTTGATGGCTTGTTGCCTCAGATTATGGCCAATCCATCTCCATTTCTCCCTGCCTATTTGTTTCACAATCGGTTCCTGGTTGGCTCGCTCCTAGAGATCTCTGATGCTGATCTTTTCTGGCCATCTGATCCTGAGTATTGAGCGAAGACAACTGTTAATGAAGGTGTGTAGTTTGTTTGAGATGCTCTTTATGGCGCGCAGTGCAAGTCTCTGATCCGTGTAGTAAGTAGCACTGACTTCACATTGGAGTTGAAAATCCGGATCTTATTTTTGATGCTGAGTGTTGTTGACCTCCACACAGACTTGAGAGTAGTGAAATCTTGTCTTGCTTTCCCGATTCTTGCTTTCATATCCTCGTCAGTTCCGCCTGTAGTTGAAACGATGCTTCCCAGGTCAGTAGGTATAAGAGGTTGTTTCTTTCAGGTTCCTTCCATTTATGCTGATTGTTGTCTGTTGTTGTTGTTCTTGTCCAGGAATCTTCATTACCTCTGTATTCTCTGTGTTCACCTGAAAGAAGTCCTATCTTTGATGCTTCTTCTGCCAACTTGATCCTTTTCGCCAAATCACCTCTTTGCTTTACTTTCATATATTTCTCGATGAATCTTGAAGAATATCCATTTTCCACGAGGACTCGTCTGAGTCGTCCCATTTCACCATCAAATGTATCACTGGTTCATATCTTTCTTATTCTTGGGGATTTGGAGTGGATTGGGTTTCTCTTTCTTCTCAAAGGGTGTAGTGTTGTAACTGATTTATTGCAAAATCATTTACATAAGCTTATGATTACTATTCCCTTGGGCTCTGAGAATACATGTGGCTATGCCAGCACATCTCCATTTTATCCTGTTTTCCGCAGTCGTCTTTACCTGGCTCCAAGATTGACCATAAACTTTCAGCTACTCCTCACACAATCTCGTTCACTTTACCCTCTGACACTCAACTCGTCATTCTACTCGACGGCCTGCTTTGCGCATCATGTCACCTAATGATCTGTTTAGCGTTTCTCCAAGCCATCTCCATTTCCTTCGACATATTTGTTGGACAGCAGGTTAGTGGTTGCTTCATTATCTGCCAGAGTTCTTTGTCGCCAGCCCCTTCTGGCTGGCCGTCTGTTCTTCAGTATGGAGCGAAGGCAGCTGTTGAAAAATCTCTGAAGCATGTTTGAAGTTCTTTTAGTGACACGCCGTCTGTAAACCATATAGAATCACTGACAGACTTGAAATCAGTGTTGGAAATTCGGATCTTGTTTTTTATGCTTAAAGCAATGGTTCTCCACACTGATTTCAGTGCAAAGAAGATCTGTCGTGCCCTTCCACTCTTGGCTTACTCTAACACTCTCATCTATGTCGCCCATAGCTGAAATAATGTTACTTAGTTAGGGGAAAGTGTTGGTCCCCTTCAATCTTTTTCCGCCAACAGAGATTGATGCTTGTTGTTTGTTAGGCGTCTTCAGTGCCTCCATTTTCTCTTTGTTCACCTGAAGCACTGTCATCACTGATTCTTCGGCCAGCTTGTTGGTTTTCACCTTTAAATCTTCCAGTGTGTGCTACATGAGACGTAAACCTTCCGCAAAGTCAAAATCTTCAAGAGCGTTCTTATCGGTTCAACGTATTCCTATCTTCTCGCTCCTGACACACGATCCAGTCCACCACAATCACTAATATCATCAGTGATCGTAGGCAGTCGAAAAACGTCAAAGGGACTATACTTTGGTACGCAAACATGTGTCCTTTTTGTTTGGACACTAGTCAGTAACTAGTGTAACGTGTCTAGTCCTATCTTTAATGCAGACTCAATTCTATCAGTCAAGGTTTTGTAGTGAATGCCGTCTAGCACGAAATTTAGGTTCAAGGCTTCCTTCCGATTGCCTCCAACTAGCTAATATATGTCTCAAGTTATTAAATTACTGCTTAAAAATTTGTCGATCGTAATTATTATTTTTTTGCTTCCTTTCAGATGACATACCCAACCGCATGATCCTCCATCCAAATCTTCATATGAATCTGACTCACATAAATGACTTGCTTCTGAATGAATAGGAAGTTTCATTTTAAAAAATCGATAATAAATACAGTCTACACAATACAGGACTACATTACTGAATTTCATCGTTTATTTTTGTAAGAAAAAACAGCAATGATTGCATTTCGATTACGTAATCTATTCAAAATTAATGAACCCTTTATGTATATACTAGTAATGTTGTTTAAATTTGGCGTATGCCAGTTATTTGAACGTGTAACTGTACAAGAAAATATTCCCCTGAATACTGTGATATTTGATTTAAGACCAGTGTTAGAACGACACTTCACTGGTGCCCTATCTTCATCGCCCTCATCATCATCCTCGTCCTCCCCGAAATCAACCAATAATATAACAGCATTCGCAAATCAACAGGAGACATTTTGGCCATTTATACTAGATGAATTTCTAGTTAAATTAGCTAAACCACTTGATCGTGAAATGATTTGTCTTATACAAACAGAATCACTGAGACATCCCTCGAGTCGTATGGAGACAAAAGTGACATCTTATAGTAGTAATACGCATCAAGTATGTCTTCCTGGAGCTTGTTGTCAACTTTTACACGTTAATATAATCACAAGTCCCACGGAATTGCCGACACCTTTTTACATACAAGTCGCTGTACAGGATGTAAATGACAATCCGCCTAGATTTCCGCCACTGCATACACCATACATTGTAGTTAGAGAAGATATTAAGTCACATGAGAAAATATGGCTACCACAAGCATTCGATGCGGATAGTGTTCAATTCAGTATTGCTGAATACCGTGCAGTGAATTGGGTCCATGGTAATCAAAGTCATTTTCATTTAGGCGTTTCAGATTCCAACGATATGGATGATGATTTGAGCGGGGAAGTGATGAATAAATTTACAGGTGAAAGGCATACAAACAGTGAATTAGGCAGACCTTATTTAACGATAACTGAAGAGTTGGACCGTGAAGCCATTGATCTTTACTCATTCACACTGATCGCCATAGATGGGGGCGGTAATAATCACAATAATAATAATAACAATAATCTACCTGGTAGCACTAATAAGCCGCTTACTGGATCTGTTAGTATCATAATAAAAATCTCAGATGTTAATGACAATTCTCCAACATTTGAACAAAGTACATATCGTGCTGAAGTAGCAGAGAACTCAGTGAATTCGCCAATCATCGAATTTAATTTAGTCGATCGAGATATCGGCGATAATGGCCGAGTCACTATAATTATAGATGATCCTTCTGGACAAGCTCAACAACTTTTTCGTATTGCCTTGCAACCAAGTCAAAATCCTAATTCGAAAATGTACACTCATCCTGGATTTATGAGTTCACATTCCCAACAAATGAATACACCGGCAACAAGTCATTATAAAGGTTCCTTACAAGTGATTGGTCCATTGGATGCTGAAAAGCATCAGACACAATTAAGATTTCATCTGATTGCCAGTGATCATGGTCAACCGGTATTGAATTCCCGTTGTGAAATACAAATAAATATTATAAATATCAATGACAATCCCCCGAAAATTGTATTTTTAAACAATGGTAAAAGACTGTCAGATGGACGTATTTCACTGCCTGAAGTTGAAACACCACAGAGAGCTATAGTCGCTTTAGTTCATGTCACTGATGACGATTCACCAACAGAACAAATTCGGTGTCATTTAATTAAAGAAGATGACACATTTTCATTTGAAGAGACTGGTGGAATCAACTTTTTAACACAGCAACAAAATCAACAACCATTCAGTTTATTCAGTGAAACAATCGGTATTCATTCCACTTATAAACAGTATGTTATTCGGACGAAAAAAGTTTTGGATCGTGAGGAGAAAAGTTTTTATTCGGTAAGTTCATATTCATTTTTTGTTATTAATGGTGAAAATCTAAGGCTTTTAGTTTTAATCTTAGTATGAGTTTGAGTATCAGCAATGGTAAACGCTAAACTAGCAAAGGTTAAACACTATAGGAAGCCTCTGAGTCACAGCAATTGATTTTTTCTGAAAATGACCTTCGAATGTAATAATATTTATTGGTTGGTCACTAGGGCGTAACCAGTGCCTCGGTTCAATTCTTGGTGTTGATGAAGATTGAATTCTGTCAGTGGAGTTTGTAGTATTGTCACTAAGGTAGTCGGCTGGCCATTGCAGTGCATTTTGAATAGATGTTAGATGGTTGAAGTCGATTGGTAGGAAACCCTTGACCTAGCTTTCCGACCTGATGATACGTACCAGTTACTAATGAATATTTACAACCTTGGAGGAATTCATGCCCCCCTTGGGATTCAAATCAGCTTTGTCCGGTACTGCAGTCAGAGACCGAGCTATTCGGGTTCATGAGTGACCTCCTGTAGGACTGTCCCGGCTGACAACTGCTACCTTGTCGTGGGGGCCTAGCTTGAACACCGCAGTGACCCAACAAGATAAACTGGCTGGGACTCATGTTCCTGCGAGTCCTACTATGTCAGGAAGGTTGTTTGGATAGCGGTTAGACTAAAATCAGTTAGTATGGGGTACATGGGCTACAGAATCCAATCAGATCAAATGAACCTGTATTGGTTACCGGCAACCAAGGGAACGCAGCTCCTGACGTTACTCCACTGCCTTGCGGATTGGATTTTAAGTAAAAGGCTCGGGGGGTGGTCCCTTAAGACAACCACCTGTTTCGGTCTGAGCGCCCGGACAGTATCTCAGCCCTCACACAATCACACAACCAACAATCCTGTAGGAGTGTAATGGGTACATTGATTGGTCACTAGGGAGTAACCAGTGTTATGCGTCTAGTCCTTGATGTTGGTTAAGGGCTTCCTGATGACTGCTTCCAGCTATTTAACATCGCTGTAACAATTTGTATAAATAAAGATAAAATTTTATTCCTACTGTAAGTGAACATTGATGTTCACTTATCTCATCACTGAAAAAATTGGTTATCTACTTACCAGTCTCTGTCTTCAGTATTTAACGATAAAATTTGGTTCTAGGAATGACCTAGTCCACTCTTTTTATGTACAAGTGGTTTTACGTTAAATGACTGTTTATTGCAATCCCACGACAATCCCACGGAACACTGTTATTCTCTTGCATTCAGTCAAATTTATTCATGTAATTAATATGTTTACTTCTAATTAAACTGTGATAAACCATCAATTTTCATTAGCTGTCATGAATAATATTCAAAGAAAACTTAAAGGTCTGTGAACGCTGTATACCTGTAGGATAACCACAGCCAAGACAATGACGTGTACAGAAAATCCAAAAAATACTGCAAGACTCCGGTATAGTGATTTCAACCTTAAGCGTGAAAGAGAATGGACATTTCTAAGGAAACACTATACAAAACATAAGCCGCAGTCATACGAAATTATTGTTAAAGATGTCTCCATATATGAGATTTGGTGCAGGACGAATGTCGACTGTATCTCAAATTTTTACCTGATATATTTTTTCAAACTAGGTGAAACGTTTTAAAAAAAACAATACCTTAGACACCAATATTCCACTCTGTTTGGGTTCCAAAAGATTCTGGAAACCCCATCAAGTATTTCCTAAGATTTCATGAAAGTTCTTGGAAAGTATGCATCTTAAATCTCTGTTTCTCTTTTACCTGCCTGGGAAGCATCGTCTCAACTTCAGGCGGAACTGACGAGGATATCAAAGCAAGGATCGGGAAAGCAAGACAAGCTTTCACTACTCTCAAGTCTGTGTGGAGGTCAACAGCACTCAGCATGAAAAATAACATCCAGATTTTCAACTCCAATGTGAAGTCAGTGCTGCTATACGGATCAGAGACTTGCACTGCGCGTCATAAAGAGCATCTCAAACAAACTACAGACCTTCATCAACAGCTGTCTTTGCTCAGTACTCAAGATCAGGTGGCCAGAAAAGATCGGCAACAGGGATCTCTGGGAGTGAACCAACCAAGAACCGACTGTGAAACAAATAAGCAAGAAGAAATGGAGATGGATCGGCCATACTCTGAGGAAACCATCAAGTGACATCCCTAGACAAGCCATCACTCGAGTGGAACCCGAAGGGGAAGCGGCGAGTTGGTCGTCAGCGTGAGGGTGACTTGGAGGAGGTCGTGTGAAGAGGAGATGAAAGCGTGTGGGCAGACATGGAGCCAGGTGAAGACTTTAGCAGAGAACTGAACTCAATGGAGACGCACGGCTGAAGCCCTATGTTCCTCTAGGAATTAAAGGATATATTAATAATAATAAATCTCTGTTTACGTCAATTGGTTGTAACTGTATGTAACCAGTGTCATACATCTAGTCCTCAGTGTTCGTGCTAGACTAGCAAACATCACCGCACTACAGGAGGTCAACCACAAACTTCAAAAGATAAAGCGGATATGCCCCTGACTGCAACATTGGCTGATGTGGCTTCAAATCTCATAGGAGATATTAGTCAATTTAGAGTTGCAGATATATTTTGCTCAGAAGCACAAATAATCAATAAAGAACAGGATTCAGATTTTCAGCAATAATGTCAAGTCAGTGAGTTCTTTTATATACTTCAGAGACTTGGAGTGTGCATCATTAAAAATCGTTTCCAACAGCCTGCAGACTTTCACCAACGACTCTCTCTGCTCAATACTGTATACTAAATCGCCAGCTGGAAAGGGTAAACAACAAGGAACTCTGAAAACAAACAAACCAAGAACCTGTCATCCGACAAATGTGCTGAAGAATATGGAGATGGATTAGATATACTCTCGGAGACCCATTAGGTGATGTCACATCCCAGGCAGGACGTCGATTGGAACCCGAACGGGAGACGGCAAGTTGGATGTATGTGTGAGGATGACACGGAGGAGACCGTTTGATGAGTAAATGAAAGTTTGTGGGCAATAGGGGAGACAGTTAGAAACGACTACATGGAACAGAGTGAAATAGAAATGTGCTGTTGAAGATCTGTGTTACACTTGGAACCCACGGATTAATAATAATATAATAAAATTAAACTCTTTCGATGCAAAAGAGATTTATTAGATGGTTGAGAGCATTTTGCCGGAATCTCTGTATTTAGGTTTCGTCCTTGTTGATGCCTTTTGGGCAGGACATATCTGCAACCTTAAATGGACTAATATCTCCTGTGAGATTTGAAGCCACATCAGCCAATGCTGCAGTCAGGGGCATTTCCACTTTATCTATTGAAGTCTGTGGCTGACCTCCTGTAGTGCGGTGATGTTTGCTAGTCTAGCACTAATACTAAGGTCTATATTTATGACACTGATTACGTACAGTTACAACCGATTGACGTAAACAGAGATTTAAGATGCATATTTTCCAAGAACTTTCATGGAATCTTAGGAAACACTTAATGGAGTTTCTAGAATCTTTTGGAACCAAAACAGTGTGGAATATTGGTCTCTTAGGTACTGTATTACTTTTCCGACCCTGGTTGGCTTTAATACTGTCATATGTGTCGTCTGTAGTCGGAACGGTGCTGTCCAGATATTGTTAAATAGGTAACTACCTTAAGTTTTCTACCACTAATGTTAATTGGTGCTCATTGGTGTTAGTCGTTGAGATATCTTCATTTCCTCTAACTTCTCTGTGTTTACTTAAAGACCTGCCTTCCCTGCTTCTTCTGACAAGAATACAACTGATGTAAATAGTTAAGGGACTTGCAAATCCGAAAATTATTTCACTACAGTGTTGACAAAATAAATCTAGTTGAACAAGCAGACGTTTCTTCTAACTGAACGATATTCATTCATTTTTCTTTTACCTTTTTAATAGGACGAACTAATGACTTTTATCATATGCTATTTGCTCTAACTATTTGCTCTTGTTACGCCCCTAACACTTACATAAAGCCATTTCATCAACAGAATACTTGTTTCTCATCTCTTAAAGTTTATTTTCAATTTACATATATATGTATACTGAATTGATTAGCAAACTATAAACTAATTATTATTCAGAATGCTAAGACTACTATAATAAAGATGACTAAATCAATGCCAAACGATTTTACTTGTAGAATAATATTAAGTGAGTACAATTCTACACTGTGAATCTGACATACAAGATAAATCACAAAAGACAAAACAAAAAATATCACATTTGCAGGTAATTTTGAATAATTCTTCAAGTTGACAGTTGTGTCACCATAACTCAACCTAATGAACTCAGATCCTACTGGGCTGAGTAAAACAGTCGACCCGAATTTATATATTGAGTTAATTATATCTGGAGATAATAACCAATATAGTTATTTGTCTTACATACTAAACCTAATCTACCGCTAAAGTGTAAAAATGCTCTATTCATTCGAGTGACATAATGTTGTGTCGTATAGGGATTTAGTGGTAGGCGTTATGAGTTGGTTTGCAGGATGCGTTTAAGACTAGGTGACTGGAAATGACTTCTATTAAGTAACTTTATAAATGTGACTGTTTCTTTCTTCTTCTTTTGTCCTTCCTTGTCCCCAGTGGAACACAGGGCCTCAACCTATTGGCTTGAAGTTTCTGTAGCAGTGTTTATTTCACAGGATGGGATTGATAGCCTCATGCCCAACCTTTTCTCTTCACCAGCGTTATTTCTGGCTCAGTGAGGTAAAGGAGTGCGTCTGTGGCCGGGATACTGTTTACAGGTTTATTGTTATTATTATTCCCTAGGGTTCCGAGTGGAATGCAAGGCTTCAACAACATATCTCCACTGCCTTCTATTTTCTGCCTGGGCACACGATTGCCCATAATCTCTCATCTCCTCCTCCAAGAACAATCTCCTCCATGTCACCCTCACAACGACGATCCACTCATCACATCCCATTGTATCTCCACTCGAACTATGGCCTGCATTAAGCGCGATGTCATTCGATGGTCTCCTCAACATATGCCCGATCCATCTCCATTTTCTCCTACATATTTGTTGAGAAATCGCCTTTCGCCTCTTGGTTTGTTCCCAGACAGAGTTTCTTTTTGCCGATTCTCTCTGGCCTACCTGCCGGTTGGCCATTTTATCTTCAGTGTGGAGCCATCGAAGGTGGCAGCTGTTGATAAAAGTCAGCAGTAGCCTGTTGGAAATGCTTTTCGTGACATGCAGTGCACGTTTCTGTCCCATATAGAAGCACTGACTGAATTCAAATTTGTGTTAAATAGAATCCAAATCTTGTCCTTTATTCTGAGGTGGAATGGAGAAGATTTCCAAACTGATTTCATGTTGATGAAGGTGTATCTTGTTTTTCCGATCCTGACTGACTTTTACATCTTCATCCGCTCCGACTGCCTGTGGTTGAAACCGCGCTTCCTAGACGGATAAGTGAAGGAAGTGACCTCTGTCAAATCCCTCCCGTTGATGGTGATTTGTGCTGGTTGTTGTTGCTGGTGCTTGTGCTTGGATATCTTAATCACATCCGTCTTCTCTATGTGCACCTGAAGTCCTGTCTTCGCTACCTGCCTCTTCTGCCAGTTTTTTTTGTTTTTGCATGTAAGTCTTCGAGGTTGTGGGACATTAGGCATAGTCGGGTCTTCTAGAAGACCTGGTTTTTGAAGATCTAACAGGTCTAGCTTTGAAGAATCTAATACTTTGAATCTCTTAGCCAGGTGATTTAGAACTCAAATCTTAAGGTTATAAACCGGTTTAGGGAGACACATTGGAGGAAATAACATGAAATTTACTACTATACAATTACAGAACTACAAATTAGAATATGTATTGAAGGTAAATAAAGAAAAAGTGTAACACAAGACAGTACTGAGGCTGTGAAACAAGTCAAATTGAATTTCCAGCTCCGATAAGTTGAAAAGCGTGATGCATATTTTGTATAAATTACAATGATTAATATTCAAATATAGGGCTTCGGAAAAGTATCTTCATTGTATTCCACTCTGCTCGATCATTTTTAACTTGCTCGATGACTTTTTCCATGTCAATCTCAGATCCACGACCAACTCGACGTCTTGCCTGGCGTGTGATGTCCCGTAATGGTCTACTCAGCCTGTATTCATTCTATCTCGATTTTCTCTTTCTGCTGGTTTGTTCCTTGATTCTGATTCTTCCTGCTGGTCATCTGATCTTCAGTATTGACAGGATGTGAATGTTTACGAAAGTCCACAGTAATCTGTTGGAAATATTTTCGGTGGTGTGAGTTCCAATTCTCTAAATTATACATCAGCATTGAATTGATATCAGTGTTGAAAAATTCTCCTCTAGTTTCTTGTTTTGAATGAGTGCTATAGATCTTCGCATTGATTTCAGAGTAACGAATAACTGTCCTGCTTCGTCTACCCAATTCTCTCTGGCCTTCACATTCTCATATCTACCAGACGAAGTTAAAATGATACTGCTCAGTTAACTGAAAGAGACAGCCGAAATTAGACTTTTTTCCATTGATGGTGATTAGTGCCTGCTGTTAGTTGAGTATATTCAACACCTCTGCCTTCTCTTTTTTCACCTGAAGTTCATTTCTTCACTGTCTTTTCTTCCAGCTTGTTAGTCCCATCTTGTAAATCTTGATATTCTGGTGTCATTTTTTGGGTCCACTTTGTGCCTGTCTTCGCACTATCTGCGTTCCTCCTCCATATGATCTAGTCTACTGCAGTTAGGGGGGTCATTGGTAAAGTAGGCAGCCTTATCTTATTCTTGTCTTCGGTAAGCGCACTTCATGCCAATTTTTTGAAACCTTTACAGTGCATTAAAGACTCTTCAGAGGAAGAATCCTAAATTGGGACGAAACAGCAGTCCAGTACTCCCAGGTTTTCCATTGGTTCTGTAAATGATTTCAGCTCATGATGAAATCCTAAAGCCAATCAAATCCCTGCAGTCCAAGACTTGAAATTCATGCTTCCTTCGACTGGGAATATTTCACCATCTATTTCTTAGTAATATTTTTAGTTTCCTGGAGACAATAACAACTAATACACAAACACTTTGTTACACTGAAACTATTATTTCCCATCTACTACTTGAAATTTCAGCGAACACTTGGAAGCTAATAGAGGAGAGGAGAATGGTGAAAGAGAAAATGATTCAATGCAAAGACGCACAAGAGAAGGAGACGTTGAGCTCAACTTACACAGCACAGGACAAAGAAGTGAAGAAGAGTGCCAGGAAGGACAAAAGACAATTCTACGACAATCTGGCTACTGAAGCTGAGAAGGCAGCAGGTAAAAGGGACCTAAGGACACTATATCAGATAACCAAGTCTCTATCCGGGAAGAGATCAACACAAGTGAAACCTATGAAAGACAGCCGAGGGAACCCAATTACCAAAGAAGAAAGACAGATTAAACAATGGGCGGACCACTTCAAAAGACTCTTGAACCGACCACCACCTACAAACCGTCCAGAAATACCAACAACAGCACGTACACAACTGCAAGTTGACACCAATCCTCCAACGAAAACTGAAGTCTTGAATGCAATCAAGCTTCTGAAAGCTGGAAAAGCAGCTGGACCAGATGGAATACCCCCGGAAGCACTGAAAGCGGACCCAGAAACGACAGCAGATATGCTGACTCCATTATTGCGAAAGGTCTGGAAGGAGGGAAAGGTGCCTACTGACTGGAGGAAAGGTTACCTTGTGAAACTACCAAAGAAGGGCGACCTAGGACTCTGCGAGAACTGGCGAGGAATCATGCTCCTGTCGACGCCAAGTAAAATCCTGAGTCGCATCATCCTGGAGAGAATCAAGGACGCACTGGATACAGAATTCCACCCACCGGAAGAAGCTGGATTCAGGAAAGGCAAATCATGTTCTGACCAAATTGCAACTCTACACATCATCATCGAACAAACCATGGAATGGCAATCAAATCTCTACCTCAACTTTATAGACTTAGAGAAGGCCTTCGACAGCGTTGACCGCGAAGTAATTTGGAAACTACTCGAGTACTACGGCGTACCCCAAATATTCATCAAACTTATTCAACAGCTGTACGATAACGGCACATGTCAAGTGATCCACAACGGGAAACTCAGCGAGGCGTTTGGAGTAAACACAGGAGTCAGACAAGGGTGCTTATTATCACCAATGATATTCCTAATTGTGGTGGACTGGATTATGCGTCAGACAGTGGGAAACGAGAAGACAGGGATATCCTGGAACGACGTGAAGAACCTAGAAGACCTGGATTTCGCCAATGATTTACGTTTGATGTCACACAAAATCGAAGACTTACAAGCGAAAACCGACAAACTGGTCGAAGAAGCAGCAAAGACAGGACTGACTCCAGGTGAACATAGACAAAACGGAGGTTATGAAAATAACCAACCAACAACAACAGCAGCAACATCCAGCGCCAATCACCATCAACGGGAGGGATTTGAAAGAGGTTACTTCATTCACTTATCTAGGGAGCATTGTCTCAACTACAAGAGGAATGGACGAGGATGTCAAATCGAGAATCGGGAAGGCGAGAAACACATTCATCAACCTGAAAGCAATCTGGAAATCTTCGTCACTCAGCCTGCATCAACAACAAAATTCGGATTTTCAATACAAACGTCAAGTTAGTCAGTTCTTCTATACGGATCAGAAACTTGGCGGGTCAAAAAGAATATTTCCAACAGCCTGTTGCAGACCTTTATCAACAACTGTCTTCGTTCTATACTGAAGATCAGATGGCCGAAAAGAGTCACCAACAAGAAACTATGGGAACAAACAAAACAGGAACCAGTCGACCAACAAATATGCAGGAGAAAGTGGAGATGGATTGGACACTCGCTGAGGAGGCCGCTGGGTTGCATCGCGCGTCAGACCAACGCTCGAGTGGAATCCGAAAGGGAAGCGACGAGTGGGACGTCGAAGGGTGACATGGAGGAGATCGTGTGAAGAGGAACTGAAAGAGTATGGATTAACATGGATGCAAGTGAAAAGTACAGCACAAAACAGAAGCAAGTGGAGGCGTGCAGTTGAAGCCCTATGTTCCACTAGGAACCCAAGGTAACAATAATAATATAATAATAATACTTGAAATTGGAAGAATTATAAGTAAGGATCTTAGACTAATTACTGTCTTTATTCATGATTTCCCATTGATATATCTGGACTTAATTTATCACTTGAAATGATCCCTTGATATTGTTAGGACTAATATCTCAAAGTCTGTCGGTGGCTAGCATCACAGTCACTTGAATTCAAGCAGGTACGTCCATCGAATGAGTCCCACATACGATGAAGAGCTCATTAGTGATTCTAAGGACTTGGCCACTACCAAACAGATTACTTGTCTACATTTTCAAGTGTTGGATTCGACTGGTCACAGGTTTTTTCATGAGCTGACATCAGTAAGAGAACTCCTGGAACATCGGCAGAGAGTACTAGACACTTGTCTAATAGTAATAATAACAGAGCTTTATTTCAGACAATATGTGAACGTAGTTGCAAAATATTTCCCCCTTCATACCGCATTTACATGTGAAGTAATAATCTGAAGTAATATCATGTGATGTAATGTTGCTACATATAAAGAGACAACGAATTCTGTAAGTTCTTTCTTCATTTCCTTCAAGAATCGCACAGAGTTTAGTGAAAAGCTAATTAAATATGCGCGCGAGTTCATCCACTGATCATTTGATGCATTTGCACCATTAAAACAATAAGAAATGCAGAAGAGTCTAAGCATTTTGATCGATGGAAATTCTGGTAGCCGAGTGATTTAAAGCAGGCCTCTAGTTCGGGACTCTTCAGCGGCAGACACTCGCCGGCATAAGAACCCATTGCCTTCTAGTTACAAGGCGAGATTGTAAGTTAGAAATCATGGGGCATTGGATTAGGTCTCAGTAAGTGAATGGTATGCTAGTTCACCATGTAACTGGAAGGTCCTGGATTCGAACTTCAGTGCATACCTACCGCTGAAGAGTCCAAAAGTAGGATGAAACATCTGTCCAGTAACTCCTTAGTTTTCCAATGGTTCTCTATCTGATGCCAGTTCATGATCAAACTTGTAATTTGTCTTCTTTATTGAAATGAAATCTAAGAACACTTAACATCTCGTACAATCTTACAAAAAATAAAGACAAAAGTTCTCAATAAAGCTCCTTTTTAAAAATAAAATACAAAACAGATGTCAGCTGCCTTCTACTTTTAGTTTCCTTCCAATAACTCTTAAGATTAAATAAATTGAAAGACAGAAATTAAAAATGTTATCTCTTTCACATTAAGTGATTCATTATCTAAAATTACTGTTGTAACTGAGAGCTTTTGTTCACCTACAAAAGATTGACATTTGCAATAAGATAGAATATAAAACAATAGAGACTTTTCAATGCATATATATATATATAAAGTAAGTGAATAACAAATTAAATTGAATTTCGTTCAATAGATACGTATTTTTGTTTAAATGAGTTAATTTCCAAAACGTCGACTTGGATTTTTATTCAAAACATGTCAAGAATTACATTAGTAAATAAATTTTAATTGGGAATTGTAATATCAAGATGTAGATCTTCCCTTATTTTAATATTTTTATTAGAGTAAATTCATAGTATAATATAGTAAAAATAAATTATTGCTTGATAAGTAAGATGTTATTGACAAATATATATATTTATCCATTTACTAGTGAAATAACAAAACAAAAGAAAACTTGCAATTTATTAATTAATTACTCTTAAAAATCCCGGTTGATAACAAATCACTATTCTGCCTATTGTGAAACCTTTCAAACTGCTAATAAGTATTCCAAGCAAATAAAAACTTATGTCAAGTTTTATTACTGATTGACTGAGATGAGTAGTACTCGGATACCAATTACACCAGTTAGCAGTGCTGGTTAGCTAGCCAGCTAGATTATCGAAGTGATCTGAATAAGCACCATGAGACGGCCGTTTCGCTCGTCATCTGAGTACATGGTTGGACTCAGGTCAGAGAGGCGAATCAGTACAAACCACTCCACTTCTGGCTAGCTACCTGGGCTAACTAGTAATTCCGTAAATCAAATTAATTTGCAGTTTAGACAGTTCAAAGTGAACCTTCACAGCAGTTTTCTTTGGAAACTGAAACTACTTAGATCAAAATACAGGTGATCTGCTTGGTACCCTAAATCGTAATGATCTTAGATCACTTCGATCGGCTGGCTAGCAAGCAGTACAGGTTGATTGCAGTGGTATGAAACTACTCACTTAATCAATCAGTAGTATATAGTTTCATGTACTTATGTATGCTTTCTTGATCACTACTGCTTATGGTACCAGGCAGATCACAAATTACGGTGATCTGAATGAATACTTTGGTTTCCAAAGGAAACCGTGGAAATTAATTTGTAAAGCTAAAATTTGACTGTCATAGGTGATCAGTCTTACGATTCACACAGATATGAATGAAAAAACCCTCCTGTTACAGTTTTATCACAGACGACACCTGCTTTGTCTATAACCCAATCAAAGACAGATGAAATGAGAAAAAGAAAGCGGTAAAAGCAACCATTCCTGATGCTGTAAAGAAGAAGTACGTAGCATCCTTTTGCTATGTAAATAAATACTTTAGTGTCTTGAATCAGTCGGCTATCCACTAAAAGCCAGAAGGTCGATGAATCCCACTCACATAGAGTTTCAAAACGTTGACTGTAATTCCATGAAAAACTGAATGCAGTCAAATTCAGAAGTATCAGTGACGTGGTTATTATTTTGCCATGAAACTAAGATTCATTGGTCCAGAACTGCCAGGTCCGCATCAGTTTGCTAGTTTACACCGTCCACATCAAATGTTACCTACATTATTTCGTCTTTAAATATTTCATGACCAACCAATGATATTGTGATTCGCCTTTTTGAATCTCAGTGATTTCACCTCAAAAGTGGTCGCCAGTAAACACCATATTCTTATCTCAAGTGATTTTTATAGAATTTTGATGAATTTTAAGTAAAAATTCTTTTTAGTATGGTTAATTAAATTAAAATTTCGACTAGTCCAGCATCGGTGAATCATTGTAGATGACTGTGCATACGAGCAAACTTAAACGACAATATTGTATTCCTGTATATCTCTCGTTACTCATACTTCGCAAAAAATCATTCAAATTGTGCTCGTTTAGCCACCATTTCAAAGAATGAGCCGAAAACCGTTTGTTCAACAGGTATGCAGGTAAAATAAAGATGGATATAGGCTAAAGAAACCGTTGGGTGTCAGAATACAATAAGCCTTTAAATGGGACCTGTATGAGAAGTGACTATGCAATGTCAGAAAACCATGGTGTTCAGCAGCACAATTTTTTCTTTGGCAAAATGATATAGAGTGATGTCAAAATACACAAAACCTTAGAGTTAAACTTCAATTTGCAAAAGTTATTCGTTTTCTGTTCCTGTTGGCTTCCAAGCAAGCTTTCTATATTGTTTGACGAGAATCTGCATTTTTCCTATCTGCCGCCTATCTGTAACTCCGCTTTTCAGTATTCTTGAAGAAGACATTACACAAAACATACTACCTATAAATCCTTGTCAGTAGCACACTCCACAATGGGTTGTTTGCAGGGAATGGGCTGCTATGTCCCACCCAGAATGCAGAGAAAGAACAATGGTAATACTTTAATATTCAAGTGTTAGTTACAGGATTTCATCATGAGCTGACACCGATTAGACAATCATTGGAAAACCAATAGGGAGTACTGGACAGCTGTTTCGCCCTAGTCTGGGATTCTTCAGTAGTGTGTGCCCACCGGGGTTCGAACCCAGGACCTTCCGGTCACAAGGAGAGTTCTCAAACCATTAAGCCACTGGGACCCGATCCAACGGCAAGCCCATGATTTTCAACTTCTGCCGATTCTTGGTATAATACTGTAGTACCGTGAGATAAGCAGATGGCAGATACTTATAAAATAACACCGTTAATCACCTTTATTCTAAAGAATAGTTTAAGCAATGTGATATATCATAAAAGGAAATGTATTTATTACTATTATTATTATTTAATTCCTTTGCTTTAGAAGTTAATTGGTGGATGATGACTAGCAGTGGAATCCAGGATGCGCATTTCGTCCTATTTTGGGACTCGTCACTGGATGTACCTTTGCTTTATGATTGGAACAGTGGGCTTCAAGCTCGAGCTTTGAAGTTTCAGTAGCACTGGTGTTTACTTATTCTTCACGGGATAGGTTCGCTAGTTTCACTCCCAACCTGCCCTGTTTTCTGAACTTACTACTAGCTAGGCGAGGTTTGGAAGTATGCAGGCGGCTGGGGATCGAACCCTGGACCACGTACGGCGTGGAACCGTCCACTCACTATGAACCATAGGCATGTGCCAAACTAATAAAGGCTTACAGCTCTCTTGCGCTCGCTCTTTGTCTCTCTGACGTCAATGTTTCCATTTTCTCTTAGTAACTCGTTTTAATTTGGACATAAGCAGGAAAATAAATCAGTAAGATAAATTAGCATTACTCAAATTTACATCTTTTATCTTAAGATTTACATATGAAAAAAAAGAGAATAAGTTTCTCACTTTCTTGCAAATTTTTATAGAAAAAAAATCTCATAACTCAACTTTTCATCAACAATCGAAATAAGTCTAAAGCTGATTCTTTAATTACTCGGCTTCATGCCAGTTCGCCCTCCCTCTCTCTGTACGTTACACCACCTTTTTGCCTTTATTAACTTTTCATTTTCCTTTACCTCCCAGTCTTCTCCTTTCTGTGTTGCCTCCTTTCTTATTCTAATCCTCATCTATATGCAAATAAATTTTGCTTATCAAAAAGTATTTCCATGTGGCTGTTATTCTATTCGAATATTCTGAAAGGTACTCTAAAGAGGTCAAGATATATAGATTGTAGATTACGCATATACTTGTGTATGCTTGTAAGTGTGCGTGTGTGTGTGTGTGTCGTGTCCATAACTGCCTAATATTAGACAGACAGAAGGATATTGACTGACTCACTACAGGGAGAGACAGATAAAAATTAATTCTTCGCCAATTCTTCAATATGACTAATACCCGGTTTTATCCGGCTACAGTTTTCAAAATTATCCAGCTTGTATATTATTAACAAAAGATTATCCAGAGAGCAAATATGAAATACAAGAAATACTTATTGTGGAAGCAAGCAAACAAACAGAACAGAAGAAGAGACTGAAGGTAAAGCGAGGAAAGATGAAAAAGATGAATAATCGAATAAATTATTTTAGAAAAGGGTTTTTTGACACAACTCTTAATTTAGCATCAAAGTTATGAATTATGGGATTATTGGGGACACAAAATATATGCCCAATGCGTATACAGATATCTTTCATGAAGATTATTGAAGTTATAGAAAATACTTATGATATCTGTAGGCTGTTGCAGATGGCAGAGATAGGTGCACAATCCCCAAACTTCTTCATAATTATGAAACTTGCATGACATAGAAAATAAGAAAGATTAGATTACATTCAATGACTGATCTATTCAAGAGAGTTTATCCAGATTTTCAAGAAGTACTGTTTGCACAGGCCCTCAGTGAAGTCACTATCTGAGGCTAAGCACGCGATATTCAGGTAAAGACGGGCTTTCCAGAGTACACATAGCTCATGTTAGTGGTCCGTAGTGCTAACTTAGGTAGTGTGTCAACATCATACAGAATTCATGCAACCAATCCTTCGTAAAGTGTTCATTTGTCAAGAGACCTGGTAAGAGTACTACAAAGTACGCTTCATGTAGTGATCTGGTGGCGCATGGAAGTGCTCATAAAGTTGAACCAGTGGTGGACCATTGTAGCATTAGTTCTACATCCGATCTAGTGAATTCTTAGATACTTAGTGTTAGAATATAGTTGATCACACATACCCTCCTAGAATATCCCAGAATAAGTGCTTATCGGAATTATAAGTTATATCTCTGGAATGTCATTGCTTACATTACAGACTACACTGCTCCGCTTCTGGTATTTTTGAGAGATATCCTGTAACTAAGGTGCTTATAAACCTTTCTGATCTCAATCCAGCGAAAATTTAAAGAGGCCGCTGTCTGAGTTGGTAAGTTAGGATCAACTTCAACTTCGTCACCTCAGGTAATCGTCAAGCTTCCTGCCTAGGTATTTTAACAGTAGATTGAAGACCCCATTCCAGGAAATTCCACTCCCAGTTTCAAAGTCATGATACCAACACAACACCACCCAACCCAATCCGAATATCGTTAACAAGTTTCATCTCTTCCACCCCCCCATATATTCAGCTGGAGAGAATCCGGTGTTCCCAAGAAGGGAGACGTAGTCACTCTCGTTCTTGGTGCAACTTATACCAGTCCTAGCAGAATGGAATGCAACTCGGCAGAAACCGCAAAAAGGCGTCTATCAGCATTGATTCCGACTCAAACCCAGCAGCAGTGAACAAGAACCACCACCAATTCTGAACCAGGGACTAAATACCTGTTACTTCTAAGACAGGCGCTGTCATCAGTAAAGTATATTGGGACGTATCGTAGTATTTTGAAGAATGGTAATTGAATCAGGCAAACTCTCCACTGTTGTTAATGTGAACAGCGCGTTCATAAGTAGAACTTCTGCGTTTATGGAACTAAAAAGGTCAAAAACAGCTTATGAGTATCTGATTATACTTATTTTTCTCTTTATCAGACTGAAGTAGCTGCATAAAAACTTTTGCACTGTTTTATCATCCTGATCACTCATTAAAACATCAATTTGACGACACTCATATCTTACCCTTAAAGCTCTCGATGGTTATTCAATAGATATTTAGCTGTTAATGCATAATCCCACCAAATTCTGTCACTCGAATATTCGTCTCATGAAAATACATAAATTCTAGTTAAGATCATTGTTTGACAGCAAATATAATTAACCTCATTAAGAATATCTATCATTATAAGTTTATGAGAACTATTCATTGCATGAATCATTTATCATATACAGATCATCAAAAAAAAATAATTTATACTAAACCTGACAGTAATTGATCAAGCAACTCAATCGACTAAGTCAATTCCCTTTTCCATGTATATCTAAGTAGCTGGCTGGCTCTCAGATAATTTAGCATAAGAAATTCAAACAGAAAGCTGTAATCTATTACAGAAGAATTTTTAAGTAGGATGACATATTAAGAGTGAATATTATTGAACAAAAAAGATTAATTAACACATAAATAAATACATAATATTAGTAGGATAGATTTCTTGAGAAAGTATTGCTGCTAATTATATTCTTGAAGTACGTTTGCTTCATCGACCTAAAACCAGTTTGGAAATCTTGTACACTCAGTCAGTCAGTTTAAAGAACAAGATTCAGATTTTAAACGCAAATTTGAATCTAGCCAGTCACTTTTCTATCTGGGTCAGAAACTTGCACTGCATGTCAGTCACGAAAAGGATTTCCAGCAGCCAGTTGCAGACTTTCATCAACATCTGTTTGCTTCGCTGGCTGGCTCCATACTGAAGATCAAATGTCTAAAAAGAGTTAACAACAAGAAACTCTGGCTGGAAACAAGCCAACCAAGAGCCGATCACTCAACAAATATGTATGAGAAAATGGAAATGGATCGGGCACATATTGAAGAAACTATCGAATGACATTGCGTTCAATTCAGGACATTGGTCGAGTGGAATCCCAATGGGAAGCAACGAGTGGGTCATCGGTGCGAGGGTGACATGAGAGAGATCGTATGGCGGGGAGGAGGAGATGAGAGATTTTGGGCAATCGTGGACCCAGGTGAAGAGGACAGCAGAAGATAAGTGAAAGTGGAGATGTGTTACTGAAGCCCTAGAATCCACTTTGAACCCAAGGGAATAATAAATGAAAATGGCAATAATATATATTTCCTTCATAAAAGAAACCATTAGGTGTCCAGAGACATTCAAATATTCATCACTGAGTATGATAGTTAAATTGATATTTCCTACTAACCTACTAACCGCTGACCATGCACATAGTCCGGGGTTCGATCCCCGGCCGACGCACTCCTTTACCTCGCCAAGCCAGAAATAATGCCGGTGGAGAGGAATAATTGGGCATGAGGCTAGCAACCCCATCCTGTAAAATAAACACTGCTACAGAAACTTCAAGCCACTAGCTTGAAGCCCTATGTTCCACTGGGAACGTGAAGGAAAAAAAACTAACCTTATTCAATTTCTGACACTATATTAAATACATATATAACTTTTAGGTTTACACCAGTATAAGTAAAATCGTATAATCCAAATGAAATTCGAGAACTTAATTCATTTCTGTGTGGATTTCATCAGGGAGTGACATCAACTAGGAATCATAAGCCACCGCATCACAACTAACAAATTGAATGACAATGTGTTCAGTTCACAATCTGAAGAACTCACTTTTTTCCTTCTCATAATCAGTCCTCCTTACTGAATAATTTGAGAGTTGAATGAAAGGGTTTCTTTAATTTCTCGATACTTATTGACTACTAAACATATGTCAGTTTTTGACGGCATCTGGAACCAGGAATTACTGGACAGCCGTTTCGTTCTAGTTTCGGGCTCATCGGCTGTACTCACCCACCGTCACCCAAACCCAAGACTTTTCAGTTACAGGCCGAGTTTGTAGAGCATTCAGCCACTGAGACCCGACTCAATAGCGCATGAGTTCTAAGCTTATTCATAAATCATTCGATTCAATTTCATTTCTCTAGTTTGAGTTGCTAGGTGGCGAACCTAGCATGGTGGCCACATTGCAAACATGACTGATAGAATTCAGTCTGCACCGAAGATAGGACTAGACGCATTACACTAGTTACTGACTAGTGTGCAATCAAAAAAACATTTGACTTATAAATTGAACATACCTATGATTCAAACCATAAACATTATTTTCTGTTTCATGTGAGAAAACAGAAGTGAATATTTATAGCACTTTACTTATTCTGTCTCCAAGGCCCAGATGAACGACCAAATTAACCTCGTATATACTAGATGAATTGAATATGGATAATTGCAAGAAATATTATTTTGTAGAATCCAAGATACAATCTTCATCCATTATGTCATATCACCATTAGTCATGCAAACCAAACAACTCACTGAACAACATCTGAGCATTTTGGAAGATGACGGGTAAATAAAGACTGCTAACAGTTCCTTAATATGAAACTGATTCTAGATTACGATGTCATTCGCTGCCAGATAACGCTGAAGAAGGCTGCTGAATGTTGTGTGAATAGTCTCTTCACTTAGTGGAGAGCTGAGAACAAGGAATTTAGCATTCTTTGAAGGTATAGTAATAAAAACTTCAAAAATAAATAAATCAACAAAAAGCATTAAGAACACAATATTCAGCGAAGAGACTTTTCAACGAATTTATTATCAAACTGTACAATCGTATATATATACATATGTATGGTTTTTAAGAAATTCTATCTGGTGGGGGAATTAGATCAAAGGTGTGAATACATGAAATGAAATAATAGTATGAAATGCAGTTAAAATATTTGTGATTATGATCATAGTTAAATGTCAAGTAGCAAAACAATTAATGTCATATATAGAATAATACATAAGGTGTATAAATGTTGGAAAGGGGTGCATAATTACAGGATTAGTAGGTGAAATAAAATGTGTCATAACATGGTGTGAAATTTGCTAAAATTCAATATTGTAAGCTCAATAAAATGAATTCAGTATTGTAAAAATAAAAATAATAATTTTGGATTTAGAATGACAAATTGGACAAGCGGAAGCAATTCAGAGTGAGAATAGTAACAATAATGATAGTCGTAGTAATAAGGGGAAGGGAAGGCACATAGATTAACTAAATAAACAAAATAATTAAATAAATGTCTATCCATCTGCGGCCAAGGCAGAAGTAGGGATTGTACATACTTCTTTTGTACACAAAGGTCTGGCTTAAAATCATGAATTGCCAAGGCCTCCGCTGCCTTTAGAAGTCTGAACGAAGAAAACGCGGCAAGTTAGCATGGATTAGACAGATGATCTTAAAATCATGGTCAGGCTTGGCAGAGTGATAGAAGTCGATCAGGTGTTCTAGAATAGAGCTTCGCATACACTTCCTTTCTCCCTTGTAAAACCATGCTGGAATATGTTCTCGTATTAGTGTGGAAAGCGTCCTCTGGCTACGGCCAATGTACCTTGCTCTAAAACAGCAGGTGGACTGATAGACGCAGCTTTACTCTCTGTCTGTTTCTCTCTCTCTCTCTGATTAAAAACTAAGTATTATGCCTCTCTACTAATTAAGCACTGAACCGGTCTGAATCGATTTGGTGTATCAGGTTGATATACAGTATTCATTTTTCTTGCTCTTGAACGTAGATAATAAGAGACCTTTTAGCAAGAAATGTAAATACTGAGAATGTCCCAAACATTTCTTGTTAATAGTCATCTTGTAGTTTTCACCAAGACGCAGAAAACTTTTACAGGTTCTCTAGTTGTACTACACACTTTCACTCACTCAAACTTCTTTACTCCTTATTCCCTCGTATAAGTATACCCTCAACAATTTTACCAATTTTACGTGTTTTGTTTTCATTAATTTTACCATAGTTGAAATCTTATTGAAGAAAATAACAACCACTAAATACCAAGTTATACAGGCATCTTTTTCATCCCTTTTAATGCTATTCCTTCTTTCTTTAAATAATCATTTATCAGTCTTCAAAAACTTTCCCACTTCAACACACCAAAGATCTCAAGTAGTTGATAGGATATCCAGTTGATTGTCTGTCTAGCCGGCAATCAGTAATTCAAGCTACAGTACGATGGTAAGCTTTCTAGCTTGGCGACCACAATGCAAACTTGATAGATAGAATCCAGTTGACACCAACACTACGGAGAAGACACATGATGTTAGCTACACCTTATCGATGAATCAGTGTATTCAGTAAACATCTAAATAATAATATATACATTATATATATGATTTATGGAGAATTCAAATAAACTCAACTCATACTGAAGCTTGCGTTGTAAGTGCTGTCTAGGAGGATACTGAAAGCTTTGTGATTAAATCACTTAGTTCAGAGAACGCAACAACATCAGAATTACTTTGTATATATATATATATATGATTTTGATGCCACTATGTGGCTGAAATTGCCATCACACAAAACTCCAAGTAGAATGCTAGATATCCTTAGAAAAACAGATGAAATAACAGAAACACTAAGTATTAGATAGTTGGAGGCAATCGGCAGGAAACCTTGTTTGACCTAGGCTTCGTGCTAGTTGACGCTCACCAGTCAGCAAGGCTTATCTGCAACCTTGAAGGAACTCATGTCCCTTCTGAGATTTGAACCCGGGTCACCCACTGGGGCCTGCAGTCAGAGACGTTACCACTGAGCTATTCGAGCTACTGTTTGACTGGTGGAATTCACTCTGCACCAAAAAAAGAACTAGACACGTCACACTAGTTACTAGTGTCCAATCAAACTACCCACTACAGTCCTACAGGATGTCAATCGCGAGCTCGAATAGCTCAGTGGTAACGTCTCTGACTGCGACACTGGGTGACGCAGGTTCGAATCTCAGAAGGGACATGAGTTCCTTCAAGGTTGCAGATACGCCTTGCTGACGAGTGCCAACTAGCACGAAACCTAGGTTAAGCAAGGCTTCCTGTGGCCGATTGACTCCAACTATCTAATACCATCATATCAATGTGCAACGTAATGGCGAGGTACCTAGAATGGTGGCCACATTGCGAACCTGACTGATCGAATTCAGTTTGCACCAAAGAAAGCACTAGACACGTCACAGTAGTTACTAGTGTCCAATCAAAGAAACACTAAGTGTTTCAAAGATGAACAATGATCAATAAAACTATCATTCTTTTCCAACTCATTTCTTTTGTTCACATGTGGGAAACATGAAAAATCCCCATTAGACTATTCCATTGTGAATAAAAATTTATTTTGATAAAGTCTCACCATAAATATTACTGTATAACACTGTAAGACTTTATCAAAATAAATTTTTATCCACAATGGAATTATACTCTACCACAGTGCACAAGTTCTGTTAGAGTATCTCTGTGTCGGAAAATTAACGCTACCATCAAACCTTAGCTTTGTAGACATTGTGTGACAAAAATCTTGTCTTGAAGATCCCTTGTGTATTCTTAAAGTGCTGTTCATGTGTTTTGAGTTATTCTTGGCCTAGACTGTTTCATTCTTAAAACATCGGAATCTGCTATTGTATTTAAGATCCTGTTGTATAGCATATAGCCTCCTAATATTATTGCTTGTATGGGCAATACATTAAATATCTGTTGGTGTCTAACATGTCCCTGGACTAATGATCAAATGGACTGGAATAGCTGTATACAAATTCTAATTTATGTGGAATCGTATGCATTTGAATAGCTCAGTGAAATGCTGGAGATGGTCATGTATACTCACATATAACAATAATAATAGCTTTATTCTGAACAGTGTTTATATAATGTATAGAATTTTCAGCGGGGTTCGTTGCATGGTATTTTTTCTTAGCCCGGGATCTTCAAATGAAAGATTAATTGACTGACAGTAGATCGTGTGATTAAGTTCTATCTGAACTAATAGCAAATCAATCCACTGTTATACCTCTTCCTTTTGTCCTTCGAGAAACAGACGACATTTTGTTGAATGCCAATTATAAAATGTTCAGGAGTACATTTTGTGAACAAAGGATACCACTTAGGAACGGTCATCTCATGTATTGGGATAAGCTGCCAACCATCGAGGATAATGATATAAGAATAAAACTTGTGCACTGTGGTAGAGTGTAATTCCATTATGGGTAAATTTTGTTTTGATTAAGTCTCACAGTGTTATACAGTAATGTTTACTGATGACGTTTCGAGCACAATTTATGGCTGCTCATAATCATATCAAGGTAATCACACGACTTCCTAAATTCATTTATATAGTTCCGTTGTTTTTCACTTGATTTTCACTTGATTTGATTGGTAGTATTATTTTCCATATTTCGGGTATGAGTGATGAGTCATTCCTATTGCATGTGTTGGGTGTAGATTCGATGAACAAGGATTCAGTAATCAACCTCTTCTCTCCACCTACCTAGATTACTTTTTAGGATTTTAACCCTCTCCCACCCTACTGTGTGGTTGTGTGTTAATGCATGCATTGCAATTGCTGAGCTTTTTTCTAAATTACTTATCTTCTCTGGGTCAACCATTCTTACCTTAGCTAAATTCTTATGTTCTGACAATCTGACTACCCCTGATCTACTAGTTTGACCTATGTAGTTGACCTCACAGTCATTGCAGGGTATTTTGTAAATTATATTATTTTGTCTGATTGGGTCAACTGGGTCCTTTAATCTACAGAGCTTGTCCTACCTGAGTGAGTTTGTAGGTTTGAATGCCATCCTAATTCCTGCTTTATTTAGAATCCTACGTAGGGTCTCAGATGTCCCCTCTTTATATGGTATAACTGTAGATGACTTATATTCTCTCTTATTTATGTTATTATTACTAGTTTCACAATTCTTTTTCTTTTGGCCTTTTTCAATCTTCCTAATGAATTTTAAAGGATAGTTATTTAACACCAACGCCTCTTCTATCTGTTTTATTTCATCATTTAGGTCATTTTTTTGTGCTACTTAGTGCCATTGCTCGGTTTGTTCAACACTTAACTAAGCCTGCCTTAACAGTTAAAGGATGAGTATCAGTAAACATTACTGTATAACACTGTGAGACTTAATCAAAACAAAATTTACCCATAATGGAATCGAAGATAAAGCTTTTTCACATGTTTAGTAGGAACTCGTGAACCAGCAGGTTGCAAATGTAAATGTTTTAAATACTCGCTAGGGTAAACAATGCTATTCGAGGTTATATTTTACTAGATATAAACAAACTGAATAAGGGAAACTATATACAATATATTGATAGAAGTTTTTGGTAGCCCAAGTTTTAAGCAGGCCGTCAGTGCAGACAAATGGAATTTTCTTTAAACAGTTCACCTGATGCTAAAAACGTAAGCCTCGAATTTTCACTAGAACATGAGGCTTGTATGCAGTGTAAACTAACCGCCATGGATAAAAGACACGACACAACTGTACCTACAGTTCCCAAGCTTCACACTACCACTTGATGGGAATAATGGTCATTCTCAAAACACATTTAATCATCCATCTTTCTAAGGTATTGATCACTAACTGTGAGTACTGTGGAATATCTCAAGTTTCATTCAGTATGAGACGGAGTTAAACTTTAGACACTCAACTGGAGCGCAGTCACCAGTGACGTAGAAACGCTCAGTCAGAGCGAGACAGTGAAACTTTCTAAATAACACTATATTGATTAGAAAGTGCTGAACGAAGTGTAATGATGGTAAAAAGGATATCTGGTTAGGGAGACCAGTTAGGGTTAGGCTAAAGAGGGATTAGGACTAGGATTAGGTTAGGGGCTCTAACTTGCTTTTTAGCGCATCTGTTTGTTTCAAGGTAACTGGTACTTCTGAACCTCTTAAGTGTCCATGCCTAATATGAAATTCCGGGAGAATAAGTCCTTGACAAGCACATTTGCTGTGTAATATTTTATCCATAGGCAAAAACAGTATTTTAAAAACTTATTCCGTGATACTTGGCCTACTTAAAACTTACCGGTCATGTAAATTACACTTTTTCAGCCACTTTGTGTTTCAAATTAGCTTAAAATTTAATTTTATCATATTCATGTCTCTATTCTTGCTTTAGTAATTCCTCAAAGTTCTTCTTCTTCGCCTTCTGCATATTATTTTTTTATAGGTTACCGTGGAGTGTATTGATGATGAAGGCCCGTATGCACTTTCAAGGAATGCCAGTCTACATATTACAATAACAGATGTTAATGAGCATAAACCAGTATTCAGCAAAAGTGTATATAACGGTCAAGTAATTGAAAATCAACTTCATGCTGAAGTACATATGACTATACCAATTCAAGCATCTGATGCTGACTTAGGCGTAAATGCTTTAATTACATACAGTTTATTGAGTCCAAATGAATCAATATCACAATTGATAACAGGAAGCACGACTAGTGCAGCATCATCAGCTTTGACCTCACAGTCATCATCATCATCACTGACATCGAATAATTATCTCAACAGTACTGCATTCTTTCGTATAGATCCAATCACTGCTAAAATATGGACTATTCAATCATTAGATTGTGAAAATCGTAGTGAATACCACTTAATAGTTGTTGCTAAAGACTCTGGAGTGCCTGTATCACTTTCTTCTAGTGCAAGTGTTATAATTACTGTAGAAGATGCTAATGACAATGTACCTGAATTTGTTAATACTCACTATTTGTTTGAGGTAAGTTTATTTTGAAACAAAACATTAAATCACTTATTAACTCTATTTGATATTTTATGTTCATTTAAATTTATAGATGGGTTATTTTTCTCATCCTTTTGTATTCTGCGTGGAGCATAGAGCTTCAGGCTCCAGCTATGAAGTATCAGTGGCGCTGTGTGTCTACCCAAACTTCCATCTTTATCTGGCTTCCTATTGGCTAAGAGACGTTTAGGACTACATCCGTCGTCTGGAAATCGAACCCGGGCCACTTGAGGCGTGGTTGGTGAGCATCCTACCAATGGACCACATATGTAGAATTCCCAGATAGTATCAGTCTTCAGGTGAACATAGAGAAAACAGAGGTGATGAAGATTCCTGGCCAGCAGCAACAACAGACAAAAATCAGTATAAATGGGAGAAATCTGAAGGAAGCAACCTCCTTTACCTACCCACCTACCTGAGAAGCATCGTTTCAACTACAGGTGGACGGAACTGATGAGCATATCAAAGGGAGGATCGGGAAAACAAGGCAAGCTTTCATTACTCTCAAGTCAGCATAAAAAACAAGATCCGGATTTCCAACTCCAATGTGAAGTTAGTGCTACTGTACAGATAAGAGACTTCGCGCGTCACGAAGGCCACTTCGGACAAACTACACGCCTTCATCAACAACTGCCTTCGCTCAATACTCAAAATCAAATGGCCAGAAAATATCAGCAGCAGAGATCTCTGGGAGCAAACCAACCAGGAACCAATTGTGTAACAAATATGGAGAAAGAAATGGGTTTGGATTGGCCATACTCCGAGAAAACCATCAAGGGAATGACATCTTACGCCAGGTTGTCACTCGATTGGAATCCGAATGGAAAGTAGCTTGTTGGTCGTCAGTGAGAGGATGACACGGAGGAATTCATGTGAAGAGGAGATGAAAGCATGTAGGCAGACTTGGAGCCAGGTGAGAACGTTGGCAGAGAAGCGAAAGCAATGGAGACGTGTGGTTGAAGCCCTATGTTCCTCTGGGAACTAAAGGAAACAATAATAGTATTATTAAAAATCAGTAGCGAATAATCACCAAAATTCAAACATAGTGTACTGCAAACTGTACCATTATGGGATGAAAAGGCTCACTGAAATGTCCCTCAGTTCCAGCTGTTGTTATCTTTATTCCACAAGTATATTCAGTTACACTTTCAAGAAAAAGGCAAGCAAAAAGAGATGACTTAAGAAGAATTCTGAAGCTTTAAACGTTTTCTTCGATCACTTCACAGTGACTGTAAGAACTGAACATGAGTCATTTTTACTGAATGTTATCCTGGTGTAGTTACTAGTTTGAGTAATTTGTCGTTTTAATCTACTCAGTATACACTTAGCATGATTTGGTGAATCTTTCTTGACTGTGAACACAAGTTTGATACAGCGAAAACTATGGGGATATTTGTCTGCCTGTTTTTATCTTGCCATTTGGTTTTACTATCGTTTTTCGTGAAAATGTCGTACATAAGTGTGTTAATACGGCTGAAGTAAAGGAAATTGCTGAAAGAAGCCCCTCCGCTGAATTATATGGGTTTTTTTCTATTTAAAAAACATATCGGTTATTTTGCGTATCCCTGCTTCTTGTTTGACACATTGTAAAACACAACTGATCTTCTAAAATCAAAACTAATTGGTCGTATCCTTAGGTTATTTAATAAAATTTAATGTCTATCTTCATAGTAGTCCTGAAGGGATTTCCTAGTTTACTAAATTGGTTTCTGTGAAAGTTGTTTCAGAGACTATTAAATGAGCTGAACTTCCAGAAAACTTTGGAGATCTCGCAATATACGGATACAATGGTCTTAAAAGGATTGGGATTTTCACTAGAGAACACTTAATGTTCTCTAACACATCAAACACAGGATTACTCATCAGAATGGTTTTTCAAGGCGACACGAAGTAATTTGTCAAACATATAGCCTTCAGGATCCTGATCATTGGTAGAAATCCAACCAGCTAAGACGGCACTAGGCCTGGAGTGGTTCTAAATGTTGCGTTGTGATTAAAAATGTTTAGAACCCAATGGTCATATGAAGTAGTTATGCAGAATACTACTATCCGAAAGGGACTGACGAAGAATGGATTGGACCAGCTACTTCATGAAGCATCACTGAAAGTGACGTCAGGTGTTCTGTTACAAATAATAAAGCTACAAAGTCCCGAAATACTCGATATAATATGTGTTACTCTAGGAATGACAGGTGGAGAATGAAAAGAAACCTGTCTAAACTTAACCTTAGTGAAGTTTATTCATTCGTTCAGTAGTTGACCAATTGAAGCAGTGGTAATATATTAATAGTGGATATTTGACAAACGGAGTTAAGTTTACTTTTATTTCATTGATAAAAATAACCAACAAAATATTTGATGAATACACCGTTGATTTTAGGATCCCTGTGGCTTTTTAACTGAAACGTTCTAGTTTCGAACCCCACTAGGTGCATACTGTGAAGAGTCACAAACTATGATGAAACAGCTGTCCAGTACTTCCTGACTTTGTGCGTTTGTAGTTCAGTGGTAGAACCACATCTTACGTGGTCTGGGGTTTGATTCCCGATCGGAGCACTTCTAAGCCTCACTTAGCCTATAATAAGCCCAGCAAAAAGAGGAAAGGTTGGGCGTGAGGCTAGAAACCCCACCTCGTAAAAGAGAATAACGCCACTGCTGCTGAAACTTGAAGGCTGAAGCTTGAAGTTCTATGTTCCACTCGGAACGATTTCACTCATCGTAATTTTTGTTCATCACATGAACCTACATAAATGACCTTAATTTGATCACGGAATGTAGACTTTTGAGGAAAGCATTATGAAAAAGACAAAAAATCTTTATTTTTGTTTTAAAACACCATCTAAATATCAAAAATTGTCATTCAGGACTGCAGAAAACACAATAAGACAAAGACAGTCTAACTGTACAATATCACATCTTGCAAAACTATTGTACTATTCCCTTGAAAAACTGACATGGTCTGAGAAGTGTCACTTGTTCTGTTTTCTACCGGTCTTATTTTACCGCTTAACAACTGTTATCTAAACCCAGTCAGTTAACATTATTTCAAAATAATTTTGTTGTCTGTGTTATTAGGTACCCGAAAATGCACCAGGTGGAACAGAAATTGGCATTGTACAAGCAATGGATAAAGATGTTACAATTGTCAACCAACGTGTTCGTTACAATCTCCGTGGAAGTACTGAAGACTTAAAACTGATTACAATTGACCGCACCACTGGAATATTAAGAACTAGACGTCCAATTGACAGGGAATCCAGGTCATCAATCTCACTTGTAGTAGAAGCAGAGAATGAAGTCCCGATTCATCGTTCACCGTCTATGCGAGGTGATAACTTAAACATGCTTATGAAACATATTGGCACAGAAGCAAGTGTAGTGATCACAATTTTAAATTTAAATGATAATCGACCTGAATTCACGCTGATTGAACCACATCGTTCACATGTCACTTTCACATGGGAACAATTAAATCCATTAGTAATACCGAAGTCAACTCAAACAAATAACACTTCTGGGAGTTCAGTCGACTCGAAATCTGATAAAAATCAGAAAATCCCTCCTCTAGAAAATGCTAACCCAGTATGTGAGCCACTGCCACATCGTGTGATCGACAGAGATATGGAATCTGATACTATGTTAGACTGCTGCATTCTAGAGCTTCTAGATAATTACAATGGATTATTTGCTTTAATTCCACAAGCTCCAAGTGTTCTTTGTGCCATGTACCGACCTCCAAGTCCACAGACATATAAATTGACACTTATTGCAAAAGATGGTTTGACGAATGATAGTTTGTCATCTCAGGTAAGCAGAATTTTTATTGATATCACTTCGTGTTATTACAGATACTTAAATATCTCCTGTTCTTTGATCCTATTTATCGCTTCTTCTTTGTGTTCCAAGTGGAGCTTAGGGCTTCAGCAACACACCCGCTTTGGAATAAATAATCCTTAGTCAATTCCAGCTGGATCTACGACTGCCCATTAGCTTTCATTTCCTTCCAATACAACCTCGTCCACGTTACCCAACCCCTAGCTTTCTCTTCGATGGCCTGCTTGGCATATGACGTAATTCAAAGATCACCTCGGCGTTTGTCAAATCTACCTCAATTTCCTCCCATATATTCGTTGGACAATAGGTTCTTGGTTACTTCATTGACAGACTTCCTTCTTGTTGATCTTTTCTGGCCATCTAATCTTCAGTATCTAGCGAAAGCATCTGCTAACAGATGTTGCAAATGCTTCCTGTGGCGCCCACGTCAAATATTTAAGCCAAATAGGAACACTGTGCGTCGGTGGCACAGCGGTAGAATGCTCGAAGACCATGCAGGTGGTTCGATCTCGATCCCCGGACAATACACTTCCTTACCTCGCTAAGCCGGTAATAAGACTGGTAAAGAGGGAAAATTAAGCATGAGGCTAGCAACCTCAACCCATAAAAATTAACACCACTGCTACTAAACTTCAAGCCTCTAGCTAGAAGCCCTATGTTCCACTGGGAAAGTAAAGGAATAAAAAAAAATAGGAACGCCGAATTGATAACTGTATCTTTTGTATCTTAGTCGTTGTGCAGAGTGAGTACAGTAGGTCTCTACACTGATTTTAGAGTAATGAATGCGTGTCCTGCTTTTCCGACACGGTTCTTGTTTGCTTCGAAATCCTCATCCTTGCCGACTTCCTGTATTTGAAACGGTGCTCCCAACGTCTGTTAACTCGAAGAGACTACTTCCTTTAGATTTCGCTTACTGATGGTGATTGACACTTAATGTTGTTAATTGAGTATCTTCATTACTTCTGCTTTCTCTCAGCTTCCTTTCTTCACTGTCCTTTCTGTCAACTTGTTGCTCACTACTTGCGAATCTCCAAGTTTATACACAATAAGAGGTAAATCATCTTCCAAATGCAGATGTTCTGAAGTCTTTTTGTGCGTCTACTGTGTGCCTACTTTCTCACTCCCTATGATCTTATATATGACCCGGTCGATCACAGGTAGCAACATCATCGGTAATAGTAGACAGCCTTGTCTTGCTCCTTTCTTTACTTCAAGCGCTTCAGTGACCTCTCCATGGTAAATTAATTGGCAAATTAAATCGTTATACAGAGCAGTGTTCTGATGATACTAGATAGTTGGAGGCAATCGGCAGGAAGCCTTGGACCTAGGTTTCGTGCTAGTTGGCACTCACAAGTCAGCAAGGAGTGTGTGCATCCTTGAAGGAACTCATGTCCCTGCTTCTGAGATTCGAAACCGCGTCACCCAGTGGGGCTGCAGTCAGAGACGTTACCACTGAGCTTTTCAGGCTCGCGATTGACCTCCTGTAGGACTGTAGTGGGTATTTGGATTGGACACTAGTAACTAGTGTGACGTGTCTAGTCCTTTCTTTGGTGCAGACTGAATTCTATCAGTCAGCTTTTGCAATGTGGCCACCATTCTAGGTAGCTTGCCATCATGGTGCACATTGATTTGATGATATTAGAAACCTGACTGATAGAATTCAGTCTGCACCAAAGAAAGGACTAGACACGTCACACTAGTTACTAGTGTCCAATCCAAAGAGCGGTGTTCTGTCTAAAATGAACGTTAATTCAAAATGCCTGTTTAACTTGTCCGCTTACTGTACAATACTACATCTAATTTTTGCTTCAAAAAACGACATGTATAACTAGTCAAAAGTGTTCGCAATATTAACCAATACTCATTAATTATGGCCTTTATAGTGAATGATAACGACATTTATGAGTAGAGAATTGTGCTCAGTATTCCGACAAGCATTTGAAGGATGATTTCAATAGGTTTTCTTTGAATCTCTTAATTGTACTGAAGTGTACTTACTATCTTTCTAGTGCTCAGCAAGCACTTTTAGACTTTTCCTCACAGAATAACAATTATCCGGTTGTTGAGTCATTAAGTAGGACGGTAAAAGAGCTTGATTTTATTATTACCATGGAAATTATTATTAATGTATAATACTCACAAAATATCTGTCTCTTTAGTCATAGCTATCGTGTACTTAATGGTTGTTAAACAGCTTTATTCTAAAGCTTCTGTAGACAAGTATAGCAACTCAGAAATATTGAATACAATCATAGTTAAAAATGATATTTCGGTAAGAGTCTATGTGAATAAATGAGACATTTTACTCCATCATTAGCTGTAGAAATTTCCCCATTTCACGACATTTGGTTGATGATGGTTAATTGTGGAATCTAAAACACTCATTCGTTATTTTTGTGATTCAGAGGCTGACTGTATTTGACTGAAATGGTGGGTCTGTGCTAACATCACGGCTTTTAGTATGGAAGAGTCAATGATACCTGTTGTTTCTATGACTCGGTAGCCCAATAGAAACGACGACTACTGGCTCTATCTGACTAGGAACTCCATCACTCAAGGGCATTCAATTACATACAGATTAGAAGTACCAAACAGGACGAAATGCACATTCTACATTCAACTGCTAGGCGGCATCAAGCACTAACCTTAAGTCACTATTGATTCGCTCACTGTAGGAGTCAATATGTCAAAAGACACATTAATTTCTGTTCAATAAAGTCAATTAATGCGAAACTGAGAACCATCAAAATCAATCACAGCTAATACATTATCATTTCAAATTTGATCAGAGATTGATATCAGTTAGAGAACTAATGAGAACCACCATGGAGTACTGCGCAACTGTTTTATCCATACTTGGGACTCTTTGCTAGAGCCTGCCTATATCCTACGACCAGGGATCGAACCTAGGACCCTCCTTTTATGAAGATAGGTCGTTAACCATGCAGTCACCATTCCGATAGACCACGAATCCTAACTTCTGTTGATTTGTTGGTTTTAACTTCATATCCAGCCTTCAAACTAACCCTTCAAAATACTTCTAATGTTCACTGATAACTGACTACAGGATGAATGTGCCTGCAGTTCTTACGAGAAGCCGTGACCGGTGGAGGGGGTATACTCGCTGATGACATTAGATAGCGTTGGTGGTGAAAATCGCAAACTAACAGAAGGTCGAATTCATGGATTGTCCTTTGGATTCTGTCTTAGTGGCTAACTGATCAACGAAATCACCTTGTAACTTGAAGATCCTCGCCTTGATCCTTGGTGAAGCGGTGGTTGCGTACTGCCGAAGAGTCCTCAACCAGGCAGAAACAGCTGTCCAGTACTCCTTGGCTCTCAATGATTCTTTCGTTTATGCTAACTTAAAAGCCTTTATTTCATAAATACACAATTACTTTATTCATAAATTCCTAACTCATATGATCGTCCTATTGTAGTTAATTTTCATTCATTCACACTACTTACTAAAAATAGTTAGTAGTATACATGTTTGCTGGAGAATTAAAACAAAAGATAATCTATCTATCTATCTATCTATCAACGTAATGAACTGTCAGCTTGCTAGTTAGTTGTTGTGTAGACTTTCGTGTCGTTTTCAATAAGTGACTAATATTATTATCATCATCAATAATACGGTTATTCTTTTTTTTAGAATAGAATCTGTTTGAATCCGAAAAGTATCAACAATTCAGATACGTACATATATATATTATCTGATCCTTAGTGACAATAACGCGACCAAGTATAAATATTAGTAGTAGTAGTAGTAGTAGTAGTAGTAATAATAATATTGATAATAATGAAAGTAATAATAATGACAATAAAAGGAAACTCGAAAAATTCAGAAATCATTGAGAGAAAGAGAGGGAGAAAAAAGAGCCTGTCGTCTCATCGATCAACTGGTTAATCGGATGTACTCATTTTTCCTGATTAGTCGTCTAAAGCAACTTTGAGAGGAATAATACTAATAATAAAACAAAATCATTCATACAATACCAAACAAAAAAGCGACGCAGTCATTTCACAGGGAAACAGAAAATGACGAATGATGAAATGTCGATGAAATAGGGAAAAAAGTGGGTGGAGGGTGGCGGAAAACTTCACATTTTTAATGCATATTTATTTTTGCTTCGCTTTTTTGGATGGCACTGTATGTTCAATGAATGTAAGGATGCATAGACAGATAGAAAGATGGATGGATATATAAATCAATAATTAATAAATCTAATTAATTTATTAGTTTGTCGTAATTTTGTGACATTATAATTACTATTATTATTATTATTAATATGAATACTATTCATTTTATGCATTTGTCAATTTTTCTCATTTCTCATTTGATATATTTGCTTGCCATTCATTCCTCTGCTCTTCTAACTCTCTCTCCGTCCCACTGTGCCCTCATTGTCCCTCTTTTTTCTCTCCCTACGTTACTCTACCTTCGGTCATCTTGTGAATAAATTATTAGAAATGAATCATATAAGAGTTGGGAAAAAAATATATATATATGTATATTAGAATAACAATAGTAATTAGAAAAGAAGGGAAAAAAATTGCATATTCTTTTGTCATTTCTAAGAATGTTCATCACAGAGATAAAATAATCATAATAGCAATGATGATGATAACAATAATAACAATGGGAAGAATAATTTACCGTGGAAAAATCCCATTAGTACATGCTTGTTTCTTTTTTTAAAATATATATATACATAAATGCATTAGAATAATGCATGAGTAGCTTTCTAATTGAGAGTCGATCGATCAGTCTATTTCATGATGTTCCTTTTTTATTTTTCATTTTCTCGCCTAATAAGAAAACAAAATGTAACTGCACTTAATAAATTAAAACTTGAAGGATGGCGAAATGAGATTTATGCAGATGTGATGTCCTTAAATGTACATAAGTGTTTCAGAAGCAGAATACTTGCGCACTCAAGCCGCTGATAGTCCGGTGTTCGATCCCCGGAAGACACACTCCTAAGCCTAGCTTATCTGACTGCATGCCCCTTAAAGAGAGAAGGTTGTACGTAAGGCTAGCAAGTTCACCCTGTAGAAAACACAATGCTATTGGGACTTCGAAACTCAAGCTTGATACCCGATGTTTTCTACTCGGGACTCAAGGGAATAAAATAACAATAACAGATGCCCTTAAACACACTAGAAGTTGCGTAACACGTCTCTAGGATCATTTATGTACAAGGAATGCCAAAATTTAGAAAGTATGTAGAAAATTTAAAATAAAAGTTAGTAAAAGGCGATTTTCTGGTATGTGAGTTGACACTGTTTAGACTTGACGTATCTTGATGTCTCTAGGGAACAGATACCTTCATGAACTTCTTGATCCTTGATACCCAGTGATATCATTGGTTGGAAAGGATTGACACTTAAATGTTAGACAAATCGAGGAGGTCTTGTATGGTAAGGGCAATCAAAATTAGTTTACTGGTGAGTGACAATCAGTAACGAACTCCAGGCCCTCGAGTGGAATCCAAATAGGAAATGACGAGTGGGTCGTCCTAGGGTGACATGGAGAAGATCTTGTGAAGAAGAGATGAGTGAGTTGTCAACCGTGGACTCAGCTGAAGAAGACGGCAGAAAACAGAACGAAGTGGAGATGTGTTGTTAAATCCCTATGTTCCACTCGGAACGCAACGGAATAATAAATACAGTAGTAGCAATCAGTACCACTTTGTGTGAGCATAACTGCGACAACCGAAACCCATATTTTCAATCTGAATGGAGGAAATTAATCAATACGTTATTCTGTATAGCTTGCCAAACTTCTGCTTGTCACACTCAGTCAATATTTATGTATCGACAATGTCAAAGCAGGTTATAGCTTGATAAAATCTGTAGCACTATTCAGAAATAATAAGTTACATCAAAAATTTTAAAAAATGGCTCTTAAACGCTTCCCAGCATTTAGATGAAACTGCGTCTGCAAGAATTCAACAGAACACAGTACAATTTTAAGTCAAGCTGTCACTCCACGCCTTAACCTTCACTCCATTCAAACAAACTCGCAATCGTGAAACAAAAAATCAATATGAACAGCATCACATAAGATCAAAAAGAAGCAATAAAAGTGTGAATCAACTGAAGGCAAATACAAAAAATAAGGATTAATTCGAAAGAAGACAGGCAAATATTAGAATGGTGATATACAGGTCATCAGAAAACGATAATAATTACCAAACTATTTAATTCAATTTTAGATTTTCCTGTCGATTGATTGGACCAAAGTGTTCGGTCTCAGGTTGACATTGTCGGCTTCTTGTACAGATGCTTCGACGATTTCCCGGCGTGTGATTAGAAGTGAATTGGTGGATGGTGACTGGCAGTGGAATCCAGCTTGATGCGCACTTCGCCTGTCCTATTTGTGACTCATCAACTGGATGTACCTGCATTCCCCAGTGAGTGATGATGTTCCCACCGAGGCTTGAACTTAGCGGCCATAGTTTCAAACGCCAAAGCGTTATCCACAATTAATATGACCCGTTACACAAGAGGTGCCTCTCGTGGCCCAAGTGGTCTAGTGGATAAAGCTTTGACGTTTGAAACTATGGGCACTGGGTTCGAGCCTTGGTGGGAACATCATCACTCACTGGGGAATGCAGGTACATCCAGTTAACGAGTCCCGAATAGGACGAAATGTGCGTTATCCTGGATTCCACTGCTAGTCACCATCCACCAATTAACTTCTAATTACAAAATTAGTTTAAGAAAATTCAAATAATTACCAATGCTGTAAATAGATTGTTCATTAAGAAATTTTCAGTCTTAGTATTTTGCTACGATGAACATCGTATCTTTCGAGACTGCACATACTCACTTGTAATGAATGCTAACGATTATGAGACAATATTCGGAAATAACCTACTGATTGTAAGCATCCCTGCAGTCTTCTAACTTTTTCATGAATAATCCCCATCCAGACATTAATGAAAACATAAAACACGTAGTTCAGTGAAGAGTCTCTTTTTGACGAATTCATTCACATACAGCTGTACAATCGTGATTATATATATAATTATTTTTGTATGTGTGTGTACATTAGATTTGTCAAACAAGAATAAAATTAGAGTTACTGTCTACGTCATCGAAGCATTTCAAAAGATGTGATGAATAATCGAATTGTAACATGAGGGAGGGGGGTTGAAGATTGGTAAGAGGTAGTAGTGATGAGTTGTCAGTGCATAAAAGTAGTTGAACAAGTGTATTGTAATTGAGTATTAAGATGAATAATTTAATAAGTGACTTGTGGTCACAATGCACATACAAACGAAGGAAAATATGAAGTCACGTAAGAGTTGTGAGGAGATACAAGAGTTATAAGGAGTTAGAAATACAAGCACACAAAAACCAAGAAGTCAGTAGAAATCAACACGGTTGTTACCATGATAGTAGAACAGGTTGAATAATTTTCTTCTGTATGCATAGCTCCAGTTTCTTTAAATGAATGACTAAGGCTTCAACAGTACAAAGGAGACGAAAGCGTATAGTCTTCGGCAGGTTATACTTTACTTTGTAGATTACCTTGAAGAAGACGTTTGTTGAGGTGGAATGACCAGTGTTGACAAGGTCTTCGATTATCTGACTCCTAATGGAGCCACCACTACCTTTCTGCAGCCATGAGGGGTAGTGTTTCTGAACTATTTTTGGTCAATGTACCTGGTTCCACTACAAAAGCTGAACTGATATATGCACATAGAAGAGGATAGATGCGAAATCTTGCAGACCAATGGGCAACTGGAGAACACTACTCTAAGCATTGCTGCGAAGAATGTTCCTCTCAAAGATGGCGAAATTCTTCTCTTAAGGATGTTGCACGCTAAATCTCTCTTGAAATCCAGGTTTTTGTGGAGTTTCTTTCGGTTTGATATTCTTATCGATGAATCTTGGTGGGTATCTAACTTGTTAACCACATTCAAAACTTGATTCGCAGAATGTAGAGCTATAAACTACGATACTTTCCCAGTGTAACATAGGGCTTCAATCTTTGAAGTTTCAGTAGCAGTGATGTTAATTTACTGAGTGGGGTTTCTAGTCTCACGCCTAAACATCCTTCCTTACTGGGTTTAGAAGTGAGTCTATCGGGAATCCTACACCGGACGCCAAATGTTTGTGGTTGGCTGAATGGTTCTGAATTCGACGATCCCTGGCTGCGGAGAAGTCCTGAGCAGGGAAGAAACAGTTGCCCACTACACTAACTAATGTAAGTTCGTAATCATACTTAAGCTATCGCCAAATGAACTACCTGTCCATCCCAAGCAAAATACTAAGCCGCATCATCCTGGAGAGAATCAAACATGCCAACTGGATGAAAAACTTCGACCGGAACAGGCTGGATTCAGGAGAAACAAGTCATGTATTGATCAGATCGCCACATTACGGATCATCATTGAACAAAGCTTGGAATGGCAGTCACTTCTCTATCTCAACTTCATCGACTTTGAAAAGGCCTTCAGCAAACAGCGTCGATCGAAAGGTGATTTGGAAACTACTTCGCTACTACGGGGTGCCGCCGACAATTATACATCTCATCCAACAGCTGTACGACAATGCTGCATGCCAAGTAATCCACAACGGGAAACTTACAGAATCCTTCGAAGTGAGGACAGGAGTAAGACAAGCTGGCTGCCTACTATCGCCAATGATTTTCCTGATTGCAGTAGATTGGATAATTCGACAAACACACAGTGGGCAAGGAGGAAACAGGCATAAAATGGACTCACAAAAAACTTGGAGGATCTGGACTTCACCGATGATATATGTCTAATTTCCCACAAACTGGAAGATATGCAAGCGAAAAGCAACAAGTTGGCAGAAGAAGCATCCAGAGAAGATAGGACTTCAGGTGAACATAGAGGAAACAGAGGTGATGAATATTTCTGGGCAACACCAACAACAGCAACAACAACAACAACGAACAATATTCAGCATAAATGGGAGGAACCTGAAAGAAACAACCTCTTTTACCTACCTACCTCGGAAGCATCGTTTCAACTACAGGCGGAACTGACGGGGACATCAAAGCAAGAATCGGAAAAGCAAGACAAGCTTTCACTACTCTCAAGTCTGTGTGGAGGTCAACAACACTCAGCATCAAAAATAGGATCCGGATTTTCAACTCCAATGTGAAGTCAGTGCTACTCACTATACGGATCAAAGACTTGCACTGCGCGTCATAAAGAGCATCTCAAACAAACTACAGACCTTCATTAACAGTTGTCTTCGCTCAATACTCAAGATCAGATGGCTGGCCAGAAAAGATCAGCAACAGGGATCTCTGGGAGCGAACCAACACACCAGGAACCGATTGTGAAACAAATATGCAGAAGGAAATGGAGATGGATTGGCCATACTCTGAGGAAACCATCAAATGACATCACTAGACAAACCATTGCTCGAGTGGAACCCGAACGGGAAGCGGTGAGTTGATCATCAGTGCAAGGGTGACATGGAGGAGGTCATGTGAAGAGGAGATGAAAACGTGTGGGCAGACTTAGAGCCAGGTGAAGACTCTAGCAGAGAACCGAACGCAATGGAGACGCACAGCTGAAACCCTATGTTCCTCTAGGAATTAAAGGAAACAACAATAATAATAAAACGAACTACCAAAGTCTAACATATTTCAAATGGAATAAAGTACTCATTCCATCTGTATTGCTATCTACCATCAAATAAATGTCATATCAGTATGCCGTTTTTGTGTTATTCCGGATTGTATTACAAACTTCAATTAATAATTATTATTATTATAAAGGTGATCAATCTTCATTACTACATAAACAAACTGTGTTAAGATCAACCAACTCATCATAATTCAATTATTACTGCTAAGTGTGTATGTAACATGATAACCAAGATAAATTGTACAAAATTGAATTCTCTTGTGTATTATTCTCCTTGAACACACAAGTGTTGTTATTATCGCTAGTAATAGTAGCAATAGTAGTAGTAGTATGGATTATGTCATTTCATAGCAGGTTATATGTATGATTATTTCATAAACGGGTAGGTATCTCAATTTAAACAAGAGAGGATATCAGTTTATTCATAATTCATTTGCTATCCCACTCTGCTTCACTCTCTCTCTCTATCCGTGGGTGTCTCAGTTTCCACCCCCCACTTTCCTCATATTATAACAAGAATTATTCAAACTGGTTATCAGTTATAAGCATTTTTATTAGAGAGGTGGTATTATATTTCAATTTCTGGAAGGAGAAGAAGAAAAAAGAAAACATATTTTGTGTTTCTGCTCCTCAAGACAAAAAAAACAACAACAGTGAAACATATATAAAAATTATTTTTGACATATTTCCTAATAATCTTATGAATTATATATATATGTATATTTGGAAAATAACAAGCAACAGAGAATTGTTGCTTTCCAATTTGTGATTCCTAAAAACACATTTATCCCACTGTGTTTGGAAGCTGAAGGAAAAACAGCCAGTCGGGGGAATCATCCAGTGTATTGCTTTTGTCTATCTGAGGTTAAAGTTGAGAAAATCTTGAAAGTCTCTGAAGTAAAGGCAACGAATTTTTTTAAATAATCTTTTCAAGTACTTGATGGCAGGAACTTGATTGATTTCAGAAATGAACACGAAGTGACTTCAAAGAGAGATCATTTGGACACCAACAGGGGAGGGGGGAGTTACTGGACAATTGTTTAGCCCTTGTTTGGAAATCTTCAGAAGTAGGCACTTAAGATCTTTGGATTACAAGAGACCCACGCCTAGTAGTGTCATGGCTACGGAGAGTTGGCGATCCCCGAACAAGGACGAAACCGGTACTTTCTGGTTTTCAATGATTCTCTAGCTGAAGTCAATCCATGATCACTCTAGTAATCATCTTTTGTTTACAGTAAATTTTTGGATGGTGTCAACGGAGGAGTGACGATCAGTTAAAACTATTCGACTTATTTTAATGACTATTGTACCTCAAATACATGATAATTATGTATTAAAACACTGAAAAATGTTTAAAATTAGATTGAAAACTCTTCGTTCTTTGAACTCAACATCAGTCGCATTCATCTAGATATGAGTTTCGTCGTAATTTCAAGAAGTAATTGCATTGAAACACGGCAGTTATTTTTGGCTATTTAAAGCATAGAGACACTTGTGAGTATTATTGTTTAAGTTAACCGCTCTCAGAAATATATATCTCATATGCAGGGGAAAATGAAACTCATAATGTCCTGTTGATATTAGATGGTTGGAGGCAATCGGCCACAGGAAGCCTTGCTTGACCTAGGTTTCGTGTAAGTTGACATCCGTCCAATACAGTCCTACAGGAGGTCAGTCGTGAGCCCGAATAGCTCAGTGATAACGTCTCTGACCTCAGTACTGGATAAAGAGGGTTCGAATCTCAGAAGGGATGCGAGTTCCTTCAAGGTTGCAGATAGGCCTTGCTGACTGGTGAGCGCCAACTAGCACAAAACCTAAATGAAGCAAGGGTTCCTGTGGCTGACTGCCTCCAACCATTCAATATCAACAATTCGCAGTGCACAGTGGTGGCAAACCACCTAGCTTGATGGTGGCCACATTCCAAACTTGACTGACAGAATTCAGTGTGCACTGAAGTTAGGACTAGACACATTACACTATTCACTGACTGGTCTCCAATCAAAGTCATAATGTCTTGTTTCAGTGAATACAAAAGGACTGAATAGCATCTTACTGCCCTTACCAATTTGCATGCAAATATAATCACGCATGTGCATGCAGAGTTCTCATCAGTCTGTGCATTTTATAGGCACAGAGTAAGTACCAAGGTGACTACATCAACCAATTAAGTCAGATGACCATACCGACTTTAAGAAATAGGTGTCTTAAGTCACCTACTACAAATCATATCATGAAGAAAAGTCAAAAATTCGACTTCTACAACGCTTCAAGATCCATATAAAAAGACCAATTTACAGAAAATGGTGAGATTAGTGTTGAAGCCTGATTATTACAGTGGGTTCCGAGTGGAAAATAGGAAATCAACGGAACATCTCCATTCCGGTCTGTTTCCTGTTGTTCTCTTTAGCTGGCCCCACGATTCCCCATAAGCTCTCATATCCTCCTGTCATTATTTCCTCCATGTCAATCTTGATCTTACATCCAACTCATCGTTTCTCATTAAAATTTCCATAGGGGGTCTAGATTGCGCATGATGTCACCCAACGATCTCACAGTATATGGAATCTGTCTCCATTTCCTTCTGCAGATTTGTTGGGCGATCGGTTCTTGGTTGGTTCGTTTACAGAGTTGCCGGTTACCGGTCGTTTCCAGATTACCACCTAATATTCGATATAAAGTGGAGGCAGCTGTTGATAAAAGTCTGTCACTTGCTGGAAATGCCTCTCTTGAGGTGCACGCCAAATCTCTGAACAATATAGAAGCACTGACTAACTTGAAATTAGTGTTCAAACTTAGGACCCTGTTCATTATGCTGGACGCAGCAGGTTTCTACATTGATTTCAGATTAATGAATGTGTGTCTTGACTTTCTTGATCCCGCTTTTGACATCATCATCTGTGCCCTAGTGAAAAAAAACCTTTTAAATCTATATATGGATAAATTATCTGTTATCACATTGAACGTCTCTTCATAATTCTTGTTCCTTTTATTGTTTACTTTCTTTTCACTTTTGACTTCGATGCCGGTTCATTTCAACTCCAGATGGGTAAAAGAAGTACTTAGGTAATCAAAAAACGTTCCAAATGTGTTGTATGGAAATGCTGAATCTCTGAGATAAAATATGTCCCCAAATTACTTTGCTAAAGTTCAAAAAATGAAACCAGTTTGCTATTTAAAAATGTGTAAATGACAGTGTCAAAACATGGTGTAAAAACACAGAGGTGCCATAAGTAAAAAAATGAAGTCTATAGTCAACAAATCAACAACTGGTTGGAGAATTTCATCATCAGCTGACATCAGTTAGAGAACCATTGGAACCACTGCTAAGTGGACGTGCTATGTCGTGAATTGGCGGAAGTTAGAATTCATGAACTGGCCATTGCATCGAGTGGGTCCTAGAGGCTAAATGGTCTGTGAGCTCGCTAGCCTTGTAACAAGTAGGTCCTTGGTTCGAATCCTGTCGGTGGGTGCATGTCGCTGAAGAGTCCCAAACTAGGCTGACGAAACAGTTATCCAGTACTCCTTTCAGGCTTTCCAGTGGTTCTCCAACGGATATCAGCTCATGATGAAATCCTCCAACCAATCAAACAAATAGAATCCCTACAAAACCAATACTTGAAAATCAACAATTCACTAAGGTGCCGGAATTGTGACGACCAGGAAGAATGTTCATGAACTGTGATTCATATGTATACTGGTGGTGTTTCGTGCTCTGAGCTAAATAGTCTAACCGCGAAGCTTTCATTATTCGTTTAGATAACAACTTCAGTACTATCTCCAGAAGGATGACAGAACTTCCTCGATATTTCTTTAGTCTTCCGAGTACCACAATTTCATAAACATTTCCACTTCCAGAAGTATAATGTAATGCTTCATGAATGAACTGTTTAATAACAGCTTTAATCATCTAATAGTCTAAGGTGGCTTCTACAGAAAAGTTTTCTTTGTGAATTCATTTCTTGTATGGCGAACAGGATGAAAATACGATAGTGTTTTATTCAGCGAACTCAGTGCCTAGATGATCATTGCAATAGTTTATCAGAAAACTGATTTTTATCTCAAAACGTATAACTTAAATTACAGTGTAGATAGATGACTTCAAAAAATGTTTATTTTCATATGCATCAGTGCACAGAAAGGCTTCATTCTCACTAATCTTTTCCAACCATTGAACTAACTTTTACATTTATACTAATTGTAAGATTCTTTAAATCTCCCTTTTTACTACCTGTTTTTAGACTAAAATTTGAGCTACCAAAATTGTCTCTTCTCAAATCATGCCTTTTTTTCACTAAACACACGCCTCATGGAAGCCTAAAAAAGAGACAAGATGTTAATTGCAAAAAAAGGAAGGAGTACTGTCTTCCACCTCTTTACATCTATCGTCTCTAGAAGTATTCGTCTATAGGACAGATTTCTTATTTGCTTGAATAAGTTTTACAACAATCTTTTGTCGATAAAAAGTTTCATTTTCGAGTGAATAGAAAGTATATATATATATAAATCCATGAATTCTAACTTCTCTCAGTTCTCGATGTGGTACAACTACCAACCATAGCCATAGATGAGCTTCTACTTTATGAATAACAACATGGCGGATCACGCTGACCATGACTTTTCCTACGTTTGGTGATTCTTTCCCATTCGTCCAGATAATCATACTGAATAATACCTATTTCTATACGTGTATATGAAATGACAAAACGATTTAGATTGCAGTTGTTTCGTAACCTGGAACATCATTTCCTTTAATCATTAAATTATTGTTCCTTTGGGTCACAAAGAATATTTCCAACAGCCTGTTGCAGACCTTTATCAACAACTGTCTTCGCTGGCTCTATACTGAAGATCAGATGGCCGGAAAGAATTACCAACAAGAAACTATGGGAACAAACAAAACAAGAACCAATCGCCCAACAAATATGCAGGGGAAAGTGGAGATGGATTGAACACTTGCTGAGGAGGCCGTTGGGTGACATCGCGCGTCAGGCCAACGCTCGAGTGGAACCCGAAAGGGAAGCGGTGAATGGGACGTCGAAGGGTGACATGGAGGAGATCGTGTGAAGAGGAGTTGAAACAGTATGGACTAACACGGATGGAAGTGAAAATTACAGCAGAAGACAGAAGCAAGTGGAGGCGTGCAGTTGAAGCCCTATGTTCCACTAGGAACCCAAGGGAACAATAATAAATAATAATAATCCTTTGGGTTCCAGGTGGAATAAAGGGATTCAGAAGCACATCATCATTCCATCCTGTCCCCTGCAGCCCCCCCCTTAGCTGGCTTCACATTTGACCGTAAAGTTTTATTCCTTTTTCACACAATATCCTCCTCCATGTCACCCTCACACTAACAGCTAACTTGTTTCCAATTTGGGTTCCACTTGATGCCCTGTCTTGCATGTGATTTCATTGAATGGGTCTCCCCAGTGTGTAAGAAGTCCACCTCCACTTTTTCTCCACACTTTTTGGTGATAGGATTTCGACTGTTCTGTTGCTAGGGTTCCTTGTTGTTTATACATTCTGGCTGGCCTACTATCTGATCTTCAGTACAGTACGAAGACAGCTGTTACTGGAAGTCTACAGCCTGTTGTGATTTACCTTTCTTCACGTGTGCTCCAAGTGTATGAACCATCTAAAAGCACTGACTTGGCATTAGTGTTTAAAATCTAAATCATGTTCTCCATGCCTAGTGAAGGAGTTTTCCACATTGATTTGAGTGTATTGAAGTTCTCTCTTCTTTTTCTTTTCATGGCTGGTTTTGAAATCTTTGTCTGTGCCACCTGTAGTTAAAACGATATTGCCCAGGGTAGGTGGCTGAAAGAGGTGACTTCCTTCTGATTTATCTCGTTGGTCGTGATTGGTGCTTGCTGTTGTTGATTAGATACTTCCATCACCTCCGTCTTCTCCAATTTCACTTGAAGTTCTATCTTCGCTGCCTACCACTTCTGCCAACTTGTTTGTTTTCGCCTGTAGATCTGGGAATAATAGTTTTTTTATTATAGCTTGATTCCACACATTATTATTGGTACAAGTATGGAATTCTCAGCATGTGATGTCTGTAGCCCAGTTTTGCAGGCCGACCATTGACATCAGATGTGCGTCGGCAAGGGACCGAACCCCGGAACATATGCATGGTAGGCGAGCGTCCTAGCCTCTGTGCCACCGACGCTAGTCATATTAATGTTAGTGATAATGAAAGGTTCTCTAATCAGATTTTGGGTTTCTAAGAATTCGGCCATTAATAATGGTGATTACTTCATCGAAAGATATCAGTTATAGAATCAGTGAAGACCAAGGAGCACTGAACAGTAATTTTATCTAAGTTTGGAACTATTCAACAATGTACACTCATGTCTCTACCAGGAATCGGTCGCAGGACATTCAGGTTCCAACTCGAGTACGTTAACCAATCAGCCAATGGGTTAGAATTCAACAACACATAAATACCAACATCTATCCATTTGTAATATCCAAATACAAGAACACCTGAATGATATTTTGTAAAATTCACAGGCATCCAGACTATATATATATATATATTACTAATTTCCTGCAGTAATTTTATCATCAAGTTTGATTAAAGTTAATAACGACAGTTGCAGTGTATTTGTACAAAATTTAAACAAGATGTTTCTAAACATTTCATTGTGTAAGCCATAGCTTCTTCAGAAAAATTACTAGTGTGTAATCAGATTTTGAGTCAAAATAATCTTGTAGGTATGCTAACTAATCGTATTCAACCAGGATTATTATTGTCCCGTTGCATTTTGAGTGGAACATAGGGCTTCAGCATCATATCGTCCTTTCACCCTGTTTTCTACAGTCTACTTAAGCTGGCTGCATGAGTGACTATTAACCTCGATTTCCTTATCATACTATCTCTTCCATTTCACTCTCAAACTTACCCCTAACTTGTCAATTCCCACTCTAGTGATGGTCTGGTGATTGATTTCACTCGACGGTCTCCTCATAGTATACCCAATCCATCTCCATCTCGTTCTGCATATTTGTCAAGCGACAGCTTGTTACTTGATTCGCTGCCACAGTTTCGTGTTGCTTATCCATTTGGACTGGTCATTTGGTCTTCACTGGGGAGTGAAGACAGCTGTTGACGAAAGTCTGCAGTAGCCTATTGGAAATGTTTTCGGTGACACATGGGTGAAGTATTGCTGAAGGTCAGGATGTTATTCTTTATGCTGACTGCAGAAAACTGCCACAGAATAATGAAGGTTTATCATGTTTTCCAGGTGGTCCCTTTGAAATCGTCGTCTGTGCCGCCTGTATTTGAAACGATACTGCCCAGGCAGAAAAGTGGAAGAGGTGACCTGTTTTAGATTTCTCCCACTGATAGTGACTGGTGTCTGTTATTGCTACGTCTAGGCAGTATATTCAAATAACTGATTAAAATATAACCATCACGCAAAGTCATTTTACTTCTCCGTACTTTCAAACAATGTGTTTTGGTTTTCAATAAAATCTCAGCAGTTCTGGTGAGGAATCTGTAACCAGTAAAGCAAACTGTCAGTTGTCCAGATCTCAGAGATCCTGAACCTATATCTGGCTTCAAAAGACTACGCCTAATACGCAGGATACTATACACAGTAACAGATGCGGAACAGAAAACGGTTATGGTAATATGATTGTTTATTCTTCCACCGATAACGCAACAGACTCACAATTAGTACATTCAAAGTCTGTTAATAAACGTTAATATAATGTACAATAGTTTAATTGGACACTAGTAATTAGTGTAACGTGTCTAGTCCTTTCTTTGGTGCAGAATGAATTCTATCGTCAGTCAAGTTTGCAATGTAGCCACCATCAAGCTAGGTGGTTTGCCATCACGGTGCACTGTGAATTGCTGATATTAGATGGTTGGAGGCAGTCGGCCACAGGAAGCCTTTCTTCATTTAGGTTTCGTGCTAGTTGGCACTCAGAAGTCAGCAAGGCATATCTGCAACCTTGAAGGAACTCATGTCCCTTCTGAGATTCGAACCCACGTCACCCAGTGCTGCAGCAAAGAAAGGACTAGACGCGTCCCACTAGTTACTAGTGTCCAATCAAACTACCCATTACAGTCCTACAGGAGGTCAATCGCGAGGCCGAATAGCTCACTGTTGGTAACGTCTTTGACTGCAGCCCCATGGGCCGACGCGGGTTCCAATCTCAGAAGCAGGGACATGATTTCCTTCAAGGTTGCAGATATGCCTTGCTGACTGATGAGTGCCAACTAGCATGAAACCTAGGTCCAAGGCTTCCTGTGGTTGATTGCTTCCAACTATCTAATAATATACAATAATACGTCTGATCGTATTTCTCCAATCTTTTGCCAACCAGTATACAGTTAAGCAACGATAGCCTTCTTATCTCCCGCCAAATGGAGACCATTCCAAATAAACAAATGAATCAATGTTCACCAATATTAACACCGACATTTTCAGAAAAATACTGTTTTAAACACACAGGGATTAAATTTTAATTAATTTCATAATTATCTCAATCAGACGTTTACAAGAAAAATAAGTAAGTCTACTTCGATCAACAATTCAGAAGTTGCAATAAACAAAATAATTGTCTTCTGCTATTAACTGTCTCAACTTAGAGATGAGTTTTACCTCAAGTGGAGGCATAAAGCCAAACACATCTGGTATAAAGAAAAAAGACGATTATGTAGAAAAAGGCATCGTAGAACTTGATGAATTTCCTTATTTACTATTTTCTTCATATCTATGTCGACTGATTTATTTGCTTATGAAAAATTTCTGTAGGAGTCTACAGACTGGAGGGCAGTTAATTTATTTATGATGAATATTTTTTTCTCATCGTGAAATAAAATATATATTTCACTTTATGTACACCATGTATTCATTATATAGATATTAATTATGCAATGATTTATTATATTTTTTCAAATAAGAATACTTTGATTGGACACTAGCTAGTAAGAAAGTTAAATGAAGCTGTTGGTTCATATGACCGTTGCAAAAATGATGATAGTGAGGATATAGAAATCAAGTCTGAAGTTAAGTATCTGAGATTAATTCTTTCTTCTGACCTATCCTGGTCTTCCCATGTCTTAGCGATTTCTAAAAGAATATTTCGTCTGACTTTTTACACTTAAAAGTTAAGGCACTCAGGCATAACTCAACCAACCCCTCCTCCGCTTACAGTTTGTCAACTCGTGCATCTTAACTATTCTTCTTTACTGTTCACCCTTATTCTTTCCTCGATTGCTTAAAAAAGACTATGTCATACTTCGTAGAACTCTGAAGAGTGCCAGTAGGGCGATTGGTATTCCATTGTGCCATATCGTTGACACTGCAACAAATTTGCTAAGGGAATTTTGTCAGACTGTGGGCATCCACTTTAACCGCAGCTTTCACCTTATGTCTCCTCATGTAAAACAAGAAGTCATTTCAAAAGACTTTATGCATGCACGTCTAAGTGTAAAAAATCCACGATGTCATATTTGGCAGGTATTGTATGTGATAAAAATAGTGTCAGGCATGAACTAACTAACCTTCTTTGTACTAGTAAATGAAACATTTTCTCCATCCTTTATTGTTATTGTTCTTCTTATATTTATAATCCTCTCAATTTTTTTGTTTATTTTCTCGTAAATGCAAACATCATTTAAGCTGTGTCATGACTGTTAGTTTTACCTTTCCCCTCACCATGCTACATTAACAGAACATTAGATTCAATAATCTATGACATGCTAAAATTTCCAAACTGAATCGACAATAATGTTATTATTATTATTGTTATATTTAATATTCTAAATTCGTACTTCGAATATTTTTGACTTTATATCGTAACTGTGGACAAATTCCTCTGGTTAATTTTGTTTTAATTTTTAATTTTATTTCTGTTTTGAGTAAATCAGATGCAATATTGTGACAAATGCTGAGAATTCCATTCTGTATTATAAGTACTGAGTGTTGGAATAAAGCAGACCATTATTATTATCATTATTAAATAGTGTAGTGTGTCTAGTCCTTTGTTTGTGGCAGACTGAATTCTGTCCCCAGTCAAGTTTGCAATGTGACCACCATCAAGCTAGGTGGTTCGCCATCATGGTGCACTGTGAATTTTTGGTACTAGATTGTTGGAGGCAACCATCGAGAAATCCCACTTGACCTAGGTTTCATGCTAACTGGCACTCATCCAATACAGTCCTACAGAAGATCAATCACTAGCACGAATAGCTCAGTGGTGGTAACGTCTCTGACTGCAGCCCTACTGGGTGACGTGGGTTCGAATCTCATAAGTAACATGAGTTCCTTCAAGGTTTGCAGATACGCCCTGCTGGCTGGCGAATACCAAATAGCCTGAAACGTAGGTTCAAAGCTTCCTGAGGATTTCCTCTAACCACCTAATATCAGTAATAAGAATGCTTTAACATACAGTTCCGTTTTAATAGTAATAAGAATACTACTACTAATAATAATAGAATCTCTAGTGAAGTAGATGTTGAATTACTCTCATTCATAGATAGTTAGTAATGGTTCTTTTTCCGGTAATTTTAAACTCAGTGTTTATTATTGGAGATGTCTGGTTCACAAAAATTAACCTTAGTTTCGAATTCCCCTTCTATTATTGAGATTCCCATTTTTTAGTACATTCTTTCACTTTGTTGGCTTAAGGACCCAAAAGATCCAATTAAGAAAAATAAAATAATTTACCAAATACCATGTAGTGCTGACTGTGAGGTCAATTACATAGGTCAAAATAGTTGATCGGGGTCAACTAGATTATTTGAAAATAAAAATTTAGCTAGATCCAGAATAGATGGAGGAATTCATCATGAGCTAAAATCGATTACGGAACCACTGGAAAACCTGGGAGTACTGGAAAGCTGCTTCGTCATAGTTTGGTGCTCTTCAACAGCACGCACCCATCAAGTGGGGTTCAAACCCAGCACATTCTGGTTATAAGGCTAGCGAGCTCGTAGACCACTAAGCAGTCACAGGGACCCACCCGATCCAATGGCCAGCCCATGAATTCTAAATTCTGGCAATTCATTACATAGCGCGACCACTTCGCAATGTCTTATTCGATGAGTTACTACCTCATCTTCAGCCTGCTGTACTATACTGGTCACGGCTCTCCACTAGAACCCCAGGTAACTGCCTGAAAAGAACCAATGGCTAGTGAGCATCAGATCAATTTTCAAGTGTTGGTTTTATAGGGATTTAGTTTGATTTGATGAAAGATTTCATCATGAGCTGACATCAGTTAGAGAACCACTGGAAAACCAGCTGGGAATACTGGACAGTTGTTTCGTCCCAGTTTGGGACTGTTTATCAGTACGCACCCTACTACACCCTACTAAGTTAAGTAACCTAGAAAAAAGCCCAGCCATTGCGTAGCATTCATTTGCATGTAATCACAAAATAGGGTGGAACAGGATGACAGTATTGTAAAGTAATATAGTTAGGTATTAATGGAGAGAGATTATTCACCGAAGATTTGTTTATCGATTCAACAGAGCACACTTGCAACTGGAACGATGCAACGCCTATACCGAAGATATGGAGAGCGGCAATAAACAGCAGGGGGAAGATGGAGAAAGAAAGAGAGAGAAAAAAAATTAGACAAACTGTGAAGCCGTGTGACTAAAGTTAAATGATTTTTAGCAATGATTTATGCTCAAAACGTCATGCAGTTATTAATAATGCATCACCACTGTATGATACTTAAAATAAACTTATCTAATGTGGAATTACATTCTACCACAGTGCCCAAGTTTTACACTTACATCACATTCTTTCACATTTTTGCACACTACGTCTTTATTACTGATATAATAATTGAGCCTTGGCACTATGGGACAGTATAATTCCATTATGGGGAAAATTTATTTTGATAAAGTCTCACAGTGTTATACAGTAATATACAAATACATATTTTGCAACAGAATTAAATGACCAAACACAGTCATAAATAAACTTAGAACCAAGTGGTTGCCCCATGGAGTAACCACGACTGCACTCAAGCAAAGTCGTGATCGTAAGGTAAAACATTATTGTCAGCAGTCCACTGTCACAGAAGAAGAGCGAATAAAGCATTAAAAATTGAGATCAGTCAAAAGGAGAGACAAATAATAAGGAGTAAGTTGCGCACCCACCGCCAGGTTTCGAATCCAGGGCCCCTGGTTACAAGGCAAGCTCGTAGACCGCTAAGCCACTAGGACCCATTTCAATGGCCCATGAATTCCAACTTCTGCCGATTCACAGTATAGCGTAACCACTAGCCATTATCGTCTGTGGCAAGTATTTGTCCTCAAACCCGAACCCCGGTGGGTGTGCACTGCTGAAGGGTCTCAAACTAATGGGACGAAACAGCCGTTCAGTACTTCCAGATTTTCCAATGGCCCTCTAACCGACGTAAGCTCATGATGAGATCCTATCACCAATCATATCAAATCCTTGCTAACCAACATTTGAATAAGTAGTAAGTGAGAAAAAGTTATGCAAATATTAGAACGATAATATTCAGGTCAGTGGAGACGGACAGTAATTACAAAATTTGCTGAAATAATCAAATAAGTATGAACACTGTATTTAGATTGTACATGAAGGGATTTTCAGATCAATCATTCTGCCAAATGTTGATCAACACATTCACTTTCTCCACTCAGTTTTCGCGTTCAGGCGTTTTATATTATTTATTAAGGATTAAAATAAACCATGTACTTTCTGTAGTTGTATATGTAAGGACATATATTTAGGTTTTCTTCGATGCAGTTTCACTTATCCCGGATAATCTGACTTTACATGAATATTTTAAATTAGAAATAAAAATATCTGTAATCACAAAAGTAGGGTAAAAAAATTTCTTATTTCGGAAAACTTGATAGGTTTTAGTGTTGGTTAACAAACATCTTGTCCTTGAAGTATGCAGACTGACTTAAAATATAATAGTGGAATAGCAAACATAATACCGTAGAGTTGTCGAATTCTAGATAGGTCGTCAAAACTAGATAATGCTAATCAACGTTTTATGAGAAAAAAACCTACGAAAATAACCATAGGGACACTTACTAATCTGATACTCACTAGTGACTTGCTACATGAAGGAGTTTCCTGGAGTTCTAATGAGAAGTCGTGACCAGTGAAATCTATCCAGTCAAGTGTGAGGATGGATGTCCCGCCGATGGTAGAAGTTAGAATTCATGGGCTGGCCATTGAGAAGTCGGGTCCCGGTGGCTGAATGGCATGTGAGTCAGCTTGCCTTGTAACGGGAAGGTCCTGGGTTCTCACCCTGGCGGTGGGTGCGTACTGCCTATGATTCCCAAAGTAGGATGAAACAGCTGTCCAGTACTCCCTGGTTTTCAGTGGTTCTCTAACTGATATCAATCCGTAATCGACTAGTAAAAACACTTACTATTATTGAAAACAAAGAAATCGGAGAAGAAAATTCTCTTTTCGACGATTTCGTTTTCAGAGCTGTACAATCATATATCGTTGGCGACCTGCTTAAATCAGTGGGCTACCATAATTCCCACTCATCAAATTGCTGCTAAACTCTGCTGCATTTCTCATTGTTTTAATCTTTGCAATTATATCAAATGACCATCACTTATGAACTCGCGCATTTTTTTAATTAGCTTCCAGCTCAACACAGTGAGACTCTTGTGGGAAATGAAGGAAATATTAACTACAGAATTGTTATTCTCTTCTCATGCAACAAAGCTACGTCACATGATATACCTCAGATTACTGCTTTATACGTAAATCCCGCAGGAAGACGAAATATTTTGGAATGCTGAAAATTTTTGTACTATATGTTCACATATTCTCTGAAGTAAAGCTTTATTATTAAAAAAAGTATATTAAAACACTTAGTCCCTTTGGTAAATTTGAGTAAGGCATTTAGAAAACAAATTTCGCGAGATGATATCGTCGTTTCGTAGTTTCTTTACAACCGCTTTACAACTAACATGGTTCACAATAATAGTAAAATTAAAGGCTTGACAATACTCACTTTTATAAAACAAAAGTACGTACTAATGTCCAACCATATTTAGATAGGTCAAGTAGTCCATGGAAGGCAAAGGTTGAAGTCCATTGTTTTTTGCACACATAGTTTAGGATGTATGTGATTAATCCAAAGTGCTTCCATCGCTTTTAATAACCTTGAATTAGAGTTCTGTGATGAAATAATTGTGAGGCAGTCATTAATATTGATTTTGTGACCTGACACTAATAAGTGCTTTGCAATGAATGATGATGGATTTCTATTCAGATTGACTGCATTGGGATTGTTTTTATGCGCTTTAATAATCATTTGGAACATGCTCTTTTCGACGACATTGGAACATTCTTTTGGTTCCACCTATTTAATTGCCACCGTAACTGCAGGTGAACTTGTAGATACAGTTTGAAGCAAAGTCCAAAAAATCTCGTAGGTACATGGATCGAAAGTGTTTTATTATTGCTTTTACGAGTTGATCACGGATTGACATCAGTTAGAGAACCACTGGAAAACCTGCAGGGAGTACTGGAAAGCTGTTTCCTCCGTCCTAGTTTGGAAATCCGCTTCAGCAGTACGCACCCACCGCCAGGGTGAGAACCCAGGACCTTCCGTTTACAAGGCAAGCTCGTATACCATTCAGTCACCTGGACCCGACTCTTCAATGGCCAGCCAATGAATTCTAACTTCTACCAATTCGTGATTTAGCCCGACTGGCACCAACCAATGTCATTGGCGGGACATCCATCCTTACACTTTACCGGATGGATCCCACTGGTCACGACTTCTCATTAGAACTCCAGGAAACTCCATCCTGTAGCAAGTCACTAGGATGAAACAGCTGTCCAGTACTCCCTGCAGGTTTTCAATGGTTCTCTAACTGATATCAATCCGTGATCAACTCGTAAAAACAAAACTAATCCTTACAAACCAACTATAGAAAATTTATTATTATTGTGAACCATGTTAGTTGCAAAGCGGTTGCAAAGAGACTACGAAATGATATCACCTGGCGAAACTTGTCTTCTAAATGCCTTATTTAAAAAAATGTATGCATTACAATGGACAATTACAATCGCTTTGTATGTGTGTGTGTTGAAGTTTGACAGTGAGTGGAAATAACAAAGTGCGATAATATTGGTGTATATGATTATGTGTCACAAACTGATTAGACATGAATGAATGACTAAATAAATGAATAGAGGTCATATATGTCCAAACCAAGTTCACTATTAACAGTTTGAAAAAATTTGGGCATTGGGTATATGATATTCCTTATAATAAAGGTTTTCTTGTATTTGATGCTGCTAAGCATCAAATAGCGAAATGTCAGTAAAAACAACAATATCGTTTTGTTTTTTATTCATTCACTAGGAAATACAAGAAAACCTTTATTATAATGAATATCATCTACCCAATGCCCAAATTTTTTCAAACTGTTAAAAGTGAACTTGGTTTGGACATATATGACCTCTATTCATTTATTCTCTGAATTCTTTGTTTTTGTCTGAATAGGGATTATTCATTTTATTATTCAGTCTGGTCCCGAGTGGAATACACGGCATCAACAGTACATCTCCATTTCACTTTCTTCTCTGCACTCTCTTTTAGCTGATTACACAACTACCTATAAAGCTTCCACATCCTCCTCACAAGATATCTTCCTCTATATCACTCTTGTACGTACGCCAAACTCGTTTCCTATTCGAATTCCCTTGAGGGCTTTTCTGGAGCATGATGTCGAAATGTCTCCTCAGTGTTTTCGAATCCGTCTCCACTTTTTTTCTGCATATTTGTTGGGCGCTAGATTGTTGAATTTTTCGTTGACAAAGTTCCTTTCTACTTATGCTTTCTGGCCATGTGATCCTCAATAGGGAGTTCGACAACATAGCTGTTTATGCAACTGTGCAGACTTTTATATAAGAATATAACTTGTTCACTGTGGTAGAGTATGATATAATCAATGATACATCTGGTCTTCCTACAAGAAAGGTTATCAACAAACTCACAAACCATCGGGTTTTCAGCAGTCGATGTTTAAAAAATCATGTAGTTCCTAAATACTTACACCTACGTACTTCAATTACTTCAAGAATAATAACATCAGTAGCCGAACATGTCAGTAGATTAAGTCTGCAGTCTATAGGGATACTTAGAAGTTCACCATTTTTGAAGAGATTACAAATGAATATTTTGTAATTTGCAATCATTCTTCACTGCCCTTATACAACGGTAATATTACCTAGCAAACTGTGAGCACTCCAAACCTAATGTGCAGAAGAAACCTACTCTGATGGCTAATTGTAATGTTGCCCATAACAATCGTGGTACAATCGGCTTGTTAAAACAAAGCGAGAAGATGGGAAGTTTACAAGAGAGCTTAGCTGTCTTGAATAACGGTCAAGCAGTCGACATCGATGATATATATGTGTGTAAAGATCCATATAACCTTGAAAGATGCTAAATTCAATGATAAATTTAAACTCCCCATAACTAAATAATGTCGAGTCTTCAGAAAGTGGGTAAAAGGAGAAATAAAGTTGAGGTTATCAATGAATGTCGGGCTGAAATTAGCCAAAATTAGGAGTATGCAATTTTACCATTCGCGTTTTGTTGTAATTCTATAAGACCAAAAATTAGACAACCATTTTTGTCAAAAATAAACCCACCCAACCCAGATAGACGACCTTAAACAATTTAACAAGTATTCTGGTCAGGACATATTTTTCAACTTAAGTAGAAGACAGCAGTCTTATTTAATTTTCATTTAAATTGTAACTATAAAACTGTTTTTTTACACATATAAATTTAAGTAATTAATTCATGTGTTTTGTCAGCAAACGTCTCCAGAGATTCGTCTTTTCTGTTATGCTAAATCCCTCAAATAAAAAGCAAAAGCAACATTTTTGTTGTTGTCGTTATTGTTGTCTTATACGAGGATTACAGTTATACTGAGGTGAGGAAAATAACATGGAAGATGTTTTATTCCACACATACTCTGTCTTGACAAAGAGAAATAAATCAATTAAGGATAGAAAAGACATGAGTCATCCAAGGCAACCTGGAACAAACTACTCAAGCTATTTCCGTACATTAGAAAAAACCCCAAAGATTTACAACTCATTATGATCACGTTTTTGGTTCATTTTTAGCTCGTTTAGTAGAAACCGGTTCTCACTCGTAGTCTATACAACAATTAAGCGATTGCTTAACTTAAAGAGCCGGTTTTTTACATTTAGCCAGGAGTGTTTCTGGTACCACTTCAAATAATAATTCAGAGCCAGCAGGTGGGGGTGAGTCAGATATGGCGTAATGCTACACGACAGACATAGCCACTTTTATGCATTCTTCATAACTGACACAAACTTCCTACTAATATCGATTAGAACTGAAAAGAAGTTAGCATTTATTCAAATAACAGCAGAATTTCAGCACTGTGGTAGAACATTATTCCATTTTAGTATGATTTAATATGATTGCAAGCAGTAGATTGTGCTCCAAACGTCATCCATTTATTAATATTTTATGTGCTTGTCATATCATATAAACCTGTCGACCAATGGAATAAGTTAAGGAATTGAAGACATGCATGTCAAACAAGCGCAAGACGACACCAACAATAAGGAATGGAAATCATCAGTAGTAATTCCATACAAGGAAGGAACCTCGGAAACCACCTTACGCAGAATTCTTAACAAGGCAGGAATAAAAGTGACACTCAAATCTACAAACTCAATTAGAGACAAGCTTTGTCTGTTGAAGGATCAATCCTGTGGAGCCTTTAGAACAAAACAATTTAGTTTATCTCATACCCTGCAATGATTGCCAGGTCAGGGGCAGTCAGACTAGCCGAACATAAAAACCTAGCAAAATCTAGATTAGTTGACCTGAATAAGATAAGAAATATAGAAAATAGTTCAGCTATAGCACTCAATACACGCAATTACACACAACCATACAATAAAGGATGGGATAAGATGACAGTTTCAAAATCTAATGTCATTACATAGTAATGAGTGCAGATTAAAAGTGATAATAATTTCCAGCTTGATATAGAAGTCTGATGGTAAGAATACATATCACAAAGAGCACAGACACAAAATTACATAGAATTAGAAAACAGTTACATAATATACAGGATAGTTTTTAACTATGGCAGGTGTAAATGGGATATGCATGGAAAAAAATGAAATAATAATTTTTATAACTGAATGTAAAAGATGAAGGGAATGAAAAAAAGCGACAACCAAGATGTCAAACAGAACTGGATCCATAGTGAATGTAGAGGTTGGACTTGTTTCTTCTGAACACAGCTCCAGTTTCTCGATGATTATGATGAGGGTTTCTGCAGTACAAAGAAGTCAGGAACGCACTGCTTCTGGTAGATGTTTGTTTACTTGGTAAATGCCTCTGAATGACGAATGAGTCAATTGAGATGCTGTGACAGGTGGTGATGAGGTGTTCAACTATAGCACTTCTGATTGAATCAGTACTGCCTCTTTTCATCCATGCTAGGTAATGTTCTCTGACACGTTTTGAAAGGACTAGCATAGAAGGAACTATGTATTCAGCCGCATAAGAGCGGGGTAATTTTTGCATATTGCGTAACTGCTTTCTGATGCCATCTAATTTTGCGTCAATGCCCTTTGTGATGTATTTTTCACACTTCAAAATTTTATATCAAATTCAGAAGTATTATCACCTTTAATTTCCATTTGTTATTATTTTGAATTAAATAATAATTGTAACTATGTGATTGTACAGCTTCCGAGGATGCAATCGCCGAAAAGACATCTCTGATAAGCTTCTTGTTCTTTGATTGGACACTAGTAACTGGTGCGATGTGTCTAGTCCTTTCTTTGGTGTAGACTGAATTCTATCAGTCAGGTTTGCAATGTGACCACAATTCTAGGTAGCTCGCCATCACGGTTTGAATCTCAGAAGGGACATGAGTTCCTTCGAGGTTGAAGATACGCCTTGCTGACTGGTGAGCGCCAACTAGCAAGAAAACTGGGTCGAAGGCTTCAAAGCTTCTTGTCTTTTCTTCTCTAATATCCTGATGGACATTTTCCACAATTTGGGAGAATTTTAAACATTGTACAATAATGGGATAAGTTCTTCATCAATGTGATTTTTACTTTTAGCGAAAATCCGGGGAACATAAATTCTGTCTAGAATGCCATCAACGTGAAAGGAATAACAGAACAGAATCTACGTAAATATACCCACATATAAAAAGTATTTTATTACCTTAAGATGATCTATTTTGTAAAGCTGATCTTATTTTTTCAGATACAAATAACTTTTGTAAACCTCTATTTTTGTTTCCTCACCTAGGTTCATTTCACAGTGATCATTCGAAGTGATCCAAATCTTAGAATCTCAGATAAAAGTGCTAATCCACGTTTAAGTCATCAGGGTGCAGAACACTTAACTGGCCATCAATCGAATTATGATTATACCAATTCAAATGAAGATCCCCTACGTAAACATTTCAGTTATGGTGAAAATGACCAACTGGACAAAGATTATCTTTACAGATCATCAAATATTGATGGTAATATCAATAATGGATTATTATATTCTCAGTCGGCAAGTTCAACATCACAGCAGTATAAATCAAGTCATTCGAAACCAGTCTATGGATATGGTCAACAGACATTAATTATTATTGTGATGGCATCTATCGCTGGAGTATTGTGTGTACTATTGTTGGTTGCTATTATTCTAACAAAACGCTGTGCATTCGACACTGCTTCGACAACAGTAACAGCATCAACAACGACGAAAGGTACGTCAGAGTTTAAAGTTTGATATGTGTGTAGGGAAATGCGAAGTATGAAGTTATTGTTGTCATTATTATTCCCTTGGGTTCCAAGTGGAACAGACAGCTTCTACAGCACATCTCCACTTTACCCTGTTCTTTGTAGTTGTTTCTACCCAGATCCATGATTGACCAGAAGCTCTCATTTCCTCTTCAGACGATGTTCTCATCATGTCACCCTCACACCTACGCCCAACTCGTCGTTTCCCATTCGGGTCCCACTCGAGAGCCTCCCCGGAATGTGATGTCACTCAGTGGTCTCCTTTGTATATGTTCAATCTATTTCAGTTCTCTTCTGAACATTTGTTAGGCAGTAGGTTCTTGGTTGATTCGTCACCAGAGTTCCTTGTGAAATAAAACATTAACAAAATTATTTTATGACTACTTCATGATTCAGTTGTGATGTAATTACTGAATTACCCCTGTTTGCCAGCATTTTATTGTCTTCCAAGACAGTGTATTCCACGCAGACTTCAATATGAAATGAGCTCTTGAAATTACTCACGAGTTTACCAGCCGTCTTTCCTGGCGATCTTGAATGTGTTTAGCTGTTGTTGATACTCCCTTGCCCTCTCGATCATATGTACTGATTAATTTGTTGACCTGATAATGTTCATGTGACCTCCCCCTTTCTTTTGATTACAGCTTGATTCCACGACGTATTTTCGGTACATGTATGGAATTTTCAGCATGTGATATCGGTAGCCCAAATTTTGCAGGCCGACCATAGATTTCAGGTGTGCGTCTGCAGGGGATCGAACCCCGGACCATGTGCATGGCCTGCGAGAGTCCTAACCACTGTGTCTGATAAATCTGACCTATGTGTATCTTGACTGCAGATTCACCTGAGTACTAAGCTTCTAAGAATTTGTTATTATTTATTATTTCTACATATCTAATCCCTAACTGCACAAACAATTATCCGTCACATCTAGATTTTTTATCCAAACATCCTATCTGTTTTTGTTATTTCTACATTTCTAACCCCTAATTGCCCAACATGTCAGTCTTCTCAGTAATTATGATGCTACTTTGCCTGAGCTTTATCAGTCCCCCGGTTTATTATGGAATTTTAATTCCTAATTGTAATTTTATTAATTTGACACTGGACCAGAAATTATTCTGGAAGTTTCCCACCCTTTTACTATAAACACACTAATGTACAGTTTAGTTGGTGACTTCGTCGAAAAGAAAATTTTCTTCGCTGCAACCGACGTCTAAGAATTCCCTGAAATTTTTGGTGTACCCTTTGTCTAATATTCGTACACATTTCCAGTCGAATTAGTGTCCATAGTTATCTGCATGCATTAATATGTGGGAATGGATATCATGTCTTTGAATAGCCAGTTTATGTTCCTCGATGTCAACTAATAGCTGCAACACCAAAAGAAGACAAAACCAACAACGTCCACAACATGAGATCTGTCAAACACTAAAAAGGGAAGTCACATGAACAAAAGGTCAACACTATCGGGTCAACGAAATAATCAATACCAACACAAGAGTACCAAAGGATGAGGAAATCTCCGGAAGCAATCAACCACACCCGAGATCATCGGGAGCGATGGATATTAAACTCATAAAGAATTCCAAAAGGTTACTTCGTATCAAAGTAGTCGTTGAATATGCGGTCTGAGAAGACTAGTGAAGTTCTGCTAACACAAATCCATCGGTATCATCCACCTTAGGTCGGTCGGTCGGTTTTCGACATAGAACTTTGCACATATGTGTGGCTGTTCAAGTCGCCACACTCCCTTCATGTAGCACACAAAGCAAGAGAAGAAAGTAGAAGAAATGCATAATATAGACAGTAAACAGAGGTGTGAGACAAAGGAATAGTAATAACGGAGAACAAAAGTTTAATTGGAAATCATAAGTCACAAGGAGTGGATGTATCTGCCCCACTGAGAACGATTTTGAGCCATGTCACCAATTGTTTCCAACCATTGGTTTTTACCGTCCCGAGGACCCCAACCAGGAAGTTTACATCTTCCTACGTGGCTTAGACTAACTGTTGTGGATTTCATTGACTGGTGCCATGTTTTGGTTTGACCGCCGCTAGCTCTTTTCCAGCCTGACCCTATATCAGCTAACTTTGCCCGTCGAGGAAGGCGATGACTAAGCATACGTAGCACATGTCCTAACCATCTCAGTCGATGTAATTCCACCTTAGCAAAAAATCTTCCCTATCATTCCTAAAATACGCCTGTGATATAATTTCTACTACTGAATCCAGGATAGTTTTAAAAAAGCGCTTATTAGAATGTTGACCATTGAATGTTCCTTTTTTATTTACTTTTTATTTTAACACACTGCGTTTTCCACCTTGCAAAAGAAGTCGCTCCCTTTCGGTTTACTTAAGAATCACCACCAGGCGTACTAGTCAAAATGAGCGCGAAATTTCTCCATTTTTTTCCTTCAAAGAAATTGACACAACAACTTGAAGTTGTTTATGAAAAGCACGATTTATTCTGTCACGTTTACATAACTCTACGTGACAAAAACTGAGGAAAGGACTACTATGGAAAATTAAATCGAAAAATTTACTTAACACAGATGTGTCTCGTATGATGATGGTGATGATGATTAAACTTCAGACATAATAAATTCACATAACTAATGATGGATGTCGAGGGCGGGTTGGGAGGAGAGGTGATTCTAGTCGACTGCTTGAAATCCGATGAATATTTTCCATCTATTACTTAGCATTTTATGCTGGGTGATATTATGAAAAATAAACTAACTCAATTGCTAAATTGAAACTACATTAATTAACTAATTTCATAAATTATTTGTAATATTCAGTGTTGCAAAACTGTGACTTTTGGTCTGTTGATTGGTTTTCTATAGTTTGGTTTGTAAGGGTTAGAAGTGTTTTACGAGTTGATCACAGATTGATATCAGTTAGAGAACCATTGAAAACCAGAGAGTACTGAACAGCTGTTTCATCCTAGTTTGCGAATAATTGGCAGTACACACCCCCTGGGACTCGAACCCAGGACCTTCCAGTTACAAGGCAAGCTGGCTCGTAAATCATTCAGCCGACAATTGGACACGATTCAATGGCTCATGAATTCTAACTTCTACCAATTCGTGATATTTTAGCGCGATGTCGTTGGTGGGACATCCATCCACACACGCGACATCTGGATGAACTCAACTCGTAAAAACTGTTTATTAGTACTATTGTTAGTAAGATTTAATGCGCAGTAATCACCTCTACTAGGTAATTTAAATTCCCCAATATGTATTAATCACTATTTTTATGTATTAATCAAATCGCTGTAGATAGTGATCTACTTTTTTGTCGACTGAAAGCCTACCTTGACCAGTTATTCTCATTTCCTGGGATTCATTAAAAAGAGTCCGTTTACGACTATGAAAAGAATTGTTTCACCATTAGAGTTTCCAAACTTACGTTATCAACTTTACTGAGAGCCTTGTATCAAAGACTGAGAATTATATGCTATGCTGGTTGCTATATGACAGTCAATTTATATTATGAACATTATTCAAACGCCTGAGTTCCTAGTGGAACTTAGAGCTTCAGTATCACATCGCCACTGCACTTTGTCCTCCATAATTTCTTTAAACTGGTTTCACAAATGCCTATAAGTTTACATTTCCCCGTAACATGACCTTTATGTTATACTCAGGAGCTGAACTTTTCGGTTCATATTCGGGTTCCAATCTAGGGATTTCACCTGAATCTCAAGAAAGCAAAGACGTAGCCTGCTGAATACAAAGTCGAGAAGGGAAGCAGGTGTGAACTCAGACCATTATCAGGTTCAAGGAACCTTCAGGGTCAGGCCGAAAGCCTTCAGAACAACTGCACTCTGGCCGCATTTCAAGTTTTCAACATTCAGAAACTGAAGGACAAAACTGCAAGTGATGTCTACAGATATTAGAGCAAAGTCGGAGACACTACGTGTTATCACCGGGGAAACCTGCGTGGAAGAACATTGGAAGTAACTGTCTGAATGGGTTATTCAAGGAAACGTGTACAACTGTTCTAGGAAGAAAGAAGAGACAAGACAAGGAGTGGCCCTCAACGGACACCTATGTGGAAGTCAAGAGAAGAGAGGAGAATGGGGAAAGGGAAGATCATCGAATGAGAAGACGGACACAGAGGGAGAAACTGAGTTCAATGTATTATTGATATAAGTACAAAACTTGGGCACTGTGGTAGATTATAACTTCGTCAATGTACACTGTACTGAATGCAGCAGTAGATAAGAGTGCTAGGAAGGACAAAAGACAATTCTATGATACAAGTGAAACGGAACTGGCAGGCTGCAGTTAAAAGAGACTTAATGGAATTATATAAGACAACCGGGTCTCTATCCGGAAAGAGATCAACCCAGATGATGAAACCAATAAAAGATGTTCAAGAGAACCTGATTACCAAGGAGGAGAAACAAATAAAACAAAGGACTGTTGAAGTGACCATCACTTGCAACTCGCACAGAAATACCAGCAACAGCATGCACAAAACTGCATACCAACGAAAGCAGAAATCCTGAATGCGATCAATCTACTAAAACCTGGCGAGGAAAGTAGCAGGACTAGATGGAATTCCGTCCAAAACACTAAAGCTGGACCCAGGGACTACAACAGGTGTGCTGATGCCATTATTGCAAAAGGTTTGGAAGGAAGGAATGGTGCCTACCGATTGGAAGAAAGATTAGCTACCTTGTCAAGCTACCAAAAAGGGGCGACTTAGGCTTGTGAAAGAACTGGCGTGGAATCATGCTCTTGTCCACGCCAAGTAAAATACTAAATCGCATCATCCTGGAGAGAATAAAGGATGCACTGGATGCAGAACTTCATCAGCCCAGAACAAACCAGATTAAGGAAAGGCATAGCATGTGCTGATTGAATCACAACTCTTCGCATCGTCATCGAACAAATCGTAGAATGACAGTGAAACCTGTACCTCAACTTCATCGACTTCGAGTAGGCCTTCGACAGACAGCGTACACCTAGAAGTAATTTAGGAACTACTTCAACACTGTAAATTTCTCCAAATCTTTATCAACTTCATTCAGCAGCTACATGACAATGCTGAATCTCATATGATCTCGGACAGAAAACTCAGTGAAGCATTTAAAGGGAATCGAAGACAGGAGTAACACAAGACTGCCTGCCTACTATCACCGATAATATTATGAACTGTAGTGAACAGAATTATGTGGAAAACTGTGGGGAGCAATGAGATAGGAATACGTTAGACCGAAAAGAATGCTCTGAAAGATCTGTAATTTGCATATGATTTCTGTCTAATGTCACACAAACGTGAAGGCTTACAAGTGAAAACCAACAAACTGGTTGAAGAAGCAGCGAAGACAGGATTGCAGGTGAACATAGAGAAGATGGAGGTGATGAATACAACCAACTGAAAACAGGTACCAATCACTATCAAAGGAAGATACTTGAAAGAGGTTACTTTATTCACTTATCTAGGCAGCCGCGTTTCAACTACAGGCATTCACACCACTCTGAAATCTACTGAACTCAACACCAAAAACAGAATTCGGATTTTCAACACAAGCGTTAAGTCAGCCACTTCATCTATATGGGTTAGAAACTTGGCGCCTGCGTCACCGAAAACATTTCAAACAGGCTACTGCTGATTTTTATCAGTAATCGCCTTCACTGATTCCATTCTAAAAATCAGTGAATATGGTCTTCTATTGAAACTTCTGAATTCTTCACTTTGGCTAATCTTATTGAACTGTAATAATCTGTCTTGATTTACATGTCAGCTCTTTATAAAAATGCTCTAACGATACCTTAATATCACTCACTAGGATTGAGACACAGTCAAACCGCAAGTCCCAAAAAGAGGATGAAATGCACATTCTGGATCTCATCGCTAGCCATCAACAAAGGACATGCTTTCCATAAATTTGTTAGTCTTAAAGGTGTAAATCAGAATTTCTGAGATAAACTTCTCACTTCCACTAAAGTGGTTTAGTTACTCAGGTACCTAAGGAATAAATCCATAAAGGCTGTGAAAAGCTTAATTAAACTGTCCTTCCAATTGCCGGAATTCGGTTCTTCAAAATTGATGTGTGTTTTTTTCTTCAAGTGAAAACATTCACTTTTCATTTTGTTTTAAACAAATCGGTATATTTTGTTTGTTTTTATTTTACATTACAGAGTTTATGAAAGAAGAACAGAATAATCAAAATGACAATACTATTGGAATGAAAAGTGCATGTTCAACAGGTTCAACACCATCTAAAACAATGGTATGTATAAGATACACTTGAATTTTACTAAACGTTTTATCTTTGGTTTTTTTTTTTAGAATTTTTAATATATTTGCGCGTTGAAGTTTTTGTAGCAGTTTGGTTAACTTTTTGGGGGTGGAGTTGCTAGCACCACGCCCCAACCCTCCCTCTTTTTCCGGGCTTGGGAACGGCTAGAAAACTAGTGAGCTAGTAATCTAGGCGAGGTTCACCAATGATATTCCTAATTGTGGTAGACTGGATTATGCGTCAGACAGTGGGAAACGAGAAGACAAGGATATCCTAGACCGACGTGAAGTATCTAGAAGACCTGGATTTCGCGCGTGGATGATTTATGTTTGATGATGTCACACAAAATCGAAGACTTACAAGCGAAAACCGGCAAACTGGTCGAAGAAGCAGCCAAGAAGACAGGACTCCAGGTGAACATGGACAAGACGGAGGTTATGAAAATAACCAACCAACAACAACAACAACAGCAGCAACAACATCCAGCGCCAATCACCATCAACGGGAGGGATTTGAAAGAGGTCACTTCATTCACTTATCTAGGGAGCATTGTCTCAACTACAGGAGGAACGGACGAGGATGTCAAATCGAGAATCGGGAAGGCGAGAAACACATTCATCAACCTGAAACCAATCTTCGTCACTCACCATCAACAACAAAATTCGGATTTTCAGTACAAACGTCAAGTCAGTCGATTCTTCTATACGGATCAGAAACTTGGCGGGTGACAAAGAATATTTCCAACAGCCTGTTGCACACCTTTATCAACAGCTGTCTTCGTTATTCGCTGTATACTGAAGATCGGATTGCTGGAAAGAATCACCAACAAGAAACTATGGGAACAAACGAAACAGGAACCAATCGCCCAACAAATATGCAGGAGAAAGTGGAGATGGATTGGACACTGGCTGAGGGGACCGCTGGGTGACATCGCGCGTCAGGCCAGTGCTCGAGTGGAACCCGAAAGGGAAGCGGCGAGTGGTTCGTCGGTGCAAGGGTGACATGGAGGAGATCGTGTGAAGAGGAGTTGAAACAGTATGGACTAACATGGATGCAGGTGAAAAGTACAGCAGAAGACAGAAGCAAGTGGAGACGTGCAGTTGAAGCCCTATGTTCCACTAGGAACCCAAGGGAACAATAATAATAATAATAATTTATTTTTGGTCCATAGTTGGGCGTCAAAATCAGCCTTATTTCGCTCTATTGTTTATGCTGGTATAGAGAAGATTTTGTCTAGGAGTCTATACATGTACAGGCAGTATTAGATGGTTGGAGGCAATCGGCCACAGGAAGCCTTGCTTCACCTAGGCTTTGTGCTAGTTGGCGCTCACCAGTCATCAAGTCATATTTAGGATTCGAACCCGCGTCAACCAGCAGGGCTGCAGTCAGAAACGTTACCACCACTGAGCTATTAGGGCTCGCGATCGACCTCCTGTAGGACTGAATTGAATAATTCCAATTGGAAACTAGTTAGTAACTAGTTTAATGTGTTTAGTCCTTTGTTTGGTGGAGACTATTCAAAGTGCAGCGTGACGGCGAGTCACCTAGCTTGGTGTTAGCCACATTGCCAACGTGACTGATAGAATTCAGTCTGCACCAAACACAGGACAAGACACATTACACTAGTTACTAACTAGTGTCCAATCAGAACACGCAGTATTGTTATATAATTGCATAAATGGCTACAAATCATGCTACTATTTTTAGGATAAATTTATTTTAGTGGAAGATTTAATTTAGAAATAGACAAATGAGAATTGAACGCAACTACACTAGCCAAGCTGAGTAAAACTACTATGTGAAACGACTTTTGCATTAAGACAGTGTATATGGATGTTGTTCAGCTGAGGATTTGTATCTTTCAATTAGGGATTCAGACCGGTTCCTAATTCGGATTCAAAACTATTTGATGCCTACCACTTCCACTTATTAAACAACACAAATGGTTTTTCTCTATGCTACTTGGTCAATAAATTCAGTGAATGCCAAGGTAAAAGTTCGTCGGCATTAGTTCGACAAAATACTAGATCCCATAACTAATACACTGACTTACTGACTGACTGGTTTTAACAAAGAACTTTGCACCGATGTGCAGCAGTTCAAGTCGCCACACTCCCTCCATGTAGCACACAAAGCAAGAGAAGAAAGTAAAAAGAAACGCAAACCAGAGACAGTAAACAGAGATATGAGGCAAAAAGAATAGTAATATCGAAGAACAATATAGTTTTATTGGAAATTATAAGTCACAAGGAGTGGATGCATCTGCGCAACTGAGAACGATTTTGAGCCATATCACCAATTGTCTCCAACCATTGGTTTTTACCATCCCCAGGACGCCAACCAGTCAGGAAGTCTACACCTCCCTTCGTGACTGGCTTAAACTAACTGTTGTGGATTTCATTGACTGATGAAGCCATATTTTGGTTTGACCACCATTGGCTCTTTTCCAACCTGATCAGTCCTATGTCAACTAACACTGCCCATTGAGGAAGGTGATGGCTAGGCTAGGTATGCGTAACACATGTCGTAACCATCTCAATCGATGTAACTTCACATCCTCGTCTATTGATTTCCCCCCTTTACCTACCACTCTTCGCCTAACCTCAATATTACTCACCCTATTATACCATTTCAAACGGGAGATAACGCAGGCACGTATGATCAAAGACAGCTAGCCAGCCTTTTCATGTCTTCCACTCTCAATGACCAGGTCTCACAGCCATAAAGGAGGATGGAGCGGACTGCCCTCCTAACTAATACAAAAATCTGTTTATGCCATCGTAATAGGAAAGTATTTATCAACAAAGTTGATAGTTTAATAACAGATGGTGAGACTATATGGGGGGAGTCTTAAGCTTTCTTCATTCTTTTGCGTCACAAACGAAACATAGGTCTTCAGGCTTTGAAGTTTCATTAGGGGTGATGTTATTTTTTACAGTATTGCATAGTTAGTCCTGCCCCCAAGCACCCCTCTTTTCACAAGCTTACCGCTGGCTATCAAACTAAGTGAGGTTTAAGAGTGCATCGGCCAGGAATCGAATCCTGGACCACATAGATGGTTAGCTGGCATTCTGCCATCGAACTTCTGAAGCTTTGAGTTAACAGACTATTAATGATATAATAGGATATATTATTATTCCCTAGGATTCCAAGTGGAACATAGGACTTCAACAGCACACCTTCATTTCATGCTCTTCTCGCAGCACCTTTTAGCTGGCTCCATGATTCCGAATAAAGAGAAGACCAGTAGTTCAGCGAAGATTCGCTTTTCCGCGAATTCATTTTCTTAGCTGTACAATCACAAATATATATGGGTTGCTTTGTATGCATGTGTACATCAAGTTTGTCAAACAAAAATACAATTGGTTATGGTTATTTTAACTAAACAGGTGAGAATTAGTAAGTTTTGGGTGGAGTTACGTAATACAAAAAGTATTCAGAGGAATTGGATGTTGATATAAGAGGGTAGTAGCAAAAGTGATGAGTCGTCGCAAACGATTGTTAAAGAAGAGTTATATAATAACATGAATAGTTTGATGCAAGAGTTGTGCTCAGGGTGAATATGGAAACAAAATAAAATACGAAATTACTTAAGAGTTTTAAGTAGTTAGAAAAACAAGCAAAAGTTAAGTCAGATCAACAGAGTTGTTACCATGATAGTAGGAGTGGGTGGATGATTCTCTTTTGCACGCATAATTCTGGTTCTTCCAACTGAATGGCTAGGGCTTCTACAATGCAAAGAAGACGGAAACGTATTGTCTTTGGCAGGTTGTTCTTCACTTTGTAGATTACTTTCAAGGAGGCGTTTGTTGAGATGGAATGACCAGTGGTGACGAGATGTTCAATTATTGCACATCCTTTCTGCAACCATGCTGGATAGTGTTCTTTGACCCTTTTTTGACAGGATGTGCATCGAACGACCGATGTACTTGGCTACACAGCAACAGGTCAACTGATATATATACACATAGAAGTGGTCAGGTGCGACATCTTGTCCTTTGGGCTTCTGCAGATCAGCGGGCGACTGGAGAACACTACTCTCAGTGTTGCCGCGAAGAAAGTTCTTCTTAAAGAAGTGGGAATTCTCCTCTTAAGGATATCACTGAGTAGGTCACCTCTGAAGTCGAGGTTCATATAAAGTATCTTTTTTGGCATGGATGGTGTCTCTTGCTTTTGGATTTTCTGTTTGATGTTTTTGTCTATGAATCTTGGTGGATATCTGTTTTGTATGAAGATTTCTTTCATGAATTGTAGTTCTTCCTCCAGGGCATCAGAGCTGCAGATGCATTGGGCGCTAATAAACTCTCATCTCCTCTTCACATGATCTCCTCCACACCAGCCTCTGACGGCCAATTCGTCTTTTCCCATTCGCATTCCACTCGAGGGCCTGCCTTTCGCGGGATGCCATTCAACAGTTTCCTCAGTATATGTCCAATCCATCTCCATTTCCATTTGCATATTTTTAGGTCGGTTGGTTATCAGAGCTCCTTTGTAACTAATCCTTTCTGACCATCTCGTCTTGAGTATGAAACGAAGACAACTATTAGTGAAACTCATAATAATATTCCACCTAGAAAATGCTACTAGTTTCTACTATTTATATTTTCTTGAAGAGACGTATGGTTTCTAACTTTTACAATTTCTTGATGGAATTTTTACTGTTTCTAAATATGAGTTAGACGATGATATCTTTTACATCTTTTATAACTTTTTTAGACTTTCAATACATTTCCTGTAAACATTCACCATATCCATCAAAATCCTGATTATTATGCAAAAGAGATGATATATCACCATCCAATGGAACATAACTCAAATGAAGCATCTTATGATATTTCACTTGAAAATATGAAAGTTCCTAGTTCATCATCAACCCTGTTAAACAATTATACAGCCTTTGTTCCATCGAATCTTGGACCGACCAACAATCATCTGCACGCTACTGCTATTCACTCTCCACAAACTAGAACACTCCAATGTCGAATTCCTGTAGAAGATTCATTATTCCACGAACAGAAATGTGCACTGATTAAACCAGCCAATTCACTGAACCCATGGTCCCCACCACCGCCTCAGCCGCCACATTCACTAGGCAAAAATCAAACCTACATGCAAGTGAATCTTAACAATACTGGAAGTATACCGGCAAAGACATCACTCCAGAATACAAAACCGAATGATACCTATTCACAGAGTGTTTATCAAACTATAGATACACGATTGATAAAAATTCCACACTTGAATGCTTCACTAAATAACTCAGTATGTATTACGAATGCAGTTAACGCCGCTACTCCTACACTGAAACGAGATCATTCTGGTAAACCGCATGTGACGAATTTGAACCATGAAAATAATAGTAATAATAATAACAGTAGTAAGGTGCACTTTAACAAAACAAAACCTACACTATTATTAAAAGAAAATGTTCAACAGACAAATGATAACTTAAAAATATCAAAAAACACTGATCCAGAAACCAGTGAAACCAATGAATCGTTATTACGTAAACCTCTACTGCAAAGAGCTAACTCGGAGAGATCGCCTTATTTCCAAACTAGTTTTGTGTAAATAATCTTAATGTGTTTTATCTCACAGGCATACACTCACAAATTCTCACCTGCCTACTTTACACTGTAAACATGACGACTACTGTGTTGAACAACCTCGAACTTATTGTGATGCTTATGATTTAGTGCAATGATATCTAACTACCGGGTAGACTAACAGCTATGATGCATACTGCTTCAATGTGTCTCTTAAAATTAGCTTAAATTATTTTTCTGTTGTTTATCTGTGTAAAGCTGCCCGCACAATTTAAAAATCTTCAAAGTTTTGGCGGAAGTTATCTTTCTTTTTCTGTGTATATACCTATTTCATTAGGCTTCTAAGTACTTTGCGTCTTTTCGCGTTCCAATAGCAGGAACAACATGCTTTAACTGACCGATTCTTTTTTTCGGGGTTCTTCATACGACTGTCGTGTAAAACAGTAGATGAACTGTTCTAGAAGAGAAAGAATATTTAAAAGGAAAATTAACCATATTTAAAATTAATAATTATTATGTAAAGAATATTTCACAAGTAATAAAAACAATAATTTGTTGAAGTTAATTTTGTTTTTTTTTCCGTTGATCGACTTGGCCGAAATGTTTTGGCTTTGTTGACATGTCGATTCTTAGTACGAACTCCTCGACGATGTGTGAAGGTTAACAGGATGTTATCTGGTGGATGGTGATTAGCAGTGGAAACCAGGATGTGTATTTCGTCCTATTTGGGACTCGTCAACTGTACGTGCCCACTTTCCCCGGTGAGTGGATGAGTGATGGTGTTCCCTCTGAGACTCGAACACTGTACCCATCGTTCCAAACACCGAAGTGTTATTCGCTGAGCCAGTGGTGCCACGAGAGCCATCTGTTGGTTAATGGTTATCAGTCGTTACCTGTCTAAGCCTATTTTGTATTCCTCGATGATCGATTATATTGAACCGAAATATTCCTTCTATGCTGACATGTCGGCTCCTGGTACAGATGCCTGGATGATGTCTGGATTTCACTGCTAGTAACCATCTACCAAATAATAACAATATTTAATGCATCATATATATGTGTGTATATTTGCTTGCAAACAGAACAAAATAAAAGTGAGATATGTAACAATGCGTCAGAGAAATATTTCATGTATATATTATTGACTAGAAACTGATGGAAATCTCTTGCCTTTAAGTTTAATTATATATCAGCTTGAATCGAGAGGCTACTCGAAGGCTGTTTAGCCCTAGTTCATGACTCTCCATCAGTACTCATCTGTGACCTTGACTACAAGGATCGACTCCAAAATTTTCAGGTTACAAGGCGATTTCGTTGAGCCACCAGTGAAGTCCACCAATTTTAGTGTAAGGACAATACTCACCGATGACAATGGCTAGCGGTTGAGCTATACATCGTGAACTGATAGAAGTTGGAATTCATGAACGATTAAATTCCATTCCATTGGCTGAATGGTCAACGAGCTCACCTGTTAACCTGAAGGTTCTAGGTTTGATTTCTGATGGGGTCATCAGTGAGTACTACTGAAGAGTCCCAAAAAATGACGAAACAGTTGCCCAGTGCTCCCGGGTTATTTCCAGTGGTTCTCTAACCTATGTCAGTTCGTGATCAGTCTTGAAATCAATCAAATCCCTTCAAATCAACACTCAGAAAATAGAGTGAATGTCAAAATAAATTAGGCTGATCTGTCACTTATCAGAAGGAATCATCAGCTTATTTGAAAACTCAAAAAATACTCATCCAGACATGAATATAAAAACAAACAGTTCAGTAAATAGTTTCTTTTTGGCGAAAGCCTACGCAGAAGGGCCAGTCGACAAACGTTTACCCTTCGGGTACTCTTGAGTATCCATCAATCACAAGCGGAACCTCATAATTCCATTATGGGTAAACTTTATTTTGATAGAGTCTCACAGTGTTATACAGTAATATTTACTGATGACGTTTCGAGCACAATTTATTGCTCATAATCATATCAAGGTAATCACACGACTTCCTAAATTCATTTATATAGTTCCATTATTTTTCACTTGATTTCCACTTGATTTGATTGGTAGTGTTATTTTCCATATTTCGGGTATTAGTGATGATTCATTCCTATTGCACGTGTTGGGTGTAGACTCGATGAACAAAGATTCAGTAATCAACCTCTCTCTCCACCTACCTAGATTACTTTTTAGAATTTTAACCCTCTCCCACCCTATTGTGTGGTTGTGTGTTAATGCATGCATTGCAATTGCCGAGCTTTTTTCTAAATTACTTATCTTTTCTGGGTCAACCATTCTTATCTTAGCTAAATTCTTATGTTCTGACAATCTGACTATTCCTGACCTACTAGTTTGACCTATGTAGTTGACCTCACAGTCATTGCAGGGTATTTTGTAAATTATATTATTTTGTCTAATTGGGTCCACTGGGTCCTTTAACCTACAGAGCTTGTCCCTGAGTGAGTTTGTAGGTTTAAATGCCACCCTAATTCCTGCTTTATTTAGAATCCTACGTAGGGTCTCAGATGTCCCCTCTTTATATGGTATAACTGTCGATGACTTATATTCTCTCTTATTTATGTTATCATTACTAGTTCCACAATTATTTTTATTTTGTTTCTGGCCTTTAGTTATCTTCCTAATGAATTTTAAAGGATAATTATTCAACACCAACGCTTCTTCTATCTGTTTTATCTCGTCGTTTAGGTCTTTTTTTGTGCTACTTAGTGCTATGGCTCGGTTTGTTAGACACTTAACTAAGCCTGCCTTAACAGTTAACGGATGCGACGAATTAAAATCTAAGTATCTATTACAATGCGTTGGTTTTCTATACACACTAGTGTGAAGTTTACCTTCTTCTATTCGTTTTATTTTACAATCTAGCATAGCCAACTCTCCTTGTTCATCTTCCGATTCAAATGTGAATTTTATCCCCTCTACTAGTGAGTTAATATGTGTCAAGAAGCTAGAGATATGTTCTGTTTTTAACACTGTGAAAGTGTCATCCACATATCTCCACCATATTTTTGGAGTAGGATTAAACGTATTAAGTGCCATATTTTCCCAGCTATCCATAAATATATCTGCTACGATAGGGGATATTGGTGATCCCATTGCTACACCTTCAGTTTGTCTATATATTTTGCCTTGGAATCTAAAGATAGTAGATGTGAGGCATAGCTGAACCCCTAAAATAATTTCTTCAATGGACAGCTTTGTCCTATGATTGAGTTCAGTATCCGCAGTTAGTTCTTTTTTAACTGCTTCTAAGGCCATATTGACTGGTATATTAGTATAAAGACTGGTTATATCAAAACTAACCATTGTTTCATCATTATCTAGTTGTATGTCATTTAGTTTATTTTTCATTTCATATGAATTAGTTAGTCTAGAATTTGAACGATTTCTAATGGGACATAATATTAGAGCTAAATGTTTTGATAATTCATATGTAGGGGTATTTCTAAAATCTACTATTGGTCTTATGGGATAACCTGGCTTATGTATTTTAATAGTACCATACATCCTACTAGCATTATTAGTTTTAGGCATTAAATTAAACCATTTTGACTCACCCAGTGACGGCTTCATTCTGCGTACTAATTCCGCTGTGGATTTTTTAACCTTATTCATTATTGTGTCTACGGGCTTCTTAATTTCCTCATATGGACCCATTTCAATATGTTCATTGACTTTCTTGATGTAGTCAGATTTATCCAAAACTACGGTGGCGTTTCCTTTGTCAGCTTTTGCGATGACAATATTTTTATCCTGTTTTAGATTAATTAAAGCTTCTCTTTCCGACTTTGTCAAGTTTGATTTTGCCTTCTTTTGATTTTTTAGGGTTAATGCACATTGTGCTCGAACCTCTTCTGCTGTTGTTTTATCTATTGAACCTAGTGCTACTTCTACTAGGTTCAATAGATAAAACAACAGCAGAAGAGGTTCGAGCACAATGTGCATTAACCCTAAAAAATCAAAAGAAGGCAAAATCAAACTTGACAAAGTCGGAAAGAGAAGCTTTAATTAATCTAAAACAGGATAAAAATATTGTCATCGCAAAAGCTGACAAAGGAAACGCCACCGTAGTTTTGGATAAATCTGACTACATCAAGAAAGTCAATGAACATATTGAAATGGGTCCATATGAGGAAATTAAGAAGCCCGTAGACACAATAATGAATAAGGTTAAAAAATCCACAGCGGAATTAGTACGCAGAATGAAGCCGTCACTGGGTGAGTCAAAATGGTTTAATTTAATGCCTAAAACTAATAATGCTAGTAGGATGTATGGTACTATTAAAATACATAAGCCAGGTTATCCCATAAGACCAATAGTAGATTTTAGAAATACCCCTACATATGAATTATCAAAACATTTAGCTCTAATATTATGTCCCATTAGAAATCGTTCAAATTCTAGACTAACTAATTCATATGAAATGAAAAATAAACTAAATGACATACAACTAGATAATGATGAAACAATGGTTAGTTTTGATATAACCAGTCTTTATACTAATATACCAGTCAATATGGCCTTAGAAGCAGTTAAAAAAGAACTAACTGCGGATACTGAACTCAATCATAGGACAAAGCTGTCCATTGAAGAAATTATTTTAGGGGTTCAGCTATGCCTCACATCTACTATCTTTAGATTCCAAGGCAAAATATATAGACAAACTGAAGGTGTAGCAATGGGATCACCAATATCCCCTATCGTAGCAGATATATTTATGGATAGCTGGGAAAATATGGCACTTAATACGTTTAATCCTACTCCAAAAATATGGTGGAGATATGTGGATGACACTTTCACAGTGTTAAAAACAGAACATATCTCTAGCTTCTTGACACATATTAACTCACTAGTAGAGGGGATAAAATTCACATTTGAATCGGAAGATGAACAAGGAGAGTTGGCTATGCTAGATTGTAAAATAAAACGAATAGAAGAAGGTAAACTTCACACTAGTGTGTATAGAAAACCAACGCATTGTAATAGATACTTAGATTTTAATTCGTCGCATCCGTTAACTGTTAAGGCAGGCTTAGTTAAGTGTCTAACAAACCGAGCCATAGCACTAAGTAGCACAAAAAAAGACCTAAACGACGAGATAAAACAGATAGAAGAAGCGTTGGTGTTGAATAATTATCCTTTAAAATTCATTAGGAAGATAACTAAAGGCCAGAAACAAAATAAAAATAATTGTGGAACTAGTAATGATAACATAAATAAGAGAGAATATAAGTCATCGACAGTTATACCATATAAAGAGGGGACATCTGAGACCCTACGTAGGATTCTAAATAAAGCAGGAATTAGGGTGGCATTTAAACCTACAAACTCACTCAGGGACAAGCTCTGTAGGTTAAAGGACCCAGTGGACCCAATTAGACAAAATAATATAATTTACAAAATACCCTGCAATGACTGTGAGGTCAACTACATAGGTCAAACTAGTAGGTCAGGAATAGTCAGATTGTCAGAACATAAGAATTTAGCTAAGATAAGAATGGTTGACCCAGAAAAGATAAGTAATTTAGAAAAAAGCTCGGCAATTGCAATGCATGCATTAACACACAACCACACAATAGGGTGGGAGAGGGTTAAAATTCTAAAAAGTAATCTAGGTAGGTGGAGAGAGAGGTTGATTACTGAATCTTTGTTCATCGAGTCTACACCCAACACGTGCAATAGGAATGAATCATCACTAATACCCGAAATATGGAAAATAACACTACCAATCAAATCAAGTGGAAATCAAGTGAAAAATAATGGAACTATATAAATGAATTTAGGAAGTCGTGTGATTACCTTGATATGATTATGAGCAATAAATTGTGCTCGAAACGTCATCAGTAAATATTACTGTATAACACTGTGAGACTCTATCAAAATAAAATTTACCCATAATGGAATTGCACTCTACCACAGTGCCCAAGTTTTATTCTTATATCAATGGAACCTCATAATATCTCTTGCAACCGGAATCCGCAAAATATGCGGCCCAGAATCTGCAGAAGAAGAGATCACTCTATTTAGGAAGGCACTACTTGAGAATGGACATCCCCCCCACCACACTTCATAGATAAACATATAAAGCTCAAAATCAACAAAGAACAACCCATCTCTGTGCTGAAGAAGATGCTGAACATGAATGTGGCGTCCAAAGACGAGTTTCTGGCCGACATCTTAAAGATAAGAATATATAAAGCCCTGAAATGAACATTCCCTGCTCCTACATTACGACTGGTATTCTCAAGCCGCCCATTGTTCTTCAACAACTATCGCATCTGACCACTTCTATGTGTATCCACCAATTCACTCGCTCATGTGGAGTGAGTGAGATATGTAGGTCGTTCGATGCGTGTTTTATCCAAAAAAGTCAAAGAACATTATCCCGCTTGGCTAAGAAAAGGTAACAGTACATCAATAAGGAGTGCTATAATTGAACAGACATTCAGCACTGGTCACTTAGTATGTAAGGAAGATTCAATCAGAGTTATCTATGAAGTCAAAAGAAGCTTTCTGAAAGTGGTAAGCTTCCGTGCACTTTGGATTGCCGAGGCCTTAGCTATTTGGACGAAAAAACCTGATTTATGCGCAGAGAAAAACTTCTTCCTCCCCCCCCCCCCGCTTCCGCCTTCGGTATAATTCTAAGTTCAACCATTTTGTTAATTAATACTCGTTTTCGCAATTTTCTGTATGACATTTTAGTAACATCTTTTTCTTAACTACCCCTCTACTTACTCTTTCTACCTATTGCATAAGTTATTTTGGACGCCTGTCTCCACGCTCTTTCGCTACCATCCTATTTTTCTGGACGTCTTTCATATTACGTAACCTTAGTTAAGACTTACTAATCTTCACCTCCAGCCCTAGTTACAACTTGATTATTCATCACAGATTTTGAAATATTTTTTTGACATAAATCATAACCCTCACTCAAGATCAGACGGCCAGAAAAGATCAGCAACAGGGATCTCTGGCAATGAGCGAACCAACCCAGCAGGAATCAGTTGTGCAACAAATATAAAAGAAGAAATGGAGGTGGATTGGTTGGCTATTCTCTGAGAAAACCATCAATTGACTGATAACACAAGCCAGGCTATTGCTCGAGTGGAACTCGAATGGAAAACGACGAGGTGGTCGTCAGTGCTAGGATAACATGGAGTGGAGGAAGTCATGCGAAAGAGATGAAAGCAAGTGGTCAGACGAGTAGACAGGGGAGAATGTTGGCAGAGAGTCGAACGCGATGGAGACGTGCAGCTCAAGTCCTATGTTCCTCTAGGAATTAAAGGAAACAATAACATATATATATACATAATTTCGATTGTACAGCCAAGTGAATGAATTCACCGAAAAGAGACTCTTCGCTGAACTATTTGAAATATTTGAAAACATCTGCATTTTATTAACCCCTATTTTATGAAGCTTAGCCCATAGTTAAAGCTGTCTGATTAGGAACTTTAATTATCACTCAGATTTTCAAACATTGCAATTATAATTTTAAATAGCAAGCATTGAAAGCAAAGTAGAGTACTAACTATAGCATTGATGATTAGCCCTTCTATACAATTGTTATTCATCGTATTCAATATACATGGATTGCTATTCATAAAAATACTCTCATTTATGTACTTCTAAGTGTTTAAGTTGACAATTTCAAGCATACGTATGAATTACCTCTTGAAACCTGAAGTGCTCAATGATTTTATGCAGATTTCGCTACGGAAATAGTTAAAATTGCTTTGTGTTGAAAACTTTCACAGGTTAATGACCCTTCTAACTTTCACGGTGAGGCTAAAGAATATACCAAAGATAATTTTAAGTATGTACAGACGCAGAATAGAAAAACCAGCAAATTCAGCGATGAAAATTTTTTTTATTCCTTTATGTTCCTAGTGGAACATAGGGCTTCAAGCTAGAGGCTTGAAGTTTCGGTAGCAGTGGTGTTTATCTTTATGGGATGGGGTTGCTAACCTTATACTCTACCTCCCGTCTTCACTAGTCGTATTAGCATGGTAAAGGAGTGGGCCAGCCAAGGATTGAACCCCGGACGATATACGTGGTTGGCGAGCATTCAATTAGTTCCTCATCATCATGGCTCTACGCTAATATATAGTTTCTAACATCAAAATTTTTTACCAATCAAGTGGTTATTCTAATTAATCAATTTTAGGTATAGGAGGAGGTGAAATTAAGAGGTTAAAGGTCATCAAAACGATTAACTAATAGATGTTAGTAACAAGATATCTAAGTTTTAAAGGAGGGGTGAAAATTAATTATGGAATTCAAGATAAGTTGATTCTTAAGCGTTGGCAACAAGTTATTACATAATCAAGAAATTTGTAAAACATCAGTGATGACTAAAAAGAATAGGATGACTCAGAAGAATTACGCAAAATACAAACAAACAAGTTAATAGAATTTGCTAGAATTGTAAAAATTAACAAAGTCAAAAGACAGTTAGTTACAAGGGGAGGGGAAAAATCGTTTTTAAAAACTTAATACATATTATGTAGTTGGCCATGGCAAAGAAAGGGGCTGTACAAATTTCTTTTGAACACACAGATTTGGCTTGTTCAGATGAATTTCGATTGCCTCTGATGTATGTAAAGATCGTACTCGCAGAGTATTCGAAAGGTTTGGTGAAATACGATAAATAACTTTAAAAGCTTTGTTAGAGTCAACCTGATGTCCAGTGTCGACGACGAGATGAGCTAGTATTGAGCTGCGTATAGCTTTATCTGGATATTTGCCAAACCAAGATAGGAGGATTCAGAAATTCAACGATGAACTTCCCTGATCGTACGCCCTATGTAAATGGCTCCGCAAGGGCAGTTAAACTGGTAAATACACATGGAAGAGGCGAAACAACATTATCCCATTTGAATTGACGTCGGCAGCTTTCCACGTGAACTGGTATGAACAAGTGAATGTCGTGTCTTTTGAGTGCTATTTGATGTTCACAGATGCGAAGATGATGGCGCCCATATAGTATTTTTCACCACTGATCCAATCTATTTTATACACGACGTTCTCTTTTGCTGTTGGGTCTTTTATTTTACCTACAATGGCTTGAAGAGACTGTTTGGTTTTGTGAGCGATAATTATTCCAAGTGGTTTCAATATTCTAGCAGTAATCTTGGAAGATTTCTCCATGTGCAACAGAATGACTTTCTTTGTAGTTCTTTTCACCCAGTGTTCCAAATATTGTGTACATTTAAGACCTTGTATTGTGACCTTACAAAGAAAAGTAAGATACTCTGCAGATAAACCTTAATATCTGGTTATATAACTATAAAATAGAATAGTTTGAAAGATGTTATCAATAAGAATGCTGCTAATTTGCTTTTAAACAACAATTTGCTCTTTAAGATTTACCTAATACTAAAATAATAAACGTTAAAACAAAAGGTGTCATTCATTGATTTTGGAATTCACTGACAATTCACTAGACAATACACCTAATGACTGCGTAGTCAACCTATCAAAACAAGCACTATCAAAAATAGAACAATAACTACTACAAAAAAGATTAAACTACAGCATTGAAGACGCTTCAAAAACTGATTTCTTCGCTGCCTCTGAATCATTTCCCAAATCATCAAAATTAAACGAGGAAAAACAAGAAGAGATATGCCAAAAAATCGCCCCAATGGTCAAACAGAAAAAACAACACACCCAACTCATCTCTCAAGAACTATAGGCTCTCAAACAGCTGAAAAATAGGAAGGACATTGTCACTGTACCAGCTGACAAAGGAAGAACAATAGTAGTCATGGACAGAGAAGAATACACCAAGAAAGCTGGATGTATATCAACAACTCACAACAAATCCCATACAAACATTAGACAAGCTCACCAAAAATGGTCAGATCACAAAACAAGATTAATTGCAAATGAAATCCAAGGGACCAGTCCTACCACAATTCTACGGCAGACTCAAAATACACAAACCAAATGTCCCGTTACGACCAACCTTAACACTCCCAGGAAGTCCAACATACCATTTATCCAGAGAATTATACAGAAAATTGAAACAACTGACGGAATCTTGTGATCACCTCATCAATTCCGCTATCCAATTTCTACTTTAATTGAACAGAAACTAGTAAAAGAGACCATGGAGCAATTAATCAGCAACAACGAAACACCTCCCGCAACAATCAAAAATGCAATACACAAGTGGGATGGAATGCGTAAGCCTATGCCTATTAATGTACTCCCAATTCAAAGGCCAAATATATGAACAGGTTAAAGGAACACCCATGGGATCGCCAATATCAGACTTAATTGCAGAAGCAGTGATGCAAAGGCTCGAAAACATAATCCTACCAAAGATCAAACCCAAGATTTGGATACGTTACGTAGACGACACATTTGTAATTATCAACAGAAACGAGTTGGATAGAACTCACAACTTAATAAGCAACGTCTTCAACGACATCAAATTCACAAGAAGAGAGGAATCAGAGAACAAAATCCCATTTTTGGACGTCTTAGTCAAGCGAATAACCACAGGAAAATTAGGAACTCAAATTTATTGGAAATCAATACACACGGACCAAATACTCAATTACAACAGTAACAATCCAATATCACACAAAGGCAGTTGCACGCAAACACTATTCAAGAGAGCCACCCAGCCAAAACTCATTGCAGCACTATCACTTTAAAGAAAATTGAAGAAAGATATCTCATAGACGTCTCCCGAAAGAATGGATATCCACGAAACTTCATCAAAAGACATCCAACTCCAAGCCAACCCACCAAATCAAAGGCCCTCTAGGAAAGCACAAAGAAAATCGCCCTACCATATATAAATAACATCTCAGAAATCACTGCGAGACTCTTCAAACCTTTAGGAATTGATGTCACACACAAACCAACAAAATCACTTCACTCAATTCTATGTCAACCAAAGGCTCAACAACTAACATCATCAACAAAATAAGTTGCAAAGACTGCGAAAAACACTATACCAGCCACTTTGTCTTCGTATCCATGATCATAAACTAGCCGTCAAAAGACATGACATCCACTCCATCACTCATATCACTACAAACAGACAACCACGGACATCAATTCGACTGGGACAACGTTCAAATATTAGACAGAGAAAACACCAAGAATGATAGCGAATTTTTAGAAGCCTGGTATTCCAGTGGATCGTAAATCAGTAGATACATCGGCATAGACAAAATTTACCAATCGATAGGAAGGAAATCCCACACACAAAGGGTCAAACTTCAGATCAAGGAAACAATTAGTTACAATACAAGTAGCCATCTAGAGGGTGTGAAAACACACAAAAACAACCAATCACGTTCAAAGTGAGGTGACCAGGAGAGATGATTGTTAAACTCGTAGAGAAATTTAAAAGCTCACTTCAAATTGAAGTATGCACTGAGTTGAGGATGTTGCCTAGTATGGCAATGAAAGCTTCGTAAATAAACCATACAGCTCAGAGAACACAACTAAATCATAATCATCCACCTGAGCTATAAATCTTCTCCATCAAATCCAGGTTTTATCTTCAGCCAGCATTTCCTACTAATATTACCGCGTCTAAAACTGATTTAAATAAATCTTATAAGTAGTAAGTACCATTTGTGTTAGTTTCTGTAGCGATTAGGTTGATTTTTCTAAATTAGTGTGGTAATCCGTTAAAATTAAAAAAAACAAGACTCGGATTTTCAATACTAACTTAAAGTCAGTTGTTCTATATAGCTCAGAACTCTGTTAACGGCCCAACCAACAACCTGTTACCCAGAAAATATGCAGAAAGAAGTGGAGACGGGTTGGATGTATGCTGAGGAGACCTCTGTGTGACATCACGCGCAATCTTGGTCCTCGAATAGAACCCAACTGGGAAATGATTAGTTCGGCGTAGGTGAGAGAATCACGTGACAAGAAAAAAGATTGAAGTAGAGATGTGATACTGAAGCCCTGTGCTCAATAAATTCTGTCAGGAATTAAAACCTCTGTGTACCCCTAATCAATATATGGTGCTGTTTCAGATAAAGTTTAAGCTCAAATATAGAAAGCTTATTAGTGAGCCTTTATGAACATATATTCAACTAAATTTTCTTGTGATTACTATAAAACTGTCGTTGATTCATCGTGTTTTCGTTTATAGAATAAACAAAACAAACAGTACATTCCCACGTGTAAATTAAGCGGTGTTTTTTACTACTAGAGAAACTATATAGTGTTGGTTATCAGTGATCGTCCCGTATTCTGTTGGCATTACTATTTGGTGTTTTTTTTTCAACAACCGGCTAATTGAACTCGCCTTCACTTAGTAAATGAAGTACTCTTTTACACCTAAAATTAATGTATGCATCAGTAGTCATGCTGAATCTTAAGCGGACCAGTTTAGTACCCTTCAAAATGTAACATCTAAATCATTTTGACTCTCTTGTAAATCTGGTATACCAGAATGATTGATCCCTGTCGGCAAATAAACCATCTATAAGAGTATGTCATTCTGAGAATATTTTCGTGTAACTCAAATGACTGTGGCGTGTGTTACAGACAAAATGAAAAGAGGAGAAATAAAAGACCCTTGTAAAACAATGTAAAAAGCACGGGAGGAAGACGAAAGAAGCCCAATATGGAGGACGTGTACAAATGGAGATTTCAATGCAGGGTATATTCATCTCACAATATCTGTACATCAATCTGTTAGTAAACAATTTCGCTATTGAATAATACCGTGTTCTGCCTGACACAAAATTTTGTTTGCTGCACCACGCTACACTTCATGTTTGTTGTCATAGAAACTTCACTCTTTATATAGATTTTATTCATGGTAGCAATTATAAGAAGTAGTATCGATATCAATAAGGGGTAACAATAAAGAATAGACACCATAGAGTCAAATGACCTTGGGTCAACCAATCAGAACTCTGCTCAGCATTACAAATGTAAGTTGCAAGTTTCACCCTTTACCTTAATCTTGAATAAGGATAGAACTTGCGAAGAACACTGTTTGAAAAGCATCCGTTTGCAATGTTGAACAGAGATCTAATTGGTTGATTCAAGGTCATTTGACTGTGTGGTATCTATTCTTTACTGTTGCCTGCTAAAGTCTACGTGAAATCTTCATTACTTGTATCTGTCTACTCATCACATTAAATCATGTTTTGGTTACTACTCAAGATTATTAAGCCGATAATGCGTTGTCTACCTGGTGGTTTATCTACTTTGTTCATCAATACATAAGCTGTGTCAAAATCTACATCGGAATCTCAATAGCATCGTGGACTTTTACATGAACAGTAATATCCGGTTAATCACAGTTAGACATCAGTTTAGCTTTCTGTTGTATCCATAATATTTTGCCTGTTTCCACTCTCAATAGTTCACAAATTGCGTATTGTTAAATTATTTATCGACTAAATCTACATTCCGGCATTACAGGAGACTTGAAAAAATAATTCACATCAGTTATTCATTCACCAGGGATTATGATGTTGATGGGTGAAAAATGAAAGTCGGAAGTTAAAAAAAAACAAGAAGGCTAGAATGCGCTATCTTACTTTCAAGTGTTGGTCTAGAGGGATTTAATTGATTCTGAGATTCTGAATGAACTGACTTCAGTGAGAGAACTGTTGAAAACCAGAGAGTACTGCACAGCTGTTTCGTCCTAGTCTGAGACTCTTCATCGGCATGTGTGCATGACTAGGGATCGGACCCGGGATCTTCAGGTTACGAGGATAGCTGGTTGGCCATTCAGTCACTGGATAGGAGTCAATCAATCACTGGGATGGAATCCAGTGACCCACCAATTTTAACTTCTGATAGTTCGTAATGTATAGAGTGGTTAGGACTCTCGCCGACCATGCACATGGTCCGGGGTTCGATCCCCTGCCGACGCACACCCGATATCTATGGTCAGCCTGCAAAATTTGGGCTACCGATATCCATGCTGAAAATTCCATACTTCTACCAAAAGTACTGTGTGGAATCAAACTGTAAATCAAAAAAAAATGTATAGAGTAACCGCCAGTCAGTGTCGTCGGCGAGTATTTGTCCTCACACAGAACCAAAAGAATCCCGCCGGTCGCGACTTCCTACTAGGCCTTCAGGTAACTTCATCATGTTGTCAGTCACTAGTGATTACTAGACTAAACTTCAAGTACTGATGAAGAGTCCCGAATAAGGACGAAGCAGATCTATCTTAAGTTTGACAGGAGTAATGAGTGCATAATATTTAAGAAAAACTGCATGCTAATTTAAATTTGAATAAAAAATTCATTGGAACTTGTATTACATGAAAAAATTCTGAGAACAGCACTTCCTTGAGTACGTATAGGATCTTCTGAAACAGGCTTCTTTTCAACAGAATAATCTTACTGAAACTCAGTGATATCTGAAGCTCAAACAGCAGCTAAGTTGGGGAAGAAAAGAATAATAATAAGGCAACATATAAAGATTGTATACTGAAGAGTGAATACTGTCGTACATCTAGTCCCTGTTGGTCCTGACTGAATTCTACTGTTCGATTTACAGTATGGTCACCGAACGACAAGACTCAGCGTTGACGTATTTTACTCAGTGTACCAAAGCTTGAATAACTAAATAATAACTGACTGATATCAGTCAGGGAAATATCGAAAATCAAGGAGTATTTCGTAACCGTTTCGTCCCACCTTGGGGCCCTTCAGCGCTGTGAACCCACTGCCCCACTGGGAGTCGAACCCGGAATCATCAGTCTAAAGTCCAGCTCATTGTCAATCCAGCCACTGGGACAGATTCCAAAGGTCCGTGAATTTCCACTTCTATCAATTCGCGACTTTTAGTGTCATTACCAGGCGATGTCAGCAAAGAATGCCAGTAAATAATTCCTGCATCCAGAATGAAGCGCAAACTATATATATACCGTCATACTTTCTTGATAAATGAAAGCAGGTAGCGGATTGGGATTGATGAATTAAAGCCTTGTCTGAATGCATATGTTTAACTGAATCCACTCTAATAATAAGCTTTGTAATCGTAAGGAATTTCAGTCTTCATTCCTTAGTAAATGCATCACAATTGAGAAAACCTACATACAATCTTACCGATTTTCATTCATAACATATCTTAGTAACTTTATTTTCATTTCTTTACCTTCTCAGTGAAACATAGGGCTTCTAGATTTGAATTTTCAGTAGTGGTAGTGCTGTTCGCACACAATGAAAGTGCTAGCCTCACACCCAACCATCTCTCGTTTGCAAGCTTACCACTGGCTATTAGACTGGGTAAGGTTGATGAGCGCGTGACTAGCTAACTTTCTATCGTTAAATCACCGACGCAAATTAGTAACTTCATTTCTGCTTCAGTGCGTGGAATACAACAGTCACTTAGGTCTACGCATATTTACTTGTATTCTCTTCATACAAACAAATGTTTTATTCCATAAGAAGTATGACAGGTATTTGCTCCGACGTCTAGTAATTACATCAATTTAAATGCTAAAAATCTTGACTTCAGTGTGATAAATAAACGACTTTTTACCTCACTAGGTGCGACCACACGTTCTTGAAGGAATAATAACCAGGAACAGGTGAATTATGAATGAACTCCAAAATCAACTAAGTTAGTGTTGTTTATTAGCAGTTGAGCATGTTTACCGAGACGAGCACTAGATATTCTGGTCTAAATATAGGGAAATATCTTGTCAAGGAACTTAAACCTAAGTTCCTATTATTTGCGAAGACGCTCCGAACCGATAATTACTATGTATGTTTCTCGACTTTAACTCCAGAACACCAGTACTTGTTAGAAGGTTGCATTGTTTGGCGATTAAAATCAAAATAACTACAAGTCTATAAACAAATGTTTTACACTAAATATAATGTACTTTTATTCGTGTTCTTTCGTCTTATTCCAACTTGTACACGATTGAACCATTCGCACCTTCCAGTTGCCCGCCAATGGCTACCAGTTCCAATAAACAAACGTTCAATGTTCACGTCCATTGACATATCTCTTAATTCAATCAGGACTTTCCCGTCGATTGATCGGATAGAAGTGCTTGGCCTCTGTTGACATACCAACTCCTTGTGTGCATGCTTCGACGATATCTGATGATTTAACCTGAAGTATTTTGGTAGGTGGTAACTAGAAGTGATATCCAGGGTGCACATTCAACTGACAACTGCGAAACAGGATGAAATGTGCATCCTGGATTCAGCTGCCAGTTACTATCCGCAAAATTACATGGAAATATCATTTCAAATAAAGTGAGTTACTACAAAAATCGTAAGTCCTTAGATGATATATCACTAGGAATAGAACACAACTAGATAAATGCACATCTGTATGTGTGCCTTCCAGGTCCTTCAAACACACACTGGTTAAGTGTTATCAGCATTAAATATCTGAAGGTATCTATCGTTATACGAAGACATAAAACAATGGAAATCTAGATGCTCACCACAAGACAAGCTGCGCTTTAAAATACAAAGATAATGCAAAAGTTTTTAGAAGATGGGAAAAGTTACGATTTGAGAATTATAGGTAAAACAGATTGAAAATGTAAGTTCAAAACAGAAATATTTGGATGAAGCATGCTAACAATTCACTCAAACTCATGAACATTAAGATTAATTCACGTTTGGCCATGGATTTATATCAGTTAGGTAGCCATTGAAAACCAGGATGTACTGGACAGCTGTTTAATCCTTGTTTAAGACTTTTCAGAAGTACATACCCACGACTCCACCAGGGATTAAAACTCAGGCCCTTCATTTTACGAGATTAAGTTCACCGAACATTCAACCACCTGAGCCATAATGAACTTATCCAGGGATCCTAACTTCTATCAATTCGTGAATGGAGATTAATTCGTCGAAATCTAAAATAATTTGTTTTACATAACTTTAATAGTGACTCACATAATGTATACTTATTAGAATGGATCACTAGTTGCAGCTCAGTAACAAATACATGAGAGGCGGACATCAAAATCAGTTAACATTTAGTGTATAAACCAATGGTTTATATGTCTTTATATGAATGACACTAATATTCCACTGAAATTTATTTTGCACTTTACCAAAGTGATCACAAAGCCAGAAGAATATGCTCTAATAAGAAATGAGAGGAAGGATTTCTGATTCTCGAAAGCATCCTTAGGGTTCTTCAATGAACGAAATATTCTCATATTGAGTCATAAGAAAAAGATGTAAACAGCAAAGAAAATTTTCTTTTCAACAATTCATTTTCATAAGCTGCTGTACAATCGTAACAATATTTAACAGAAAATCATAAGACAACCAATCAGATACCGGTAAAATTTGTCCTCGAAAACGTATTCAGTAATGTAAGGTGCAATCTAGAAGGGGTCACTGATTGGAAATTAGAAAAGAGGGTAGAAGTTGGCATGAAGTAATAAGTGTGAGATAATGACTAAATTTCAAGTATTGGTTTTGTAGGGATTTTGTTTGATTGCATGGAGGATTTCATCATGAGCTGACATCAGTTAGAGAAACACTGGAAAACCTGCCAGGGAGTACTGGACAGTTGTTTCGTCCTATTTTGGAACTCTTCATCAGTACGCACCCACCGGGATTTGAACCCAGGGCCTTCTGGTTACAAGGCGAGCTCACAGACCATTGAGCCACTGAGACCCGATCTAACTGATGTCAGCTCATGATGAAATCGTCCATGCAATCAAACAAAATCCCTACAAAACCAATACTTGAAAATTAATCCGATGCTCACTACTGTATTGCCCTATTCAGGCAGTTAAACTGGGGTTCTAGTGGGAAGCCGTGACCAGTAGGTTACAGCAGGTTGAAGATGAGGCAGTAACTCATCGAAGAAGACATTGCGAAATGGTCGCGCTATGTCGTGAATTGGCAGAAGTTAGAATTCAAGCACCATTGGATCGACTCTCAATGGCTCAATGGTCTACGAGCTCGCCTTGTAACCCGGAAGGCTCTGGGTTCGAATCCCGGTGGGTGCATACTGTGAAGAGTTCCAAACTGGGACAAAACAGCTGTCCAGTACTTCCAGATTTTCCAGATAATGACTAATCAATAGAGTTGTGTAGAATGGACAATAACTTGTGGAAAGGTGATAAAATATTTTTTATAAAATCTGTAATGAAACACAATGTTATTAATAAACAGTAGCAGAGTGATAATAAAACAGGGATGATGAGAATAATAATAATAGTAAACTTCAGTAATAAAAGGAATCAAAATTATACTAAGAATGTTACTCTGACCACAGTAGGGCGAGTGAATATGTGTGGTGCTTTTGAACGTAGAGGCAACATCAAATTTTAGTATGCGCTGAATATGTTGCCTAGTAAGTCAATGAAAGCTTCGCAAATAAACCATCCAGCTCAGAGAACACAACTACATAAATCTTCCATCTGAGCTACAAATCTTCTCCATCATTTCCAGATCCCGAATAGCCAGTGATTGAGCTATGTACAGATGGTGTATTCCAAGTCCTTTCGCGAGATATCGGAGGACTCTGTGTAGCGTTGTGAAGAATTCATACGGGGATGCTCGATGTTCACAGTTGACTAGATATTTTTCTTTTCTACTCTGGCTAGCCGAGCTGGACAGTGTTCTAGAATACGTTTGCTGACTTGACGTTGTGAACGGTTGATATACTTAACTCCACACGAACAATTAAACTGATAAATACACACTGAGGCAGCCAAAAGCGCCATCTTATCCTCAACGTTAGACTGCATAAATTGTCTACTGGAGAATGTGGCGTGTAAGGCGGCTGCTTGTAATGTCTTCTTGAGACATTTAGATGTTGAAAAACTATGGTAACTCTCAGAAATTCACTAACAAGTACAGAAGATATGAAGGTTTAAATGTAAAACACTACAGTGGACAAGAAGTTTATTTTCAATGATGATGGTATTGCACCAGAATGGTCACTAACAATAACCTATTCTGCAACAAAGTTGGTTTGTGTTTATCCGACAGCATGCTCTTTAATTCAATCGAAAGTTGATAGATACCCTTCTTTTGCTAGCTCTAAATTTACGTATATCTGTGGTAACAGTTACATTAGGAAAACAGAAAACAGGGCATACCTTCGATTTTCCAGACATTTAATAAAATGTCTATGTCTCGAGGGAACAAACACTTTCAATAACGATACAGCCGGGAACCACTAGGACCTTTTGGAGTCCTTTAAAATTGTCAATATAAAATATAGTTCATTTCTCCTCAGTTTTGCTGAAGCATGTGCCATCAAACAACTGGAACCGTATTTGTCTTCAGACAGAAGCATGTATCAGTCTTTCCCTGCCTTGTTAACGGGTTATCTTTGCTCTCTCCATCTCTTATCTGATTACGTAATCTTTGGATTTCACCTCTTCCCCATTCTCTGTTATACAATTTTGTTAGTCTTTTGTTTTTGTGATTTGAACTGGACTGACCACACTGTTATGCAATTCCATATTACTTTGTTTATTAGGTATATCACACAGTGAAACAGTATTATTTACTGGATGACGTTTCGAAAAAAATTTATTGTTCATAATTATATCAATTGATTATGACACAGTGCCCAAGGTTTACACATATATTCACATTGTTATGCAATTTATTAGTTACTGATCATCTTATCCACTTCTTGTCTTTAATTACACAACCCCATTTCCATTTGTTTTGTTTAAACACTAACCCTCTGGATATTGTTTATTAATTATGAAGTTTCTTGTTAGCTGAAATCATGTCACAATTGCAAATGGTGTTTATTTATACGAAATGGGTGTGCTATTCTCATGCTCAACCTTCCCTCTTTACCAGTCTTATTACTAGCCTAGAGAGGTAAAGGAGTGCGTTGGTGGCCGGGGATCGAACCTCGGACCATACACGTGGTTGGTCAGCATTCTACCACTGTGCCACCGACGCACCAAGATTGTTCTATACACAAAGTTGACTGACTTTTGTTATGAGGCTATGCACAGTTGATGAGAAGCAGACTAAATAAGCGATGGTGCCAAATTTATTCTGCACAAACTATTGCTATTACTTCCTTCAAACTCATAAAGGAGAATATGCATATAGAATTTTATAAAAGGTAGCTGGGAAGAGAAATTGATATGTCGCATAGTTCCATCAACACTGATTTACTGCTGAACCTTTGCTCTACATCCCAGGAATTTAGTTAGCAGTTCTATATTTAGATGAAGTGATGAAGCAGAGCTGTTTCAATGCAGATGTTGGAAGTTCTTACCAGAGAGACAAAAATACAGATCCCCTGGTAGGCCTTCATATCATCACCAAAGTATCAATATTATTATTATTAATTCCTTCAAGTTACCAGTTGAATATAGGGCTCCAAGCTAGAGGCTTGAAGTTTCTGTAGCAGCGTTTACTTTTACAGGATGGGGTTACTAGCCTCATGCCCAACCTTTCCTCTTCACCAGCTTCATTTCTGGCTTAGCGAGGTAAAGGAGTGCGTCGGTGGCCGGGGATCGAACCCCAGACCATGTGCATGGTCGGTGAGTGTCCTAACCGCTGTGCCACCGATGCACAAAATCTCTTGCAACCACCAGAAGTCGAACCCGGCTCGACTGCTTGAAAGGCAGCCATGATAACCAAATGACTGCTATCCTTGTACCTATCCTACCTACCATCTAAGCATAATTAGTATCTGTTACGTCTCATATTTTCAAATTGATTAACACTTTTTTTTATAAAAATAAAAAATCTCTAAAAACACCCACAAACCTGTTCGATTTATTCTTTTCTAGCACTTTTACCATTATCATTATAAAATAATACAATATGTGTGTGTTTTTTCTCTGTGTCTTATATATTTTGATAACACTTCCTATCCATCCAGACTCTCTCTATCTCTCCACATAGACTACTGCCTTCCTATCGTCTTTTCATTTTACAGATTTGCTTCAGTTACTTCCGCGTGCGTGCGTGTGCGTGTGTGTGTCTATCCATGATTGACAGTGGGGAAAAGTATCCGTGAATCTAATACCACTAAGCTCAATTCAGACAATAAAATATTAATGAAATAAGGTATATACATATGTTTCGAAGAGATTGTGTTCTGTACTAATATCCCACTGTTGTAGATCCACCTGCATTTTTTTTTATTCAATAAGTATAGAATTGAAATCATATCAGGTAAGGGAGAATCTTTATCAGTGCTGATGACATTATCCTTCCTTTTTGAAGTAGTTGTTTTTCCCCTCCCCAAGTTATTCCCCTCTATTCACCCTGGTCTCCTCATTTGATTCTACTTGTCGTCAGAAATAGGAAAAAAAAGGTAGTTAGTTTTATAAGGGCAGGAAATTGTGAACACTAGGAGTATATTGTGAACTGTCAGTCAAGTGACTGCTTCTTTATAATATGTATATATATATATATATTATACAAAAAGTTCTTTTCTGACAGCACACAGAAACAGCAACTTTCTCACATCAATCGTATTCCTTTCTGTTTGACTTAATCGGTTTTCATACATTTATTCCCCTTAATGAATTTAAACAAAGCAACAACTACAGTTTTAGCAGAATAAAATGGTACCATCCTTTATTTCGTCACCTTCTCTTCAGCTGCTTACAGGGCAAAGTCATTATTAAATGTATCTACAAAAAACAATTTTAACATACTTGCACAGAGTTCATTTTAAAAAGAAATCAATCGATCAATATACACATACACTAATAATATATACATATATATGCAATACTGAACACAATTCCGAGCAATAATAATCATACACAATGAAAACTTTTCAGTATCTCGCATTCGGATGAAAAATATCTAGTTACCAGGGCAAAGAAAGACTGATAACTGTATCTTTCTGAACGCACAAATCAGGTTTCAGGCGGTTGATGAAAATGGCTCCAGCAAACTTAAGTAGAATTGAACTCTTTCGCTTACTGATAATTTTGAACGACTTTTCGACGTCCACCTCATGACCCGTGTCAAGAAGATGCCTGGCGATGGCACTGTTTAAAGCATTTGTCCCCTTTAGACGAAAGCTTTTTAGTACATGTTCAGAAAATCGTAGATATGCCCTCCTTCTTTCTGTTTTTCCGATGTAACTGCTCCTGCAGATACATGTAAATTTGTATATACAGTTGGAGTTAACATGAGAAGGATATCTATCAATTTTTGATTGCACCCGAGAACAAGTTGTTCGAAAGAAGGGAACGAGCTTAGCTGCAGGATAGGCTATGGCTAGTGATGTGCTCAGCCTTCTCTTGATCATCGCTGCAATGTTTTCGCCTTTATAATCAAGTTGCATGTAGATTGGCTTTTTTCTTACTGTGATTTGTTTTTCATTTGCAACTTCAGATCTTCCATACTTGTTGATGAACCTTTGAGGGTACCCACTGCTCTTCAATATCTTTTCAAGAAATTCTCTATAGAGCATATTCTCCTCGCTCTACAGTACAGAGTTTTGACTAGACCGCGTTTAAAGCTATTTGGAAAAAAGCTATTGAAATGTAAGTATTGTCCTGTCCATGTGAACTTACGATAAATTGACTTTTGAAGACTACCGTCTTCTAGGCGTTCCATGGCGATATCGAGGAAGTGGAACTTCCTGTCACTTTCATGTTCCATAGTGAACTCAATATTTCTGTGTGCGTCGCTGAATAATCTTAGTAAGTGTGAAGCATGACTAACATTTTTGCACACTATAAATGTGTCATCAACGTATCGACAGTAGGAAGTTGTTTCATCGATTGCATGCTTCAACTTTGTTCTTTCAAGGTTGGAAATGAATATATCTGCTAAAACAGGGCTAAGTGGACTGCCCATAGTTACACCATCTATTTGACGGTAAAGAGTGTTGTCAAATTGGAATTGCACATCCATGGTACACATTAGCAGTAGGCGTTAGAATTCCAACTCTGGCATTGGGATAAGATGAGACTGCTGACAAATGATCTCAATAGTTTCGTTGATTGGAATCACTGTGAACAAGGAGGTTACATTAAATGACACCATGAACTTATCTGAAACGTTCATGTAGTTCACACTTTTATATTAGAAAAACACAACAGAATGAAAGAAGAAATATACATTCCTTTTCAAATAGTTCCTGATCATCGGCTCTACACTAATAAATATTGTTTTTTAATTGGATTTTAGATTTTCCCATCGATTGATTGGAACGAAGTGCTCGGTCTCAGATTGACATGTCGGCTTCTAAAATTCAATTCAACTAATATGACCGGTTGCACAAGAGAGTGACTCTCGTGGCCCAGCTTGTCTAGTGGATAACGCTTCGACGTTTGAAACTATGGACACTGGGTTCGAGTCTCGGTGGGAACATCATCACTCACTGCCGAATGCAGGTACATCCAGTTGACGAGTTCCAAGTAGGAAGAAATGCGCATCAATCTGGATTCCACTGCTAGTCACTATCCACCAGTTAACTTCTAATTACATGCCCAGACATCGTCGAAGCATCTGCACAAGGAGCCGACAGACATGTCAACCTGAGACCGAGCACTTCGTTCCAATCAATCGACGGGAAAATCTAAAATTGTTTTTTACATCAAGATTTTTTACCAATCTAGGGGTTATTTTAGTTAATCAATTTTAGGTATAGGAGGGGTTGAAATTAAGACGTTAAAAGTCATAAAAACTCGTGTACTCTGGTAGAGTACAATTGCATTATTGATAAAATTTATTTTTTTTGTTAAAGTCTCACAGTGTTATACAGTAATATTTACTGGTGACGCATTTCGAGCACAATTTATCGCCACTCATAATCACATTAAGGGACTACTCACACAAATTTCTAACTTCGTTGATATAATACCATTATTTTCCACCGCTTGATTTGATTGGTGGTAGTATTTTTCATATTTGCGGTATGAGTGGTGAGTCATTCCTATTGCATGTGTTGTGTTGGGTGTATACTCGATGAACCAGTCAGGATTCAGTAGTCAACCTCTCTCCCCACCTACATATATTACTTCTTAAATAGATGTTAGTAATAAGATATCTAAGTTTTAAAGGAAGGGTGAAAATTAATGACGGGATTCAAGACAAGCTTTTTCTTAAGCGTTAGCAAAATGTTATTACATAATCAAGAAATTTATACAATATCAGTGATGACTAAGAAGAATAGGATGATTCAGAAGAATTACGTAAAATACAAACAAGTTTATAGAATTAGCTAGAATTGTAAAAATTAACAAAGTCAAAAGATGGTTAGTAACAAGGGGAGGGGAAAAATCGTCTTTACAAACTTAATACATATTGTGTATTTCGCCATGACAAAGAAAGGGACTGTACAGATTTCTTTTGAATACACAAATTTGGCTTCTTCAAATGAATTCCGATTGCCTCTGCTGTATGTGTAAAAGCCGTACTCGTAGACCATGCGAGAGGTTGGGTGATATACGACAAATGACTTTAAAAGCTTCGTTAGAGTCGATGTGATGTTCAGTCAGTATAGACGAGATGAGCTAGTGTTGAGCTGTGTATATCTTTATCCGGATATTTGACAAACCAAGATTGGAGGTGTTCAGAAATTCGACGATGAACTTGCCTAATCATACCACCTATGTAACTAGCTCCGCACGGCCAGTTAAACTGGTAGATACACATGGAAAGGGGCAAAACAGGGCAATCTGTCTTTATTTCTTGAACTAAGTATTGGTCGGCTAGTAAATACACAGCATAACTTAGCTGCATAGAAAGTCCTTTTGAAGGCCCTTCTCAGGTGTTGTGATAAGATCTCACTATTGAAATCACCCGTGAATTGTAACCTTAGGAAGATTTAATTTTTGGAGACAGTCGGCAACTTTGACTTTTTACTTTCTGAGTTCATGTGTTTGTTTACGAATTTAGTTGGATATCCGTTTCTGCTTAGTAGAACGCGAATATTACCGGGTTCTTCGTTTAGTGTCTCATTTCAACAGATAACTCTAGCCCGGTGAACCAAAGATCTAACCAGATTACGTTTGCATTGTAGAGGTACGAAGCTTAGGATCTGAGTAGATTGTCAAGTGGAAGTAGGTTTTCTATACAAATGTATACATATTGTTCCGTATGTTCGTTTAATCATTAGGACATTCAAAAAGGGGATAGAGTTATTTTCTTCTACTTCTTCCTTAGTGAAGCTTATGCTGGGGTGTGTTCTGTTAAATTTATCCAATATATCCTTAGCCTCACTTTCTTTCTCAACAACTATAAATGTATCATCAGCATATTGGCAATGGAAATCAAGATTATATATTAGCCACCCTCATATTCTGTCAACAGAAGGAACTTCAACTAACCAAGTTCAGTTATATTTTGAAAGGTTCCATAATTCAACTAGCCAGCATTATTGACTTTATTCGTCCCGCTTTATTTTTAAATTGATTTGCTTTTCAAATAAATCTTGTTGGCGGTACGCTTAAATCAGTGGGCTACCTGAATTTCTTATCAATTACACAATGCATCGTATTTTCTCTAACTCTTATTATTCTTTTTAATTATTTCCTTGAGTTGCAAAATGTACTCACGCTTACTTTTAAAATGGCTTTGAAATTATCGGTGGGTATCTCTCGGAGACGTTGGAAAAATATCATGAGGAATTATTCTGTGCTTCACATCGAACAGCATTGCACCTCATGACATACTATAGATTGCTATTCCACTTGAAAATCCTGAATGAAGAGGAAATATTGCTCAACAAATTGATCTGTGGATTCTATACATTGGGAAGAGATTTTGTGTAGAATAAAGCGATTATTAGGGCTAAATGTGATCTACAAGCACTGGTTCGTTCAAATGATGCCTGTAGCAAAGAGGGCACTAAAACAGAAACTAAGTCAAGTACAGAATGCCTTGGTATAGTTCCATCCTCTGACCTTTCTTCGTCATCCCATATTGTGTTGATTTCTAAGAAAATGTTTCATCTAACCTTCTACATCAAGAAGTTAAGGCAGTCAGGTATCACTCAACCTCTACTTTTACAGTTTGTTAACTCTTGCATATTGCCTACTGTACTTTATTACTTCCGTTTAGTCTTTCCTGGACTATTCGAAATGAACTGTGTCGTAGTGAGAAGAGTATTAAAGGTTGTAAGTAGGGCAAGTGATGTGCTACATAGTCAACTTGTTACTACTGTAGTTGATAGACACCTGAACTCATGTGAGAAATATTGTCTGCCCCTCAACACCCTCTCTACTCTCAACTTCCCCCTTGCATCTCACCAGGTAGGACTAGAAATCAATATAAAAGATTATATGCTCGCAAAACCGAGTACAGAAACTCAACGATACCCTTATTTGTGGTAGAGATAATGTTAGGCGCGAAACCTCTCTCCTATTTGTAGTCAGTGGTGACACTATTTCAATTAACTTGTAATTCCAGGTATTAACATTGTTAATCATTATTTTACACTTTTTGTACACTTTTAACTTCATTACCACTGCTAATACCAAAGAGCTACTATTATCAGTCGTGTAATGCTATTTTTTGATTTGTGTTTTTGTTGTTATCAAGTAAATTAGATGCGATATTTTACCGAATGCCGAGAATTTCACACTGTATCATAAAGCAAATTATTGTTGTTATTATTTCATTCCTTATAAATTATATGTACTATAACTGATGAATTTTGAGAGGCATGATTCTAGCGGATAACCCACTAGGATTTCAAATTACTGGGGCGTGGTACCAGTCTCACTACGAAGAACACCACAAATGCAGCTGAATCTAGCTGCTGAATCATTAAAGGTAGCCATGACCTGGTGACCTATGTCGGCAAGGAAATAAAGTCATATATATTATTGTTTCCTTTAGTTCTTAGAGGAACATAGGGCTTCAGCTGCACGTCTCCATTGCCTTCGGTTCTCTGCTAAAGTTTTCACTTGTCTCCAAGTCTGCCCACACGCTTTCATCTCCTCTTCACATGACCTCCTCCATGTCACCCTTAGACGACCAACTCGTTGCTTCCCATTCGAGTTCCACTCGAGCAATGGCTTGTCTAGTGATGTCACTTGATGGTTTCCTCAGAGCATGGTCAATCCACCTACATTTTTTCCTGCAGATTTGTTGCACAATCGGTTCCTGGTTGGTTTGCTCATTGCCAGAGATCCCTATTGCTGATCTTTTCTGGCCAGCCATCTGATCTTGAGTAGTATTGAGCAAAGACAACTGTTAATGAAGGTCTGTAGTTTATATGAGATGATCTTTATGACGCGCAGTGCAAGTCTCTGATCCATATAGTAGCACTGACTTCACATTGGAGTTGAAAATTCGGATCTTATTTTTGATGCTGAGTGTTGTTGACCTCCACACAGACTTGAGAGTAGTGTAAGCTTGTCTCGCTTTTCCGATTCTTGCTCTGAAATCCCCGTCAGTTCCGCCTGTAGTTGAAACGGTGCTTCCCATATATGTATATATATATATATATATATTATTTAACTCAATTTTAGATTTTCCCGTCGATTGATTGGAACGAAGTGCTCGGTCTCAGGTTGACATGTCGGCTTCTTGTGCAGATGCGTTGACGATGTCTGGGCATGTAATTAGAAGTTAATTGGTCGATGGTGACCAGCAGTGGAATCCAGCTCGACGCCCATTTCTCCTGCCCAATTTGGGACTCCTCACTGGATTTACCTGCATTCCGCAGTAGTTGATGATGTTCCCACAGAGGCTCGAATCCATTGTCCATAGTTTCAAACCGCGAAGCGTTATCCACTAGACCAGTTGGGCCACGAGAGTCAGCTTTTGTGCAACGGGTCATATTAATTATTCCATTCACTTTGAGATTTACTTGTCAATTGATTGGACCGAAGTGCTTGGTCTCAGGTTGACATGTCGATGGAAACATCATCACTCACTGCGAGATGCAGGTACATCCAGTTGACGAGTCCTAAATAGGGAGAAATACGCGTTATCCTGGATCCCACTGCTAGTAACCATCCACCAATTAACTTCTTATATATATATATATATATATATACTGTGAGCAGCATGTAATATATAAAACATTGAAGCTGAAGGGTCACAGATACATTGTAACACTTATAAATAATCTCTTCTGACCACAGAATAAATATTTATCCCTTCAGGAATTTCAATATACTTTGTAGGTGCTGAAGTTACAATCGTTGCTGTTGAACTGTAGACACTTTAACTGACAAGACATGAACTTCACTAAAACTGTAAACGCTGTTTCTTCTTAAATTACAGTTTTTTTCTCGTAACTATCTAAGAGTACTCCAGTTTTTGGATATTTGTACATCTAAAACATAAAACCATTTGATTTCTGTAAACTTAGAAATCAGCAGAAATATTTTGCATAGCAAATAAACTTGAAATCAGCGCACTAGTTAACATAAAAGTCGTGGAAAGATTTGCGTTTTAAATGAGGTTTAGACCTTCGGGGTGGGTGGGAAGACGGCCATATGTGAGACCAACAGAAAGACTTCTGCAGATATGGACGTCACTGACGATTTATGCCTAATTTCATACAAACTTGAAGATCTGCAGGTTAAAACCAACAAGTAGGCAAAAGAGGCTGGTAACGAAGACAGGACTTCGAGTGTACATAGAGAAGACACTACTGATGAAAACACCTAACCAACAATAAAAGCAAATATCAGTCAAAGATCAACGGGAGAAATCTAAAGGAAGTCACCTCATTCATTTACCTCCGCCGGGCTACATCATTTTAACTACAGGCGGCACAAATGACGAAGTCAGAGGCAGAATCAAAAGGGGAAGCCAGACCTCCATTACTCTGAAATCAGTATGGAAATCTCCTGCGCTTAGTATGAAGAACAAGATTTGGATCTCGAACATTTGTGTAAAGTCAACGCTTCTTTATGGAACATGTGTCACATAAATCAAATTGCAACAGGCTGCCAACTTTCACCAACAGTTACCTTTGTTCCATACTGGAGATCAGATGGTACGCCAGGTGGGAGGGATAAACAACAAGGGACTCTGGCAACAGATCAATGAAGCTTACACTGACTAGACCACTGAATTACACCACATTTCAAGGGGGAGGCCACCAAATGGAACGTGAATGGGCAAAGAAGAGTTCGGTGTGGTTGAGACAGTAACATAGAGGACATCATGTTAGGAGTCAACAAAAGCCTACAAGCACTTATGGAGTCAGCTGAAAAGGGCTATAGAGAACAGAGTAAACTGGAGATATGTTGATATCACCCTACTTTCCCAAAGGAAATAACAACCCCAATGATTCTGGGAACAGCGGTAAAAGAAAATACCTTCTCATGACATAATAGTAATAATAATAATTTATTCTTCACACAATAAAATAAAGGAAAACAGTCGTTATACTGTGCTTTTACATTTTTTTGTAAAAGAGACGTATGAATATGATTGGCATAAATTAACTAATTAGTTTGTCGCAATTAATTAATAAAATTAGACTGAACTGAAACTTGAAAATTGAAGCAAATCAATAAAAACAAGTAGAAATGATTTATTGCCTCAAGTTTTGTTTAAAACAAAAATTCCAAAATCAAAAGTGTAAGTAATCCCAATCCAAGAATGAATTTTGTTGTTTAAATAAGTAAAATAAGCATATTACATATTCAAAAAAAGTCACAAAGAAATGAATAATTAAAATAAAATGAAACTGAAAATTAAATTTGAATTACGAATCACCATAATACATATATATGTATGTTTAAGTATATAAACAATTCAAATTAATCAATCAGGCTTATTTCCATGGCAATGTGTTCAATGATTCAAATAAACAAATATTCAATGAGAAAAAATGATCAATGCCTTCATAGGCCGTTAATTATAAAATACAATAAATGATAAATGATTTTAAAAAGCATTAAATGATGTGAATTGATATACAGATTCTTTGGATAGCTTTTCATATACATATATTCATCATATATTGTTATTATTATTACTTTTTTTAAATAACATTATTCTGAGACAGTCATGTCGTCACTGTTGTCTTCTGAATCAGGACGAACTCGAACTGAATGATTATAAAGACCTTCAGCCATTAGATGTAGAGCTAAGCAGTTCTGTGCTCCAGATGCCTAAAAAAGTAGAAACACATATACGGATATAAATACCTGTACATCATAAAAAATTGGAATAGTACGCTTCGGCATGGTTTCGCGCAAGACGAATGCCTTAAGAGAATACTTCAAGACTGGACACCCCAAAATTTTAGTGAACATATGTGAACTACTTACAAATATTAAAGTAGTATCAAACTTTAAATAAAAATACTTCACACTGTTTCAGCTCCGGATATAAAAGGAATCCAAGAACACAAATTAGCTGTAAAAAGATATAATATATATTCTTTCATATCAATGCATATAGATAATTACAGGTACCAGTTTGATTGGAATCATGTCGAAATTTTAAACAGAGGAAACACCAAAAGTGCCAGAGAATTCCTAGCAGCCTGGTTGATACTCAGGTGAATCAACCAGCGATTAACAAACATATTAAAATAGACCAAATTTACCAACTAATAAACAGTAAATCATGTGACGAGAAAGTTCAAATTCCAGGTCAACAAAAATGATCAATACAGGTGTAAATCAACTACCAGTGACTAAGATGGCTGCCAGGAAACACTTAAATCTTTCATGGAGAATTTAAACCAGTTCATTTTATGCTAAAACATGCACTGTAGATGTTGTCCAGAGGGACGGCGAAAGCTTCACAACTAAACCAACCAGCTCATAGAATACAACTGATTTCGAATGAATGAAGCTATTTCAAAATTACATTTCTTTTCACAATAAATGAATGAACATCACTCATTAAAATTTACAAATAATCAAGAATAATAATAAAACTGTCTTACAAATCACCTTCTTCGTTTTTGCACGTTTATTCTGAAACCAGATTTTTACTTGTGATTCTCTTAAGTCCAGTTCTTTGGCAAGTTTCTTACGACGAATCTCATCAAGATAGCTAAAGTGAAAATTCAAAGGTAATAAAATATACAGAAGATGATAATAAAGCAAGCGAAACGACACTTATTACGCTAAATAATAGTTAACCACAATACATTTGAATTGCGAAACTTCAGGAATTTATATTCACTGAGCAGATTTACCTGGTTTCGCGTTTCGAAGGTCAGTCACTTTAATCACACAGAGAGAACTTGGTGACATTATTACACTTTAATATTTAAAAAGACGGTTGCAGTGAAGAAAATTTTCTTTTCGACGAAGTCATCAACTAGGAGGCTGTACATTCGTGTATTTATAGTAAATGGGTGAGAAAGTTCCAGAATTATTTCCGGTCAGAGGTCAGATTAATAAGATTACTAAGTGTAATAAACAGAAGATAGGTGGTGGCACTATTCCAGAAATATCTCAGGTCAAGGGTCAAGCTGAAAATTCCAATGTGTAATAATCAGGAAGATCGAGTAGGAAAGACAAAATGGGATTATAATTACTGGAAAACTCGTCAGTTTGTATAATTTCAGGTTAAGGACGTAGTGTTAACGAAATGGATAGGAGGTTAAGACGTATAAAGATAAAAACAGTAATCAAATCTAATAATGCAGATAGGGATTTAAAAAGGTGAACATAACAAATTCACGGGAGGGTTGAACAATAAAGGTGATAGGATAATGATTATGGGTGAGACTGACTTTTCATGATGGCCACAGTAGGGACAACGTTTGAACGTACTTCTTCTGGACACATAGAGTAGGCTTGAGTTTTTGGATCGCCAGTGCTTCAGCTATTCCTAGATGTCTTGATTTCACTCCCTTCGGTAGGCTGGATCGGATCTTGTATTTGACTTTGAAGGACTTTTCAAATGGAGCTGAGTGTCCGAAATTCACCAGATGTCCTGTTGTCGAACTGTATACCGCCTTGCGTTCTCCCTTTGCTAACCATGCTTGATAGTGTTCCCGCGGGCGTTTTACAGGCGGACACATGGTACGTCCGATGTACTCAGCACCACAAGAGCAAATGAACCTGTATATACATGCTGAAGTGGCCAAATGTGACAGCTTGTCCTTCACGTGCTGGGTGAGTAGTTTCTTGCAGGAGAATGTTATTCGTAAGCTGGCGGTGAAGTTTGTTCTACTGAGAGACTTCGAAAGTCGTCTACGGAGAATTTCTGCTTCGGTATCATTTTTCAATTCTAGGTTCAACATCAGCATCTTTTTGGGGGCTTGGTTTTAGATTCTTGTCTATGAATCTGGGTGGGAATCCATTTTCAATCAAGGTCCCTCAGAGATTTTGTAATTCTCCGTCGATTGACTCTTCAGTGCAAATCTTCCGGATCATTGAGGAAAGAGAGTATATTAGGTTTATCTTTCTGCTTAGAGGCATACAGCTTCCAAAGTTAATAAATTGTTCGTTCCATGTTGGCTTTTGTAGCGAGTTGTCTTCCTTCCTTCATAGTTGAACGTCGAGGAAATGAAACATTGAGTTAAACTCAACTTCTACGTGAAATCAATGTTTAGGTGGGCTTTATTGAAGATTTGAAGTGGACCACAATTCTCATCACAAATAATGAAAGTAACATCGGTGTATCTCTTGTACAGATGGATGATGACGATGATTAATATTTATTTTTGATTTTCGATTATAGCTTGATTCCACACCGTATTTTTGGTACAAGTATGGAATTTTCAGCATGTGATATCGGTAGCCCAAATTTTGCAGGTCGACCATTGACACCGGGTGTGCGTCGGCAGGGGATCGAACCCCGGACCATGTGCATGGTCGGCGAGAGTCCTAACCGTTGTGCCACCGACGTGACTGAAGATCAGATGGCCGGAAAGAATCACCAACAAGAAACTATGGGAACAAACAAAACAAGAACCAATCACCCAACAAATATGCAGGAGAAAGTGAAGATGGATTGGACACTCGCTGAGGAGACCGCTGGGTGACATCGCACGTCAGGCCCTTGAGCGGGACCCGAAAGGGAAGCGGTGAGTAGTGGGACTTTCAAGGGTGACATGGAGGAGATCGTGTGAAGAGGAGTTGAAACAGTATGGACTAACATGGATGCAGGTGGAAAGTACAACAGAAGACAGAAGCAAGTGGAGATGTGCAGTTGAAGCCCTATGTTCCACTAGGAACCCAAGGGAACAATAATAATAATTTCTTGACACTGACAACCTCTATATTTTTTCCACTGTGTCTAAAAATATGCATCTCCTTCAACTATTACTATTCAGAGAGATAATTATAAAATTGTTGCCTTTTTCTTGTAACTAGGGTGTAGTTTGTTGGCTCTGATTGTAGACTAACATAGTCCACTAAATAATTTCGAGATGATAGATTCCAGTAACTTTAATGAAGTTAAATGTCACTTTTTAATATTTTTAATGCTACACAATTAATAGTGACCTTGGAAGTCTTATAAGTTCCTTCAAAGAACTAAAGGCAATTGCTACTTAACCAGATAAATGTCAACTATGGAGGTACGTAACTAATGGATTTAAACGCTCTCTCCTCATAGATACATCTTCCATTGCAGATGTCTACAGGAAGAGTAATAACTACCCCAGGCTCTGTTGACAGTGATCACTCAATGGAGAGAAATGAAGCATTCAATGTAATTCATCGCACCCCGTCGGATCTTCCTATCCCCTGAGAGTATAACTGAGGTTATGTGAAATCCTAGACTTTTTTTCTAAAAAGGTTCCTATCATGGATATCCTTTTTTGGTCAGATAAGACTAAAGTAGTCATGCCATCCTAACATGTTTTTAATCCCTTGTTTGGGGCTCTTCATCAGTACTTACCCATGAACATAGTGCCAGTGAACGAACCCAAGACCACCAGCTAACAAGGCGAACTCGTTCACCATTCAGTCACTGAGACAGAATCCAATGACCCATCAGCTCTTACTTCTACCAATTCGCAATATATACAGCGTAACTTCCAACCAATGTCATCAGCGAGTGTCTGTTCACACACTCAACTTGATGGACCCCGTTGATCACGACTTCCCATGATGTCTATCTTTAAATACGTTGTTTCATTATATGTGGCCCCAAATTATTTGCACTTTAGAACTGCACCTGGACCATACTAAAAAGTCAAGATTCTGTACTATAGAGCAAGGAGAATATGCTCTATAGAGAAATTAGGGGAAGAATGAGTTTCTTGAAAATATTTTGAAGAGAAATGGGTACCCTAAAAGGTTCATTAACAAGTATGGAAGATCTGAAGTCACAAATGTAAAACAAATCACAGTGGAGAAAAAGCCAGTCTACATTCAACTTGATTATAAAGGTGAAAAAATTACCGCACTGGGCAGCAGAAGACTGAGTAGGTCACTAGCCACAGCCTATCCTGCAACTAAGCTCTTTCCCGTCTATCGAACAAATTGCTCTTTGGTACAATCAAAAATCGATAAATATCCTTCTCATGTTAACTCCAACTGTATATACAAATTTACATGTATCTGTGGGAGCAGTTACATTGGAAGGACAGTAAGAAGGGCATATCTACGATTTTCTGAACATGCACCAATAAGCTTATGTCTAAAGGGGACAAATGCTTTAAACAGTGCCATCGCCAGGCATCATCTTGACACGGCTCATGAGGTGGACGTCACAAAATCGTTCAAAATTATCAGTGGGCAAAAGAGCTCGATTCTCCTCAAGTTTGCTGAAGCCATTTCCATCGAGCGCCTGAAACCTGATTTATGCGTCCAGAAAGAAGCGGTTATCAGTCTTTCTTTGCGCTGTATACTGGATATTTTCATCTCTCTTTCATCTGAATGCGAAATGCTGAAAGTTTCCATTGTGTATGATTATTATTGTTCGGAATAGTGTTTAATATTATATATATATATATGCATATACTGATCGATTGATTTTTGTTTAAAATGACCTCTGTGCAAGTATGTTAAAATTGTTTTTGTAGATATATTTAATAATGTCTTTGCCCTGTAAGCAGCTGACGAGAAGGCAACGAAATAAAAGATGGTACCACTTTATTCTGCAAATACTGTAGTTCTCGCTTTATTCAGAAATTTTTTCTCTTGAAATCTAACATTTTCGCGCTCCTAAGAATGATTCTTTAGAAACTCCACATCAGTATCTAGAGGGATTTCCTAGGCTTGAGCAAGTCTTTTTTATTTAACCTGCATGAATCAGTTACTAAAGGTTTTTATCTCTAAGATGTCAATTTTTCAGAAAAAGTAAGACAAAAAAAATCCTAACTCAACTCATGATTAATTTCTCCACTTTGTTGAAGAATTCAGGATACTCGTTAAGTATTGTAAAATAAAATCTTGCTATATAAAAATAGCAGATATCTACACACCTGAAATTTACCGTTTGCACTATCCAAAGTTGAATGTATCTTATTACAGCTCTTCTACACTTGAATGCGGATGAAATTTTAGTCATTGGATTTCAAAAAATGGTATTGATATTAGCCTTAACTGGGGGAAAACAGCACCATAAGCCTAATAAGAACAAAAGGCAATCGCTTTACTGTTATAAGACATTGATGACATATAATAAACTTTTGTTGGAAATAATCTGACAAAGAAAATCAGCGATATCACTATCTATAATTGCTTTGTAAGGATTAGTTTTGTCTTTACGAGTTGATCACGGATTGATATCATGGATTACTGGACAGGTGTTTCACCCTAGTTTGGGAATCATCGGCAGTACGCACCCACTACCAGGGTTCGAACCCAGGATCTTCCGGTTACAAGACAAGCCCGTATTCCGCCATTAATTATTTAAATAACACTCCTTAGTAAAGAACCAAATAGCCAGGGATATCGAAATGTGGAAGCAAATACCACCTAATTAATGGGAGACTGAGGTTATACATAATCATCTGATGGTTAAAGATATCATTGTCGGTTTCTTGATGCATTGAAATCAAGTTTGAAATGGATCTTTCTTTATTTCATTTCTCAAATGAATAAGGGCTAAAAGTATTAATCACATGTAATGGCCGGATTCATCGAAGTCCTAATTTGTAACCATGATCGATGCAGTTCACTAAGTCAAATATTAGGACAAACACTCAAATGAGATGACAATGACGCATTGCAAGACCCGTTGAAAATTGGAAATTCTGGTTCTGTGAATCAATAGCGACATGTTCACCCACTTATCTAATTTCATTCACCTTGATTCCTTGAACTTTAAACGGGTCACAAACTGATTTTAGGCAGCTATTCATCCCTTCTTAACTGCATTAGTTCTACAGCTGATGAAAATTAGTGCTGAAACCTAACTTTGCCATAAAATTTCTGAATAATTTATCCAGATTCCTTTACCACTAGTGATTCTGTATTGGAAACAGCTGCATTTACGACAAACTGACTCTTTCCAACTTAAAACCAAACTATCAATCAAAACACTACAGTGTTGCCTAGACAGAAGTAGATGAAGTACTTTCAATAAATATTCTGGCATCAAAATATACGCTCCAGAAATTTTTTTGACTTCAACAGTAGGACGTCCGTCAATCACACACATGGCCTGGACTAGATTCCCAACCAAATTATTCCTAAACCTCACCGCCTAGACGGCAGTAAGGCCGGTGAGAAGTGAAGTCATGGTTCGAGGTTAACGACACCACCTGGTAAGAGAACACGACCACTAAGACTTCAAAAGTGTGAAGTCCTATGTTCTACTGGGAACGCAAATGAATGGAGAAATTTCACAGCTTGTCAGAATTCTGTCATAAGTTATTTGAATAACGCTCCCTAGTAAAGAACCAAATAGCCAGAGGTATCGAAATGTGCAAGCAAATAACACCTAATTAATGGGAGACTGAGATTATACATAATCATTAGAAATTAAATAAGGCCATAAATGTTTATAAATATTGCATGAAATTTTTATGACTTCTACTAGTTGAAGATAACACGTTGGGTTTTTATCCCCAGTAGCACCTTGTCTCATACAAAAAAGGTGAAAATGAGACAATGTTCTGCAATTTCCCTTAGGTGAACATGAAAATCACCACTTCACCCTTATTTACATGCTCTAGGCCTTAAATGAATTTCTCATGAAAGCTTCAAATGCTATTGTCTTTTGCTTTCATTAAATCTGTATCTAAACTTAAACTACTCAAATACAATATAAGTAGTGTACCACAATAAACATAATTACACTGAATAACTGCTTCCAGTAATTTCTTAATGCCCCACAACTACAAATCTATTAATTTTAACAAACATTATTAGATAGGTTGACAGAACATTGCGTGCAGCTGACCTGGTACTTGCTTTCTAAATTGAACCATTTCTCACACAGTGAACCGAAAATAAGTTACCAATGACAGCTTCATCAGTTCGCTTCTATGAGTTCCGTTGCTCCTGTGGAGCTAGTTATATAAGTTGTACTCAAAGGGTTTTATCCACACTCATGTATGATCATATACGTATCTCTTTGGATGAATAGTAGACAGTTTAGACGCAGCAGGTGTTCTCAGTGATTCCTGATAATCCACCCAGGGAAGCTAGGCTACTTCTCTTATCATCAGTAATAAAAGCGGCAGCAGTTAATACAGGAAGGCGCGATCCGGAAGAAGTACTTACGGCCGCTTTGTTTATCCTGACCTACAATAAGATCAGTGAATCTTCTATAAACAACGAAAGCTAACGCTTTAATTCCCTATCCCATTTTTCCCAACCCCTTTGTCTCATTTATAAACTTATGATTTTATTATCTTTCTTACTATTTCTCTTACTTCAGGTTTACTAATGCTTTTCAACTGTGTTATTGTATTTCCACAGTCCTTTCGTTCCATTTTATTTAATGCTTCATTACCTGATAATCACTCTGTAATGGTACTTTTGTGTTTAAACCACACCATCGTTATTATTTTATCGTCATTATTATTGTTATTTGTTGCCCTTGAACTTACATCTGGCCAATCCTGTTTGTTGGTTAATTCCTCAGTAATATTCATATTGTCTCTCAGACCACTGACTAACCTCACTCTTGGAACCTGTACTTCTGTTGACCATATGTTTACACGCATCAGTGAGTTATTTCATTTCATTTTGCCTCATGTTCTTACTGATCACACGTCTTTTAAGTGATAATGAAAACTAACAGCCTACTGCTCCATCTTATACTTGTACGACAATACACTTTCTGATATAATAATAGTTTTCAAAAATTAGTTTGTAGGGATCCTGTTTGTTTCGAGTTAGTCCACAGATTAATATAAGTTAGGGAAACACTGAAAACAGCCCAGGGAGTCCTGGACAGCTGTTTCGTCCTAGCTTGACACTCAGTACGCACCCACCGTCAGGGTTTGAACCCAGAACCTTCCGCTTACAAGGCAAGCTGGCTCATATACCACTCAGCCACTGGAACCCGATTCAACGGTAAATGAATTCTAATTCCCACCAATTCGTGATTTTAGCGCGAACACCAACCAATGTCATCGCTGGCGAGTATTTGTCCTCACTTCCGGCAGGGCTGGCTACACTGGTCACGACTTCTCCCCAAAACTCCAGACAACTTCGTCCTGTAGCTAGTGAGTGCGTACTGCCGATGAGTCTCAAACTAGGACGAAACAGCTGTCCTGTACTCCCCGGTTCTCACCGGTTCTCTAACTGATGTCAGTTCGTGGTCTAGCCTGAAATAATTCTAATTAACCATTACTAGCTACTGTATGCTAACACGAATGGATTTATAGCTATGAGGTATGCAAAAGAATTCACTGAAAACAATTGCTCTCTCTAATAAATGTAAGATGCTGCTACAGGACTGGACTACGTCTACCCCTGGCTTAATGATAGGGAGTGAAGTGATAGAACATGTTGACCACTTCACTTATTTGGGAAGTTGTATCAGAACCAGCGCATTGATTGGTGACGAAATCTCAGCACGGATTCAAAAAGCTCGAGCTACTTTCGCTAACTTACGCCATCGCTGGAGTAGGCGTGACATCCGGCTATCAACCAAGGGACGTGTATACTGCTCAGCAGTTCGCTCCGTCCTTCTCTATAGCTCTGAAACATGGCCAATACGAGTTGAAGACATGAAAAGGTTGACTGTTTTTGATCGTAAATGTCTACGCTCTCTTTCTCAAGCTAGGTGGTATAATAAGATAAGCAATGTTGATGTTTGGCGTAGAGTGTTGGGCAAAGAGGGAAAATCAATCGAAGAGGCTATAAAGTTACATAGATTGAGATGGTTAGGTCACGTGCTGTGCATGCCTTACCATCGTCTCCCCCGACAGACGGGCATTACTAGCTGATATAGGTGCAGGTTGGAAAAGAGGAGTAAGTGGTGGCCAAACAAAAACATGGCCTCATCAATCCATGAAATCCTTGACAGTTAAACTGAGTCAGGTAGGGAGATGCAGACCTCTGGGTTGGGGCCCTCGGGACTCTAAGAATCAATGGCTGGAGACAATAGGTGACATGGCTCAAAATCGTTGTCAATGGCTTACGCAGATGTATTCAGTCTCTGTAATCTTTCACATTCCTTTCTGCCATTACTCATTCTGTTTCACTCTTATACTTGTCAAAACTCTATTGATTCTCTTCACTCATTTTCTTGTCTACCTTTGTGTGCTATTTGGAACGTGGCAAATCGAACTGCTGCACTTCGGTGTCAAGTTCTATGTTGAATCCAGACAGACAGACTAATAAATATTCTGACCTGAATAACTACTTCGAAAAAGAAAAAACCAACAAGGAGTCTACCAAGAATAAGTTTAACTGCAATGAACAAAAGTTAAAATATCAAGTTCGTCTAATAGGACTAAGTGAATTTCTATTAAATCTAATCAAAAAATAAAAAAACAGCTTACCGATTCTGTTCAAATTCTTGACTCAAACGTTTCAACTGTGGTACAGTGAAAGAAGTTCGTGGTCGCTTTAAGTTAATTTCATCATTTGTCCTACACATTCGTGGTTTTCTTATCCTTGGACCTGGATAAAGAATGAGAAATAATAATCTGAATTAATTCATTGAATAGCATCCTGAGATTTTGTTTAAATCGATGAAAAATGTACATCTCTTTCTACATGATGTCACGCATCACTGAATACTTTTCAATTGAAAAGAGATTCAAAGAGAAAATTTAGAACATTTATTTATGCTAATATACTAATCCAAGATCTTTAGGTTACAAGACAAGCTGAACGTCTTGGGTTCAATCTTGGGTGAGATCATAGGTGTGCATTGTTGGAAAGTCCTAAACAAGGACGAAACGACTGTCCAGTGTTCCCTGGTTGTCAGTGGTTCTCAAACTGTGAAGACCATTCACGCTGACACTTGAAAACAATCAAATCTTCATAAACCAACACTTGAAACCCTGATTTTCTTACTGTTAATCGACTGTATTTAAAAAACTGTACACCTGTCTATGATTTACACAGCACATCTCATACATCTTAGTTCGTTTTAGACCCCTTTTCTACTTGCTTGAACAACAAAATCATCTCTGAATTTAGTAATAAACACTCATATAGTGGAAGGCAGAGAATTGGCGCTACTGTTTTAGGTAGACAAGAGGACAGCATAAGCAATTATTTCAAATATGATCATATGTGTCTTCGATTAGAGAATCACTGAACACCAGGACAACTAGATGTTTCATCCTAGTTTGGGACTCTTCAATGGCACGCACCCAGGACTGTCAGGTAACAAGGCTGATTCGCTGACCATTCAGCCTCTAGAAAGGAATCCAGTATCTAATGAATAAACTAGGGCGAAATAGCTGTCAAGTACTTTCTGGTTTCCAATGATTTTCTAACTGAAGTCCATTCGATTTTCAAACTTGAAGTCAGTTAGATCTTTGTAAATCAACACTTAGAAAAAGCAGTTATGCTTTATGGTATTTCAGCAGAAAAATAGATACTACCTGTCACATTCATATTTGAAGAAGGCAGGAAGATATCACAGGGCTAAGCCTGCATGCACAACTTCATCATGTTTTCTTTGCAAGAAACAACTAAAGAATTAGACTAAGACAATTATTCCCTACGTCTTAGTAAGCGATATAACGTGTTATCTCAAATTCTATCTTTATTTGTCTAAAAGAGACACTCTTCTTAAGAATGGACTGCTTCTCCTCTTCTCAACTCCAAAAGCTCCACCGAGAAGAAAAGTTAACCAAAATGAAAGAAAATCCTAATGTTAAGAGACTGAACATCTTAACTAAATCAGAAATACAGAGATTAAATAGGATCTATAACCAAAAGTTCTTATCATGCATAAACTCATCGAATATGTGAAAACTATTTAGGGAAATCACCTGTGATAAGCAAATAAGTAATGTCCATTCTTCAATTAATGCTGGTACACTTAATAAGTCCTTCATATGTCATCCAGGAGATGTTATGATCAAAAATGTTACAAGTACAAAAATGACTGCTTCTCCGGTTTTAATACACTCGATGTCCTTGAAACCTAACCAGTTCCTTGGTCCAGATAGTGTACCAGCTATTATCGTGAAAAAAAATGTACGGACATTTTATGTTATCCTCTTACTGGTATTTTTGATGAATCGTTTTCCATAAACGCTGTACCTGCTTCTTGAAGGGACATAAGAATTGTTCCTTTGCCTAAATCATCAAGTGTTAAGTTTAGACCTACTGCCATTACTTCACCTTTTTTACAAATAATGGCAAAACTGCCTTTATTTGACCCTGAACCTTTATTGAAGGCTTTCAACGACCCTAATCAATTTGCTTATAAACATAGTAGGTGTACTTTAGATGCCTCTTTAGTCTTATATCATAATATTGTCTCCTCTTTACACAGGGGTTCGAAATATTTTCGGCGTGCCTTCCTAGATTATACATTTAGCTTCAACTCTGTATTAATGCCTCTTTTGTTAAATAAGCTTTCTGCAATATAAGCAGAGTTCTGGATTAATACGTGGTTGCATTCTCACTTTTCTGGGAAGTCCTCCACTGCCTCTTTCACTTACTCTAGCTGGTGTCCCTTTCAGAGAGTTGTTCTTTAACCTTTTCTGTTTTCCTTCTTCTTACATGACATGCTGCATTCTGACGAAGCCAATTTTGTTAAGTATACCGATGATCTGACTGTTTCTATGCCGGTGGTTACTTCTCAGTCAGACTGTTCCAAAATGAGTAAATTTTTATCAGAAATTAGTCAGTAGTCCTCGTCAAATGGTCTTAAGCTAACTCCCTCCAAATATCAGGTGTATAATTTCACTTTCAAACACAAGAACAACCTACATGAACTGGTTAGTTCGCATAGTTCCACTATCATAGATGGTACAAAAGTTGAAACTAAATCGAATATTAAATACCTTGGATAGTGTATATCCTCTTACCGCCTTTCCTGGTTTTCCCCTATCATGTTAGTTGTTAGAAAGATATTTCTTGTAACCTCCTACGTAAGGAAGTTAACACAGTCTGGTATCACTAAGTCAGTCCCTACTTTCTAAGTTTGTTAATTCTTGTATTCTACTTATCCTCTATTCCTTCCCCCCCCCAACTTAACCTTTCCTGTGCTACTTAAGAAAGACTTTCTTATATTTCGAAGGACACTATAAGTTATCAGTCGGGTGAGTACGGTGTCACTAAACCAACCGGTTAATACTAATGTAGATAGACATATAGACTGCTGCAAGAAATTGGCAAATACTATCCTGTCAGACTTCAAGCATCCTCTCTATAGACAACTCCCTCCTTGCATCTATCTCATCAGGTAGGGGAACCAGAAGCACCTGTAGAAGACTATATGCTCGGGTGGCTAAGTATAAAACTGTTCAATACCTTATTTAACACAAATTTTATTTGATGAGGAAAGTGTAAGATAGGAAATTGCCAAATTACTACGGAATTCTAAGTAAACGGCATTTTTTTGTAGTTAATATTTTCACTTGATTTAATTTTATAATTATTTCTTATTGAACAATACTGTCAATGTAAATTACTATTAATGTAAATGCCCTATTTTAATTATTGCCAGTGGAATCAGGAAATTAGATGCGCTACTGTACTGCATGCTGAAAATTCCATATTTGTACCCATAGTACTGTTTGGAATAAAGCTATTATTATTATTATTAAAAAGGGTAATCAGAAACTGTTTATTGACTGGATATCTCAGTATTCACTTGATAAATTTCACACCGGATAAAAATGTATGACGCAACTTAAATTACACGATAATTCGCTTTCAATCATACATCAGTAATAATAATAATATTAATAGTTTTATTACAAACAGTACATTCGATACACTGTGGAATTCTCAGCATGTAGTACAGTACTGCATCTAACTTCCTCTTTGCATTCCATAGGGGAAAAAATTACCAAGACCTTTAAAGAAATAATTATAGATAATATTAGAACAAGACATATAAGCGAACAATATTGTTTTCAATTAGATCTTCTTCAGGCTTTACTCTAATTTACATAGATTTATATATAAAATTTTAACCAATGACGGTGATTTTGGGAATCAAATAATAATCTTAATAGTCTTAATAATAATGTGGTAAATGTTTTGAACATAGTTAATAACGATGATTATAATGATAACAAAATATTGATAATAAGGTTTATGCAGGTGATAAGAATAACAAAGATAGTATATGTATATAAGTGTCTAAATAAATTGGGTCATATCTTAAAAAGGTGAAGTGGAACGATAATCAGAGTTTAAATAAATATTATAAAAGTACAAAGGAAGTGGAAAATAAGAAAGGGTGGGAGGGTTTTTGAATACAGTTCACCTAGGCCAAGGGAGAGACAAAGGTAGAACAAACTTCTTTTGTATGCAAAGACTAGGATTGTTCTCTCGAATTCCAATAGCTTCGGCTAAGTGTAAAAGACGGTTTCTGATTCCATTCGAAAGACTCGATGGAATACGATAGATAACTTTGAAAGCACTATTTTTGTCCACTTGGTGACCGCTATCAATCAAATGAGCCAAAATAGAACTTCGTATGGATTTTATTTGACCTTTTCCGAACCATGAAGGAAGATGCTCATTAATGCGTTTGTTGAGCTGTCTAGTTGTTCGCCCTATATAGCTTTCTCCACAGGAGCAACTAAATTCATAGATACACATTGAAGTGGCACAACTAGGTAGCTTATCTTTCACTTGAGCAATCAAAATTGGTCGGCTGGAAAATGACAAACAAAGGGTAGCGGCAGTATAAGTCCGTTTTATCGCTCTCGATAGATAAGTTTAAAAGATGTGTAAACGTCAATTTTATGTCCTGTCTCTACAATACACATTTCGCAATAGAGGAGCTAGGTAGCCTGTTCTCACCATTAATGAGCTCTGGGGATTCTATCTGCTTCTGAAGCCATTTAAGAATATATTCTGAAGCTAGCCCTTACTTGCAGAGATCGATGAGTCCTCTCTATGTATGTGTTTGTCCACACGTACATTCAAATTGGTAAATACAGTGGGATTTGAAATCATTTTTTGCATGTTCTAAGGGTTTAGATGGATATATTGGCTTCACATTCTCAATTATTGTGATATTAGCTGCATAAAAAGTCTTTTTAACTGCAGCGTTCAATCTTTGTCTAGTTGTCAAGCTGCTATGATGCCCCCTATAGGGTAGCTTGATGTGCACATTTTTCTTAGTGGTGAGTTGGAGAGTGGGTCTTGGTTTTCTGATTACTCTATAACTCCTAATGAATTTGTCTGGATAATTGTTATCAACCAGAGTTTGTGTCAACTTTCTTTCTTCCTCACCAAGTGTGTTTTCAGTACACCTTACTAAGGCTCTTTTGTATCGAACAAGGCAAAAAATGTGATAATTTAAATACTGTCCTGTCCAGGTAGGTTTTCTATAAATAAATCGTTTTATTGATCCATCAGGCCATCGACTAAGCAATATATCTAGGAAAGATAAACAATTATCTTCCTCTTCTACAGGTGTAAGTGACATGCTATTCTGAACTTCATTCATTCGATTTAAAATTGAGGCGGTACAGCAAGGCTTATCACTTATGATTACAATGTCGTCTACATATCTTCTATAAAGTGGTACATTTTCGGTTAAATCCTCCGATAAATTTTCTATGTACGACAAATAGATATCTGCAAAAAGGGGTCCTAACGGACTTCCCATAGCAACACCATCAAGCAATCGCCTTCAAATGTAAACCTAACACTGCTAGTACATAAAAGTAATAAATCCCTTAAATAAAATATAGGGAACGGGATGAAAAAAATTATGTGTGGAAATGTAATCACACAAAATGTCAATTGTTTTAAATAAAGGTACATTAGTGAACAAAGAGTTTACATCGAAATAAGACATATACAGGGAGGACTCATCGATCTCGCCAAGTTAAGGCTTCAGACCATATTCCTAAATGGCTTCAGAAGCAAGTAGAATCCCCAGGGCTCATTAATGGTGAGAACAGGAGATCTAGCTCCTGTATTGCTAAACATAAATAATTATTGGTATTAGATGGTTGGAGACAGTCGGCCACAGGTAGCCTTGCTTGACCTAGGTTTCGAGCTAGGTGGCACTCACAAGTCAGCAAGGCGTATCTGCAACCTCGAAGGAACTGATGTCCCTTCTGAGATTCGAACCCGCGTCACCAGCCAGTGATGCAGTGAGTCAGAGACGTTACCTCTGAGCTACTCAGGCTCGCAACTGACTGTAGTGGATATTTTTGATTAGACACTAGTGAGAGCTGAATTCTATCAGTCAAGTTTGCACCAAAGACAGGACTAGACACATTACACTAGTTACTAACTAGTATCCAGTCAAAAATATAAATAATTACGTTAATAAACAAATATAAAATTAAAATTAGGAAATTAACTTTTAGAAATAGCGACAACAATATACAATAACGCTAAGAAGAGTAAAAGGTGCCTTTTCTTTACTAATTTTCAGTAAAAAGCTACTCATTTGAATGTATACCTCCTGCATGTCCATGTGCATATTCCCATATCATAATTATCTGTAGATAATTGTCGCTGTATTGAAAAATCATGTGCGAAACAAGCACCCAGCAAATAATACTGGTACACCGTGTAATATTGAAGCGGTTACTACTGACAATGTTTCATAAGTAGTGATGTATTCTGCAAGAATATTGAGTAGTGGAGGGAGGAGGTAAGAGTTTGGAAGAGCAGGGATGAAAGATCTTTGTGAAACAATAATGAAAATATGAAAGGAAGTTAAAGATACACAATGCGATTAATATTCACAAATGGATATTTTTATTTGTAAGGAATATGTGTTTTGCCATTTCTGTACATCAGCTAGTCAACAAACAATCGTGCCACCAAACACTACCGTGTTCTGATGTTAAAATTCACCACCAAGTATAAAGGTAATAATGAAGGAACATTTTGGAATCTATCAGTAGTAGACAAGTATTTTTAAGGCCTCTAGAGAAAATTTCTCTCTGCAGCTAAACTCAATCGTTTTGACCAAAGTATTCAGTCCTCGAACATGGCTTTCACACAAATAGATTATTCAATATTTGAATCATTTGTTGTGTGCTTGAATGCGATCAAGAGACTAAACACTGGCCGGGAAGGCAGCAGGGCCAGACGGAATTCCCCCCGAAGCACTGAAAAAGGACTCAGAGACCGCAGCTGATGTGCCCAGGCCATTATTGAAAAAGGTTTGGAAAGAATGAAAGGTACCTACCGATTGGAAGAAAGGCTACCACAGAATGGCGACTTACACCTCTACAAGAACTGTCGTCGACTCATGCTCGAGTCCACGCCAAGTAAAATAAAAAGTCGCATCATCGTGGAGAGAATGAAACATGCACTGGATACAGAACTCCGCCAGCCCCACCGGATGAAGCTGGATTCAGGAAAGGCAAATCATGTGCTGATCAAATTGCAACTCTACGCATCGTCATCGAACAAATTATAGAATGGTAGTCAAACCTCTATCTACCTTAACTTTATCGAGTTCGAAAAGGCCTTCGACAGCGTTGACCAAGAAGTCATCTGGAAACTAATTCAACAATGCGGTGTACAGTGGGAAAATCTTTATCAACCCCAATCAACAGCTGGCTGTGTGACGGTGCCATGTGTCAGGTGATCCACAGCGGGAAACTCAGCGAGGCGTTCGAAGTGAATACAAGGCTACCTGCTTATTATCACCGATGACATTCTTAATTGCGGCGGACTGGATTATGAGTCAGACTGTGCGTTGGGAGTAAGAAGACAGGAATACGCTGGATCGATAAGATGACTCTAGATGATCTGGATTTCGCAGGTGGATGATTTATTTTTAATGTTACACAAACTCGAAAACTTATAGGCAAAAACCGACAAACCGGCATAAGGGGCGAAGAGCGAAGATGGAACTCCGGGTAAACATAGAGAAGATGGAGGTGATAAAGATAACTAACCAACAACAACAACAACCAGCACTAATCACCATCAGCCGGAGAGATTTGACAGAGCTTACCTCCTTCATTTATCTAGGAATCACAGTTTAAACCACAGCCAGCAGGACGGTTGAAGATGTCAAAGCCAGCCAGCCAGAATCGGAAAGGTAAGATACACATTCATCAATATGAAAGCAGTTTGGAAATCCTCTTCACTTCACCTCAGCATAAACAGCAAGATTCGGATTCTGTTCAACACAAATGTGAAGTCAGTCAGTGTTTTCTTCTATACGGGCCAGAAACTTGCACTACGTGTCAGTCACGAACAGGATATCCAACGAGTTACAGACTTTCATCAACAGCTGCCACCTTCACTGGCTCCATATTGTATTTATTTGTTTATTTTTATTTATTATAGCTTGATTCCACACCGTATTTTTGGTACAAGTATGGAATTTTCAGCATGTGATATCGGTAGCCCAATTTTGCAGGCCGACCATATATATCGGGTGTGCGCCGGCATGGGATCGAACCCCGGACCATGTGCATGGTCGGTGAGAGTCCTAACCACTGTGCCACCGACGCAAATGGCCAGTCGGCCAGCTGGCCAGAAAGAATTAGCAACAAGAAACTCTGACTGGGAACAAACCAGCCAAGAGCCGATTGCTCAACAAATATGCAAGAGAAAATGGAGATGGATCGGGTATACGTAGAGGAGGTCGTCGAATGACATCACGTGCAATGCTGGCCATCGCTAGAGTGGAAACCGAATGGGAAGCGACGAGTGGATTGTCAGTACCAGGGTGACATGCAGGAGATGATGTGGAAAAGAGGAGATGAGAGATTAAGGGTAATCGGGAATCCAACTGAAAAAGGTAGCAGAAAATAAAAAAAGTGGAGATATGTAGTTGAAGGCCTATGTTTCATTAGGAAACCAAGGGAATACTAAATTTTCATGAGTACAATGATATAGCTAACCCAACAACATTAAATCAAATTCACAGTTTCTAAATTGATTACCAATTTGCAATTTACACAGTTAAAGGAAATGAAATTTCACCCGAGTTCCCATTTGGAAATCAAATTATTCAGCTTCCATACAATATGCTATATGCTTGACAATATTAAAGGTAATCAAGAAAGCAAGCATAAATAAATTGTACTATATACTACTGACTGACTGAGATGAGTAGTTGTATGCGGCTTACACCAACCACTAGAGTCTGCTAGTCACATCGAAGTGATCTAAACACCACGTGACAGGCATTTCACTCGTTTGCTGCCGAGCTCATCAGAGGTGTCACTAGTTTAACTCAGCTCATACAACCATAATTTCACTTCCTTTAATTGTGTAAATTGTGAATGTGACTTGAGCTATTATCAGTTCGCCCAAGTATTATTATTATCTATGATAATATAATAATAATAATACTTTGTCATCTTTAGTTCCTAGAGGAACATAGGGATTCAGCTGCACGTTTCCATTGAGTTCGGTTCTCTGCCAACGTTTTCACCTGGCTCCACGTCTGCCCACATGCTTTCATCTCCTCTTCACATGGCCTCCTCCATGTCATCCTAGCACTGACGACCGACTAGTCGCCTCCCATTTAAGTTCCACTTGAACAATGGCCTGGCGTGTGACGTCACTCACTTGATGGCTTTCTCAGAGTATGGCCAGCCGATCCATCTCCATTTCTTCCCGCTTATTTTTTGCACAATCGGTTCCTGGTTGGTTCGCTCCCAGAGATCTCTGTTACTGATCTTTTCTGGCCGGCCATCTGATCTTGAGTATTGAGCGAAGACAACTGTTAATGAAGGTCTGTAGTTTGTTTGAGATGCTCTTTATGACGCGCCAAGTCTCCGATCCGTATAGTAGCACTGACTTCACATTGGAGTTGAAAATCTGGATCTTATTTTTGATGCTGATTAGTGCTGTTGACCTCCACACAGACTTGAGAGTAGTGAAAGCTTGTCTTGCTTTTCCGATTCTTGCTTTGATGATATCCTCGTCAGTTCCGTCCACCTGTAGTTGAAATAATGCTTCCCAGGTAGGTAGGTAGGTAGGCAGGTAGGTAAAAGAGGTCGTTTTTCTTTCAGGTTCCTCCCATTTATGCTGATTGTTATCTGTTGCTGTTTCTGTTGGCCAGGAATCTTCATCACCTCTGTTTTCTCTATGTTCACCTGAAGGCCTATCTTTGATGCTTCTTCTGCCAACTTGTTGCTTTCCACTTGCATATCTCCGGTTTCAAAGGAGATCAGACATGTATCATCATCGGCGAAGTCCAGATCCTCCAAGTCTCTTTTTGTGTGAGTCCATTTTATGCCTGTTTCCTCGCTACCCGCCGCTGTTTGTCGCATTATCCAATCTACTGCAGTCAGGAAAATCACTGGCGATAGTAGGCTGCCTTGTCTTACTCCTGTCTTCACTTCGAAGGATTCCGTAAGTTTCCCGTTGTGGATTACTTGGCATGCAGCATAGTCGTACAAATATTGAATGAGATGCATAATTGTTGGCGGCACCCATTGGTAGTAGCGAAGTAGTTTCCAAATCACCTCTCGATCGACGCTGTCGAAGGCCTTTTCAAAGTCGATGAAGTTGAGATAAAGAGGTGACTGCTATTCCAAGCTCTGTCCAACGATGATCAGTAGTGTTGCGATTTGATCGGTGCATTGCCTGTTTCTCCTGAATCCAGCTCATTCAGGTGGAAGTTTTCCATCCAGGTCGCCTTTTTTTATTCTCTCCAGGATGATGCGGCTTAGTATTCTGTTTGGGATGGACAGGAGCATAATTCCGCGCCAATTCTTGCATTCACCTAAGTCTCCTTTCTTTGGTATTTACCTCCAATTCGCAGACACCTTGCTCTCTTTCCACACCTTCTCCAATAGTGGTGTCATCAAGTCCGCTGATATCTCAGGGTCCATTTTCAATGCTTCTGTGGGGATTCCGTCTGGTACTGCTGCTTTTCCTATTTTTAGCATCTTTATGACCTTCAGGACCACTAATAGTTCTGCTTCCGCTGTTAGTATTATTGGGTGGTCGATTAAGAAGTCTTTCGAAGTGTTCAGTCCAGTGCTTCCTTTGCTCCACCTCTTTGATGATTGACTTTCTATTGTCATCCTTCACTGGCTTAACCTGAAGTTCGCTCAAGTAGGTAACTAGAATTAGGATGATTTGAAGTGATTCGGTTCCCTAGACTGAGTAAAACTTGCTACATAGCTGATGAACTCATCTCCAAACCAGTGAAATGGCCATCTGTTGTTGCGATCACTTCAACCTGAGTGATAAGCACCATTGGTTGATGTCAGCCGTACACAACTACTCCTTTCAACCAATCAGTAGTATATATATATATAGTTTTAATGCATTTTATTATAATCTCAACAACAGATTGCTCTAGGCGTTTCATTTTTATCATAGAAAGTAACTATAAATACCTCCTCACTAATACATAAGATGAAATCACTTATGAATTAGTAAATTACCCAAGAAAAGTAATAATTTCCCCATAGAAGTTAATTAGTTTTTCCTATCCCTCTCTCCCATCACTCTCTCCTTCACTGTTTCAAATGATTATGCCTATTACTGTTATTATTTTCGAGTTTATAATTAAAAATTTAATCAGCCGATTAAACAGCAACAAGAACAAAACAGATACAAAGGTGGATGAGGGAAAATTAATGAATCACAGTCGAAGGATATTATTATTATTATTATTATTATTATTATTATTATTATTATTATTATTATTATTATGTGATGATGATGATTGTTATACGAATTATTTGTGTATCCATCTGTGTTAACGCTTCCTCTCTCTTTCCACTGTGACATTTCTGTGTCTATGTGCATGTGTGTGTAGAGGTGTGTGGCTGTACGACTGCCTGTTGTCTCTACACTTGAGGTAAACTTGACTTTTTGTACTACACACAACGACACTGGAGAAGTAAATTATCCATGCGTTACTGATAGATAGATAGGTAGGTAGATAGATAGATAAATGATATGATCAGATATCAATTTAAATAAAACTGATGACATACACATATCTCTCCATTTATCTAATTTGTTTTAATCAACTTCAACTGCGTTATAAGCGCATTCTCCCCTCCTCCCTTCCCCCCACACACGCATATATTGCAAACTTACTACAGACATATACCTTCTACAAATGAAACTTCAGAGACAAAAGAAGTCCTAATGTTTGTATTCATTTACACAGCGCGAAATCCACACTGTCATCAACATCAACATCAGCAGAGTTAACCATGTGTGTGAGATTTTTGCTGTGTTGCCTATTTTTGCCTTCGAAGAATAACATACATTATACATACATACACATCCAGTGTGAATAGTGTTCAGGTTCTAGTTGAAAAGTGTTGAAGATGGTGGGAGTGGGGGAGAATAGTAGAAGAAGAAGAAAAGTAACTTTCACACACACCTTCAACTTTGATTAGTTTAATGTATTATCTACTGTTTGCATTCATAATTAGAGGGAGTTTTTCGCTTTAGAGGATTTTGCTATACACTGATGATAATGACAGTATTGGCCTCATTTAAGTCAAATAGAAAAATTTATATTAAGAAGCGTTAATTAGTGTAAGAAAAAAAAGGAAATTGAAAAAGAGAAAGAAAGTTAAACGCCAAAACTTGATAAATAATTATGAAAATAATAATAATAATAATAGTAAAGTAGGTTTTATAGTCATATAATTAACAGTAAGGCACAATAATTTTAAACTGACAAACATTGAAAATATTCATATCGTACTGCTCAAACTGCCTACTATCACCGATGATATTTCTGATTGTGGTCGACTGGATCATGTTGTGGCAAACCATGGGGAGTGAGAAGACAGGAATACGCTAGACCGACAATAACACCTTAGTATTATTATTATGATTGTTCCCTTGGGTTCCTAGTGGAACATAGGGCTTCGACTTGCTTCTGTCTTCTGCTATACTTTTCACCTGCATCCATGTTAATCCATACTGTTTCAACTCCTCTTCACACGATCTCCTCCATGTCACCCTTGCACTGACGTCCCACTCGCCGCTTCCCTTTCGGGTTCCACTCGAGCATTGGCCTGACGCGCGATGTCACCCAGCGGCCTCCTCAGTGAGTGTCCAATCCATCTCCACTTTCTCCTGCATATTTGTTGAGCGATTGGTTCTTGTTTTGTTTGTTCCCATAGTTTCTTGTTGGTGATTCTTTCCAGCCATCTGATCTTCAGTATAGAGCGAAGACAGCTGTTGTTGATAAAGGTCTGCAACAGGCTGTTGGAAATATTCTTTGTGACCCGCTGGCCAAGTTTCTGATCCATACGTATAGAAGGACTGACTGACTTGACGTTTGTATTGAAAATCCGAATTTTGTTGTTGATGCTGAGTGACGAAGATTTCCAGATTAGTTTCACGTTGATGAATGTGTTTCTCGCCTTCCCGATTCTCGATTTGACATCCTCGTCCGTTCCGACTGCCTGTAGTTGAGACAATGCTCCCTAGATAAGTGAATGAAGTAACCTCTTTCAAATCTCTCCCGTTGATGGTGATTGGCGCTGGATGTTGCTGCTGCTGTTGTTGTTGTGTTGGTTGTTTATTTTCATAACTTCCGTCTTGTCTATGCTCACCTGGAGTCCTGTCTTTGCTACTTCTTCGACCAGTTTGTCAGTTTTCGCTTGTAAGTCTTCGATTTTGTGTGACATCAAACATAAATCATCCGCGCACGAAATCCAGGTCTTCTAGGTTCTTCACGTCGGTCCAGGATATCCCTGTCTTCTCATTTCCCACTGTTTGACGCATAATCCAGTCCACCACAATTAGCAATATCATTGGTGATAATAAGCACCCTTGTCTGACTCCTGTGTTTACTCCAGACGCTTCATTGAGTTTTCCGTTGTGGATCACTTGACATGTGCCGTTGTCGTACAGCTGTTGAATAGGGTTGATGAATATTTGGGGTACGCCGTAGTACTCGAGTAGTTTCCAAATTACTTCGCGGTCAACGCTGTCGAATGCCTTCTCAAAGTCTATAAAGTTGAGGTAGAGATTTGATTGCCATTCCATGCTTTGTGCGATGATGATGAGGCGTAGAGTTGCAATTTGGTCAGAACATGATTTGTCTTTCCTGAATCCAGCTTGTTCTGGTCGGAATTCTGTATCCAGTGCGTCCTTTATTCTCTCCAGGATGATGCGACTCAAAATTTTACTTGGCGTCGAGAGTAGCACAGAGACTTCCAGACTTTTATTACTCTAAAATAAGCATAGAAATCTCCTGCACTCAGAATAAGGAAGGAGATTCAGATTTCCAACTATGATGTCAAGTCAATCAGTGCTTATATACGGTTTATAGACTTGGCTCGAGCTTCACGGAATGCATTTCCAACAATTTACTGCAGGCTTTCATGAATAGCTGCCTTCACTATTTCAGTACTGAAGACCAAACAGGTGGCCAGAAAGCATCTCTGGCAAGAACCAACCAAGAAAGTATCATCCAACAAATATGCAAAAAGAAATGGAGATGGAGTGGACATAAGCTGATGAGACTGTTGAGTGACATGACGCCCCAGGTCATTGAGTGGAACTCGAATGGGGAACGGTGAGTTAGGCGTAGGTGAGAGGGTAGCATGAAGGAGATCTTTTGAGGAGAAAATGAAAGCGTATTGGAAATTGCAGAGAACAGGATGTAGTGGAGATGCGCTGTTGAAACCTTATGGCCCACTCGGAACCGAAGGGAGTACGAATATAATATCACCCCTTAAACTACTGTCAACAATATGCTGAGAACTGTTTATAATTTCGGACTTCCTGATGAATTACCCGTTACAAATATTAATGAATTTTTAATGAACTTTACACTCAGAGCTACAAATGAAGACCATGTTGTCAGTTATTTGAATATAATATGCAGTCAGCACTAGCACCACCAACCCACACGTATCCAGTTTCAACGACCCCTCCCTCTTGCTTTGAAAGACATTCAGTAGTTATCAAATTCCGTAAATACGTCTGTTTAACGTCATAAAAATTACGTGTACCGCCGCCATTCTTTGTTTATCACTTTTCAGCCGACTGACCGTCATCGATTGCGTAAATAATAAGTCATGTTATAGTGACACTTGGTAGAATTTGAAATGAGCCCTTAGATGGCATCCTAGTGTCCAAATGGTCAGAGGACTAGTCTGCGCAAGCCCTGATGAAGAGTCCTAAACTGGGACGAAACAGCTGTCCAGTACTCCCTGGTTTCTAGTGATTCTCTAATTGACATCAGCTCGCGGTCTAACTTGAAAAATGGTGTTTAGATCTTTGATGATGACTCTCGGCTGCAGTAAAAAAAACAGTACTGAAGGCTCCTTCCTGACATCCAACAGCTAACTTTCTCAGATGTGTTGGTATTCGAATTAGTTAGTTATTAAAGACTCATTCACCTGGAACCACTGCTTTTAAACCGATCACTCCCATCTCCACATGTTAACGCCTTAAAAAAATACTTCAGAAACACAGTAATAATCACCACCCGGAGAGTATTGTAACATAAGTGACTACAAATAAATGAATAATTATTATTTTATACACGCAGTAAGTCCACTGTAGTCTTGTCAATGCACACACACACACAAACAAATGATAAGTTAAAATATGATTAAAGTTTTACAAGTTAATAGAAATACAAATAATCTTAGTAACAAAAATCCTGTCTCCTCATCTCTCTGCCTTCATTTTCCTAAATGAGACGAATTAATAGTATAATAACCACAAATGAATTATTATATTATCAAAAGCAAATAGCTTGTTATTTGTCCATTAATTCTACATAATCTAATTAAAAATGTAATGTAATGCAACTTATCAGTGGACAGAATCATATGGTTTCTTATTTGCAATTTATCTATATCAAGCACATATACAATTTAATTGTCCACTTGAAGTTATTGAACATTTTTTTGTTTAAATGTGAATGTGGATAGGCTACCGCGAAATTCAAAATTCGTTTGGTTAACTAGTAGAATACATGTATGTATGTATGTATGTATGTATGCATATAGTGATAGATTTATTTGTAGACTATCCAACAAAAAATACAACCTGTGGTGAATTCTTCTATCAGATAAGTGTAAAACTAGCCTAGTGACATCAAAACTAAACATTGTTTAATTGTTGATGAGACAAAAAGGAAGGTAAAGAAGAGAATACGACATATTGTAGATTAATATCAATTACAGTAGAAATTTAAAATATTATGAGACAATGGATACTTAGTTGATGCTTGGGATAAGAGCTGTTTTGTTTTTAAAGCTCACACACACAATACATTATTCTTTTTAAAGAAAGAAGTCACAGAGAAAGTATTTAGATGTCAAAGAAGATGGGAGTTGTTTTGGTGTCCACTAGGATGCACTGATATTTGAATTTGAAAGTTTCATTACCGAGCTTGTAGTGTTGTATTCAACACAAACCTTATCAAGAAGTGAATTATATATTTATAAGTTGTAGAAACCCTACTCAACTGTAAGTGAGAGGAGGGAATTTTGTCATGCATGAGAAATGGTGAACCTCACAAGATTACAGTCTTGTTTTCCGCAGACATAAGTTTCCTTACAGCAAATTGAAGCAATTTATTCAGTGAAGAGTCTGATTCCAAAGAGATTATTCTCAAGCTATAAAATCGGATATATATGTGGGAATTTTCCTGGAGTTCTAGTGGGAAGTCTTAACCAGTGGGGTTCATCCTGTCAGGAGTGGGGAGAAATATTCATTGATGACATTAACTGACACCAGTCGCAATAAAATCATGAATTCACAGTCAATTGAGTCGGGTCCCAGTGAGTGAATGGTATACGAGCATGCCTTGTAACCGGAAAGTCCTGCTTTCGAACCCTCGTGGTGGGTGCATACTGATGATAAGTCCCAAACTAGGATAAAACAGCTGTCTAGTATTCTCTGGAGGTTCCTAATGGTTCTCCAACTGATATCACTGATTGGAATCTGCTTCTCGCAAACACTGATAGTAGGTCTAGGCCATTTTTCCATAAAACATGGTGACACCTTCGTCACTAACTTTACTAATAAGTGAGAATACTGACGTGTCTAGTGATAAAATGGCTATGAATAAATATTGAAGCTAAGAGAAAACCATTCATTCATACTAAGCTTAAAAAATGATTCAGCAATCATAGTAGTTGTGCCATGTATTGAAAATTACCCGAAGTTAGAATTTAGTGGCTGAATGGTCAACAGTTTGGATTTCTGATAGGGTCATAGCTGATTATAGCTGAAGAGTCCTGAAATGGGGCGAAACAACTGTACTGTATGGTTTTCAGTCAGTTGGTGATCTAATTTGAAATTAGTAAAATTCCATGAAACCAATACTTGGTAAATAAGTTCTCAGAAAGAATTATATCACCTCATTTTTAGAAAGTACCTAACATGGATCTAAGCTGTTGAATCATATCACTTTGCGAAGTAAAGTTTATTCAAGTTTCGGTCATCTTCATCAAATATGTGTAATATTTTTTGACGGTACTTAAAACGTGCGCAATCCTATGAATTATTTAGTGACAGTGTTATTAGACGTTTGGAGGCAGTCGGCCACAGGAAGCCTTCAACCTAGGTTTCGTGCTAATTGATACTTACAAGTCAGCAAGGCGTATCTGCAACCTCGAAGGAACTCATGTCCCTTCTGAGATTCGAACCCGAGTCACCCAGGGCTGCAGTAAGTGAGAGACGTCACCTAACGAGCTATTCAGACTCGCGATTGCCCTCCTATATGACTGTATTGGATAGTTTTGATTGGACACTAGTCAGTAACTAGTGTCTAGTCCTGTCTTTGGTGCAAACTGAATTCTATCAGTCAGGTTTGCAATGTGGCCACTATGCTAGGTGGCTCACTATCACAGTGCACTCTATTGCTTACTTTCTTGGGGCATTCGGTCACAGGGAGCTTTGGACCTAGGTGTCGTGCTAGTTTGCACTCATCAGCCATCCAATACTAAAAATTCAAAGAGCGCCATGATGGTAAGCCACCTAGCATAGTGGCCACATTTCAAACTTGACTGAGAGAATTCAGTCTGCACTTAAGATACGACTGGACACATTACACTAGTTACTGACTAGTGCCCAATCAAAAAATGACTATTATTATTATTATTATAGAAACCAGGGTGGAAACAGGAAAAATCTCAGTTTATTTAAGAAGTGCGCTGAATCTTGGGAGTAGAAGGACATTTTTTAACAAATAGAAGGGTATTATCATGAAGGGAGCAGTTAAGCAAGTTCCTTTCAGAAACATGCCTTCCTGTCTACAATAAAATCTGAGAATTGGGTAGTACAAAGGTGGTTAATGCCGAATGAAGCTATCCAGAATAAATGGCAACCGGTATCATAAAATTGATCATTTATCAGGATGGTAATATATTGACATCAATCAGTAATACTTGCTAACCAGATAAAGAGTTCCAAACACCAGATGACCATTCTACTTATTTGTTATTACAGCTCATCAACGGAGTACCCACACTGACTGATTGATGTAAGTTGTTTCATGTCACTCACTTCGAGCACTGCTATACATCACCATTTTTTGTTTTGCTTGCTTTCTTGACTGCAAATCTATGGTATCTTCCCCTTTTCTAATTCATTTCTTGTTGTCCATGTGGAACATATGGTTTCAAGCTTTCAAGTCTCAGTAACAGTGGTGTTGATATTTACGGGGATGGGATTACTGGACTCATGCCCAACCTTTCCATTCTCCTGAGCTTACTATTAATTAGAAAACTAGGTGAGATCAAGGGTACACCGACCGGTCTCAGATAGATCATAAGTTTTAGCCTTGGGTTTCCAAGGAAAACTGTGATGTCTCCACCTAAAAATGTGTAATTTGAATATGACGACGCATAATCTGCACTATTTTATGAAATGACAAAAAATAAAATCGCCAAAAATCGTTTCTTAGGTGAATCACCTTTTCTTTTCTCTCTACTTATCCTAATGAGGCTCTTCCACCAATATGAATGTATATTACAACTTTATGCAATTATCATACTGTCTAAATAAAGCATTTAAAGTGAATTCATGGTATCTTGTGAAGTGATTTACTGCCCGGGAAAGATTCATGAGTGAAAAAGACGATTTGAGCAAAAAAAAACTGCATAAGAATTTGAGTAATTTTATTTTATTTTTTTTAATTTTTGATTACAGCTTGATGCCACACCGTATTTTCAGTACAAGTAAGGCATTTTCAATATGGATATCGGTAGCCCAAATTTACAGGCCGACCATAGATATCGGGTGTGCGTCGGCAGGGGATCGAACCCCGGACCATGTGCATGGTCGGCGAGAGTCCTAACCACTGTGCCACCGACGCTCTCCAAATAAAATAATTTGAAAACAGTTAGAAGAAAATAGTGTGGTGACAGCTGTCTGCTAGCCAAAATTGTAGACAACAATTGACGTCAGTGTTTAAGTCCCGAATCGACGTTATGAGAAAAAAACAAGAACAAAGCTAAACCTTGAGGAACTCAATAACCAATCACAACAGACTTAACTTGTGCAAATACGATTCGCAGATATATGGCTTAACTTTCTGAGAAACGGTCACAAGCAGTACAGAATAACCTTCTGCTAACAATAACAAATAATAACGTACATAAAAATCTATAAATATTCGTTGATTTTCTCAATAAACGATCTGTTGCCTGACCCTTGTCTTCTGTCGTCACAATACTATCAAAAATTTGAGTAAAGTAATGTTACTTCATGCATACTTCCTATAGAAATAACTTCAGATAATTAATAAAACAAAGCATCTCTCATGAAGCTTAGGAAAAAAACATGCATGTCGACTCAGAAATCATTTACTAATTCTGGTGCATCTTAGATACAGACCACATAGTTGTTTCATCTGTTTGGCATAAGGCTCATTAGGAATGGGAACAGATTTGCTCAAATCAATGAATGAATCTTCATATTCAAATTAATTGTAACAATATGAGAATTCGTGTTCTGGACACTTAAGCTTTCGTAAGTAGATTAAATCATATTCGTAATTTTTCAGCTTACACACTTCGAGGTAAAATTTCATCACACTTTCCCATGGAAACCGAATTGAACATTTATTACAGTGCTGTAATGTTCACTTTGTCAATAGTATTATTATGGTTAATTGGTTCAAAAATCATAATTCAGTATTTTTGAGAGTTGAAATACCAAAACTATGAACAACACTCGACTTACTGGAAAAATTAGTGACCAGATGATAAAATAAATTCACTTGAAGACAAACACAACAATAACAACAACAGTAGCTAATATTTTATTCTTTCAGCTCTGTACAAGTGTCTGATACCAGTCTGAAACAATAAATCAACTAGGCTTCAAAGAACTAAGTCACTTGTTTCACACATTTATTCCCATTGATGAATTTGAATAAAGCAAGAACAACAGTCGTTTGTGCAGAATAATATGGTGCCATCACTGTTTATTTCGTTAACTTCTCATCAGCTGCTTACAGCCTAACTAGTTTATTAATTGTTATATACAGAAAAGTTTTAACATACTTGCAAACTTTACATGATGTCAGTTGACAGAAGGCTGCATACTTAGTGAACTGTGCTCAGTTGCTCTTATCATCAAACACACAGTAATATAATATTGAAGACTAGTTAACATTTCATCACTACATCAATGTATTCACACGATTGCCTGACTTGCTTTATATAGTCACATTCCTCCAAATATATTCTGGATTGGTGTTGATTGATGATTCGATGGACAACAGTTCATTGGTCATACAGACTGATCACTGAATATTTACTCTTCGAATAACTTATCAATACTGGCAAAGTTTTGTAGTTCAGGTTGATGATTTTGGTAAGGTTGTGTTCTCTGAGCTGAGTAGTTTAATTGCAAAGATTTCACTGTCCCTCTAGAAAACATCTTCAGTGAAGACTTCATCTTGAAATGAATTTATTTGAATTCTCCACTAATGATGTAATTACATCTCCTGACAACCTTTGTCATGATTGGTGGTTAATTTCCATAAGTGGTGATCTGTGGTCACTATTATTACTATTAATTACTGGATAAATTTGACTGTTGATCGTTGATTTTATCTGAGGACTGGGCTTCCAAGAATCCGCTAGCAATTTTGGTGATTCTACGGTTTACAGTTGCTTAATTTTACCAATCAAATTGGTATCCGTAGTTGTTTACAAGCATCGAAGTGAAAGAATACATATCGTGTGAGTCGTTTGACAGCTAGTTTACGTCCCGAGACAACGACTGATTCTCAACTAAACTATCGAGCTGAGAGAGAAAGCAATCACATCAAAAATTACCAACACACAAAGTCTAAATGTCACATCACTACCACTTATATATCAAATGAACTTATCCAGTGTAGGGTTATACTCAACAACAGTATTCGAATTCGACTGTTACACTGATCTATGCAATTGTATTCATCTCGTTAATGACATCTACTTTCAAATGCATAAGAAAATAGCCAAGCAAGTTTGCAATCAGTATATTATACATATTTATAAATTTACTCATATTTATCTTGAATCACCATGTAGCAGGATTTCTTTTGTAACCAAATAGTTTGAATACGGCGGTTTATGAGCAGTATTATGTTGAACAACGTTAAAGGAACTGACTATAGGCAGTACTAGATTAGTTTCACTATTTATTGGAAGTGTATATGTATTCCACATGTTTCCAATCTAATTTGAATAAACACTAGTTCTGAGGGGAAGACATTTCTTAGAGACTTGCTTTAATTGACAGATGCATAATTGTTTTCATGAGACTTACGTCTTTTAAGTGTATTATGAGTTGAATCGGGTTTCAGTGGCTTAATGGTCGTCTATGAGCTCGCCCTGTAACCGGAAGGGTTCGAAGGCCGGTGGCTGTGTACTATTGAAAAGTTCGAGACTAGGGAGAAACAGCTGGCTGTCCAGTACTCCCTGCTGGTTTTCCAATGGTTCTCTAACCAATGTCAGTTCATGATGATGTCTTGTAACCGAACAAATCCCTGCAAACCAATGCTTGAATATTATGAATTCATTTGTAGAATTTGTAATTTTCTTTACTGAGACCTTGAAAATTCACAGTCAAGGCCATCAGGAGAAAGGCTTATATCATTGAGCTAATTGGGTGAACTGGTGATATCATAAATCAAATTCGCAATTTGCAGTTTACACAACTCGACGACGTGAGATCTCACCACTGTTCCCCTTGGAGAAGGAAATTATTTAGAAGCAGTCGTCTAGTTTTTAGATCACTTCGATAGTCTGACTATCCAGCAAGTACTACTGGTTGACATGAGTGATGTTCAACTACTCATGTCTATGAATCAGTAGTATATATAGCGTCTCGCTTCTTAAATAGACTGTTATAAGTTTTACAGTATACAAAAAAAGAAGAAATTAAAGGGACTAAATTATCCCATAGAAAGATTTCATATTTTAAACTCTTAAACAACAATTAGTCTGTCTACCTGACTAAATGACTTTCACATCATTCTATGAGTCTAAAAATAGTCACTAAAATATGAGGTAATTATAATTACTCTGTACTAGCATAATTAATTATACTTATATGTGTATTTTGTGTTCAGGAATGTGTATATGACAGAGAAAGAAGTCTACAGACGAATTCACAAACAAGTGAACTTCTTCTACTTCTACTTGTTCTTCTTACATACTGCCAACACTCCAAAGCTCGACTTGATTAGGCATCTAATTAGCAATAGGAGGAAACATTCAAATACTAAAATTCTTTTAATTAATTACTGTGCGATTGCATACTTTTCACTCTAACATAATTTAACAATATTCTTCTACTAATGATGTGATATTTAAATAGAAATATTTCTCGAGAAGAAAAAAATTGATGTTTTAGTCGAAGCAAAAATAGAACAACACCAGCGACAACAACAAAAGCAGGTATCATTTTAAATAATTGTGATTTCACTTTTTCTTTTGAATGCAAATGCTTATTTATCCTTATCCTAGACCCTAGACCCTCGCCCCAACCCCCTGCATCACTCCACAAAGACCACCATTGTTTCCATGGTGTAAATGCGAGGAGAAATGTAAAGATACAGAAAGGAAGATACAGAGACAGGGAAAGTAGAAGAAGGATGTATCCTCGCATGAAGTTTATGGGTAATTAGGAAGAAAAGATAAATTTTTCATAAATACATACATATATACAAATTTGTACATTTGGAAATCAGTGCATCTAGTCTCCTGTGCACATAATCATAAAGGATTGTGTGTACAGACTGCACAATTCGATGACAGTCCATAATGATGGTGACACTGGTAATACTGTTGTTGTTATTGTCGTTGTCGTTATTGCCATTTACGACTGACTACTGAAAGGAAGGAAGCTGAGTGGTGGGGTTGACGATATATATATATATTCACTGTCAAATATGAAAATACCTTTCACTATTATGTTAATCTAACCATTTGTACATTTTAATGAGATATTTTTGTAAAAATATACAAAGATAGAAAGTAGAGACAGAAAAAAGTGAAGGAAATATGAAGTAGATAGAAGGTAGTAGTAGTATATGCCGACATTTAGACAGGTGGATAATTGGTCTCAGTTACACCAGTAGTTTCTGAAGTCAAGACAAACATCTATCTGTGTAGGAAACCAGGGTGAAATAAGTGTACACACTCACACACACACACACATACACACACACCATACACACAGACATGCATGCAATAAGATCCTTTAATGACAGTAATAATAATCAAGTAGTCATCTTGTAGAAATCAGATAACTAGATGAAGAAACGCAAAAGATTTTTTTTAAAAAGAAACATTCTAGAAGTGATTTTATCTTTCGATTAATAAGTATACAAGTTGATTAATTTCTATGAAAGTGTATATAGTGGTACATATTTTGTAGTAGTAGTAGTAGTAGCAGTAGTAGTAGTAGTAGTGACTTCTCACACGGAAGGACAAGAATAGAATTTACTGTCAACTTTTCCGAGTTATTCAATATTCTAGGTTTATTATACAGTAAATATGTCATGTAAATAGTTTCAAATGTTCAAAACATGATGTATGTCATGTAGAAAATAAAAGACGAATTCAGCGAAGAAAATTTACTTTATCTACGAAATCATCTTCAGAGGCTGTACAGTCGTATTTATTTATATTTACCAATAATGTATAGTAGTCTATTATTGAGTGATAGTGGGTGACATAATTGATATAATTACTCAGAAATGGCTTTAGAAGTAAAAAAAAAGGAGATCCAGTGGTTCTCTTCAAAGATCAATCTACAGGAAACCAACATGGAATGGTCAGTACACGAATTTTTATAGTTTGAGAAGAAAGAGAAACGTGATCCGTTCCTTATCCTCAAGAATAAGAAGGATATGTTCCAGTGAACTACGGAGACTCAGACAAGTCCTCATAGTGAATGGATATCCTCCAAGATTCATCAAGAAAAACATGAAGTTAAAGCAAAAGCCTGAAAGAACCCAGACGGTGCCGAAGAAACTGCTATTCATGAACGTTGAATTTACAGGTGATACAGCAGCTGAGAATCGCTTATGCAGATCACTGAGAAAAGCCTTCTTTGCAGCTGAGCTACGGATCAATTTCTACAGCCGACGAATGCTCAGTGGATGTGTAAATGATAAACTGCCACTTTGGGCCACTTCAATGTGTGTTTATAAGTTCACCTGCTCGTGTGGAGGCAGTTATATTGGCCACTGAAAGCGCACACTTTCCAAATGTATTTCTGAACACTATCCAGGATGGTTAGCAAAATGACAATGCAAGACAATTACTAGCTCAGTTTTCAAGCACTTGATAATCTCAGGCCACAGAGCTCCACCAGAGTCGTCTTTCAAGATTATCTACAAGGCGAAGACAAATCGTATACAGGACCACAGGTTTCGGCATTTGTGAACGGCATAGGCGTTGGCGATTTGTCAGTACAATCCCGACCTCTGCATACAGAAAAGTTTGTCCAGTCTCTTATTCTACTATGGTCTTAACTTCTTCACTGGTCGTTTAATTTTATTATTACGTTGCTCTTACTTTAATAATTAATTCACTATTATCACTCTCACATGTTCCTTTTGTACATTTCCATACTCTCTTCACACTTGTGAAATTGACACTCAACTACCACCTTTCTTCTCACTCAATAGCAATTTCAACTTAATCAAATTTCTATCACTTCCTTTGTGCCGTTGAGTGTTACGTAATTTATAACTTTTATCTTTACTTTTGAAACCACTTCTGAGTAATTATATCAATTATGTCACCCTTATTACTCAATAACGGACCACTACACATTTTTGCTAAATACAAATATGACTGTACAGCCTCTGAAGATGATTTTGTCGATGAAGGAAATTTTCTTCACTGAAGTGTCTTTTATTTTCTTCATGATATGTGTTTCTATGGTGGCAGTCAATCAGTACAGTAAAATGCTGATGATCTATATGGTGCTTATTGTTATAATTATGAGAAATCTCACTTCACTGAAATACTAATGCCGCAATTTGAAATACTAATGTACTTAACTTCTGAGGTCTTTTTCTTAAAACTCATGATTCGTTTAAAGTACTGGTATATTTGGAGAATGCTTAAGGACTGCTTGATTCGATTATACTTTGAAGTTTGATTAGTGGTCAGATGATGTTGAGTCCCACTCTAATTTTTCATTTTGCAGTTTGTCTCTTACACTTTTCATGTTGAAGAGGATCCATGTCACCCTCGGACCTGTGCTTGACTCGTCGTTTCCCATTCGGCTTCCACTCGAGCGATGACCTAAAGCGCGATATCACTCAGCAGTCTCCTCAGAGTGTGTCCGACCCATCTCCATTTTATTCTACATATTTGTTGAGTAATCGGCTCTTGGTTGGTTGGTTCCCAGACAGAGTTTCTAGTTGCTAATTCTTTCTGGCCATTTGATCTTCAATGTAGAACCAACGAAGTGGGCGGCTGTTGATAAAAGTCTGTGACTTGTTGAAAATCCTTTTCGTGACACACAATACAAGTTTCTAATCCACACAGAAGGAATGACTGACTTCACATTTGTGTTGAAGCAGAGTGGAGAAGATTTCGGAACTGGTTTCAGGTTGATAAATGCATATCTTGCCTTTCCGATTCTACCTTCGATATCTGCTTGTGGTTGAAATGACGCTTCAAATTCGTTCTGCTGATAATGATTGGTGCTGGTTGTTGTTGTTTGCAGTGTCACTTCGTCACTTCCCTCTTCTCTATATTCACCAGAAGTCCTATCTTCGCCGCCAACCTCTTCAGCCAGTTTATTGGTTTCCGCCTGCGTGTAAATCTTCGAGTTTGTGTGAAATTAAAGACAAATCCTCCACGAAATTCATATCTTCTAGAGTCTTCTTCTCGGTTGGGCGTATTTCTTTCTTCTTGCTTCCCACAGTCTGACGCATAATCCATCCCATCACAGTTAAGAATATCATCCGTGATGACAGGAAGAGAAGTGTAGTGTTAATTTCTTTTTTTTAAACTGGAAATTGACAGTCTCCAACATTACATCCTTTTTAAGAAAAAACAGTGCAAGATCTAATCAGAATAAGCGGTATCAGTAAGCTAGCAAATAACCCTTTAATCTTCCCACTGACGAATCCTAAGCAGGAAAAAGTTAATATCCTGAACTCTGTTGCATCCTTTTATTCTTTGCGTTTCATCTGGGACAAAGATCTTCAAGCTTTGTAGTTTCAATAGAGATGGTGTTGAATTTTATGGTGGCGAGGCTGCAAATCTCATGTCCAAACATTTTTTTTCTTGGCCTACTGTCGGCGAGACGTGGTGTAAGAGTGTGCCAGCCCGGAATCGGTACCTGAACTACACGCGTTGCCGACCAACAATGTATTATTGCTAGCTACCATCGAAATAAGTCACTCTGTCCTACACTTATACTCCAGCCAATTCTATTCGCTTCGATTACATTTGGTTACACTAAACAGCAAGTGAGTTATAATCTTAACTAAAATTATGCCAGAGCCTGCAGGTAAAATCATTTCGCTATTTAGATGTAAATTATTATTATTATAATCTCTGATAATTGACAATGAAATAACAATCTCAGCTGCGAAAGGATTCGGACTAAGGTCCTCAAGATTACTACTCTGACGCTCTACAGAATAAGCCACGGAACCCAATCGCTTTCCAGGTCATCGTTTCACCACAGTCACTAGGGATGATGCCTAGTTGCCATGTGAATATCAGCTGCGCAACTTGACTTTCTCCTGTCATTTCTAGTCATAACAACTGACAGTACCTACTAGAGCTTTAGGTGAAATAATAATGTGGTAAGCAGTTGGGTTTTATGGCTGATTTGGTTGACCTCCAGAGTCCAGTCGTTTTCATCCTGCTACAAAATCAGTTTTCTATTTCAACTCAAACTATCACCCATTACATCAATACTAATTGGTCAACCCAAGGTTATCTCAAATAGTCTCATCCATAATCTAAATATCAGTCTGCAACTCATTGTTTGATCGGTATTGGATGAATGTCCTGAAGCTGTACTGAAAAGTCATGACTAGTGGAACCTGCTATGTCAGTGGTAAAGTGGGTGTTCATCGAATGTATTGGTTGAAGGTAGTGTTATATCAAGAAATGACAGGAGTTAGAATTCATAGGTCGCTAGACTCCTACCCAAGTGTCTGAATCGTTGACGAGCTTCGCCTAGTAACTTAAATGTCCCGGTGGGACTGTGAGGTGCGCAGTGCTGAAGAATCCCTAACCAGGATGAAACATCTATCCAGTGATTCATGACTCTCAGTGACCTCTCTCTAACTGATAAAATCTATAAGTGGATCGCATTAAAAAGCAGCAAAGCACGTGACTGTCACTCTGTAGTCAAACAGATACAGTAAAACAATGTACACCGAATGCTCCCAGTTGTTTTTCATGCAAAATATGTACATTGTTGACAAGTTAAAAGTTTATCAATCTTTGTTATTACTTTTCGACTATTGTTGCTGTTGTTGCTGTTGTTGTTGTTATATTCACAAATACACCTACCCTACCCATAGACGATACCACCCTCATTACGTAGATCGGCCATCAGTCTATCCCAGCAATTCTACTTCCTATCGAATATGACATAAGTCACAATATATACATACACACGTGCATAAACATTAACATGTGAAAGCAGTTTATAATTTTCTTAAAAATCTGTCCAAATTTTTTGAAACAGTTCGCATTTACTTCTCCGGATTTATATATTTCAATAATCTGACACAAGTTCTATTAGTAAGAATAATAATAATGATCAAATTAAATGCCAGTTATTTGCTTTCGTCTTTTGACTTTCAACTATAAGGCAGCCAATAATGTCAACAGATTTGCTTCTAGAAAAGAGAAAATCTTTATTTTGTCTTCTATGCACGCACGTATATTTACATCATTTTGTTTGCTTACCTTTTTTTGCTGTCTAATTGACTTCAGATAATTAGACAAGCTTTTGTGAAATTAGCCTAATGGTTAGCCAGTTTTATTTTAGTGATGAAGTGAATTGGTGGATGGTGACTGACTAGCAGTGGAATCCAGCTTGATGCGCATTTCGCCTGTCCTATTTGGGACTCGTCAGCTGACCGGATGTGCCTGCATTCCGCAGTGAGTGATGATGTTCCCACCGAGGCTCGAACCCAGTGCCCATAGTTCCAAACGCCAAGGCGGAATGCAGGTACATCCAGTTGACGAGTCCCAAATAGGACGAAATGTACATCAAGCTAGATTCCACTGCTAGTCACCATCCACCAATTAACTTCTAATTGCATGCCCAGACATCGTCGAAGCATCTGCACAAGAAGCCGACATGTCAACCTGAGACCGAGCCTTTTGGTTCAATCAATCGATGGGAAAATCTAAAATTGAATTAAATAATTATAGTGATGAATTTAAAAGAGAGGAAGAATAAAAGCTGTAGTAATTGACTTGTAAGATATAAAGAAGTGAGATGGGGTCTGATTGGCAACTGAATCACCTGGCTCAGTCGACTGCACACTGGGGAGGATGTCATAGGCAGGATAGGAGAAGCAAGACGAAACCTTGATTATTCTGAAATCATTGTGGAAATCTGCTACAATCAACATAAGGACACAACATTCGGATTTTCAACATTAATGTCAAATCAATGCTCAGAGACTTGGTCTCAGAGTTACAAAAAGTATTTCCAGCAGGCTACTGAACACTTTCATCAACAACTGCATTCATCAATCCAAAGTGAAGATCAGGTGGCAGGTAAGAAAGGATAAGCGAAAAGGGACTGTGAAAACGAACCAATCAAGAACGTATTGACCAACGAATATGCATGAGGAAATGGAGATGGATCGGACACACGCTGAGGATAGCGTCGGATGAAATCAAACGCAATGCAGGCACTCAAGTGAAACCCTAATGGAGAACGATGAGTTGGCAGTGACATGGTGGGAATCGTGTGAGGAAGAGATGAAAGCCTATGGTCAGTCGTAGAGTCAGCTAAATAGGATAGCAGAGTGGAAGAATCCCTCTGAAGAACCATGTTTTACTTGCAGCTTAAGGGAACAATAAATAATAACTGTACTGAAAGTCTTATAATACGCGACATCGGAAATATGTTACAGCTCTACTAATGATGATTATGTGGAATATGTCAAGACTGAAACATTATTCCTTAAATCACGCTCCATTCGGTGATTAAAGTGAAATGAAGACCTGATTAGCAGTCGAATGTCATAGCTCAGCCGTTTATGTAGAACGATTTCCAGTGTTTTAAGATTTTGTTTTCATGTGTACATATACGGGCTGGCTTCAGCGCCAGTTTTATGCAACCTGAAGTGTCGAAGTTGTGTGATTATAATTGATATGATTATGAACAGTAATAAATTGTTCCATATTAGTTTGTTTATTAGATATATCAGACACAGTGAAACAGTATTATTTACTGGATGACGTTTCGAACAAAATAGCACTACATGCAATTACACACAACCATACAATAGGAGGATGGGATAAGATGACAGTTTTAAAATCTAATGTAACAGCAGGGTGGAGGGAGAGATTGATAACGGAAGCTTTATTTATTGAATCAACTGAAGAAAGTACGTGCAACAGGAGTGATGATTCAACACCTGTCCACCCAGACATCCGAAAAATTCTACTACACCAACGACGACAAATAGGAGAGAACAAAGAAAACTATAAAACTCAAGATTGGAAGATGTGTGATTATAATTGATATAATTATGAACATGAATGAACTGTGTTCGAAACTCTGTCATCCAGTAAATAATACTGTTTCACTCACTGTGTGATATATCTAGTAAACAAACTAATATTAGAATTACATACTACCACAGTACCCAAGTTTTACACATATATGTCTATACTTCAGATCGAAAAGCACTGCGTTACATGATATACTATGGCTAACTATTTTACTCGAAGATTCCAGATAAGGGAGAAAATATCAGGTAATAAATTACGCTGAGAATTCTGTCCATTGAGTGAATATTTTATCCAGAATAAAACTGTTGTTGTTATTCGTATTAGCATTATCTGTTTCATTTAGAAAACTAATAAAAGCCAGGAGACAATAAGTAGCCACCCTATATCATTTTCACGTCTGTCAGTTAGGAGTAGTTCCCAAATGGTTTTCTAATTCACGTCGGTTCCTGATAAAATCCACCTTGAAATCAGTTGAAAGCCAAAATCTCAATTTCAAAAGTTTTATCAATGAAACTTTATGGTTTAGATACTGTTTATTGAATACCTATTTATATGTTCAGTCTTGTTGTATTGTCTAAGCTGACTGGTGGTTCAGTCGCCATGCTTTCGTTGTCATTTTAAACACCAACTTAAGCACTAACTTCAATATGAAGCCAGTTTTGGAAATGTTTCATGAATGATATAAGCCTTTCTCCTGATGGCCTTGACTGTGATTGTTCAAGGTCCCAGTAAACAAGATCAAAAAATCTACAAATGAATTCATAATATTCAAGCGTTGGTTTGCAGGGAGTTGTTCGGTTACAGGACTTCATCATGAACTGACATTGGTTAGAGAACCATTGGAACCAGCAGCGAGTACTGGACAGTCAGCTGTCTCGTCCTAGTTTGGGACTCATGGACAGTGCGCATCCGCCGGGGTTCGAGTCCAGGACCTTCTGGTTACAAGGCGAGCTATTTTTTGATTATAGGTTGAAACCACACAGTATTATTGGTACAAGTATGAAATTTTCAGTATGTGATATCAATAGCCTAAATTTTGCAGGCCGACCATTTATATCGAGTGTGCGTCGGCAGGCGACCGAACCCTGGACCATATGCATGGTAGGCGAGAGTCTTAACCACTGTGCCACCAACCATTAAGCCACTGAAACCTAATCCAATTCATAATACACTTAAAAGATGTAAGTCTCATGAAAACAATTATGCATCTGCCAATTAAAGCAAGTCTCTAAGAAATGTCTTCCCCTCAGAACTAATGTTTATTGAAATTAGATTAGAAACATGTGGAATACAAATACACTTCCAATAAATAGTGGAACTAACCTAGTGCTGCCTAGGTTATTCAACAAAATACTATGCATGAGCTGTCGTATTCAAACTACTTAGTTACAAAGAAAACTGTGCTACAATGCAATGCAAGGTGAACATGCGTAAATTTATAAATATGTATAAAATACTGATGGTAAACTTGTTTGGCTGTTTCCTTATGCATTTGAAAGTGGATGTCATTAACGAGGTGAATAAAACTGCATAGATTAATGTAACAGTAGAATTTGGACACTGTTGTAGAGTATAACTCTACATTGGATAAGTTCATTTGATATAAGTGATAGTGACATTGTGGTGTGTGCTACTGATTTGATTTATCAGTAGTATATATACATATGTGTATATAGATGTTCATCGACTGGCATAAAACATCAAATAGCAGGGAGATACATTTGATTTCAGAGAAGGCAAATGATACAGCGTTGTGTAGGTGCATAAACATTCCTCTACCTAGTCTCCGTCTTCTACCGTTTCAATATGATATTTGGGCATTGTGTGTTGGTAATTTTTGATGTGATTGCTTTCTCTCTGAGCTGAAGATGGTTCAACTGAGAAACGATCGTTGTCTAAGAACGTAAACTAGCTGTCAAAGGATATGTGCGACATGTATTCTTTCATATCAGTGTGTATAAACAACTACGGACAACAATTTGATTGGGAAAATGTTGACATTTTTGACAGCGGAAACACCAAAATTGCCACAGAATTCCTAGAAGCCTGATACTCAGATGAATCCGCGATCGGCAGCCACATTTATCAACTAATACATAATAAGTCACATGACAAGAAAGTCAAATAACCGATCAGTAAAATAAATAATTATTACTTATGGAAATTAACGACCAATCATGACAAAGTGTGTCAGGAGATATAATTACATTATTAGTTGGAATTCAAATAAATTCATTTCAAGACGAAGTCTCCACTGAATATGTTTTCTAGAGGGACAATGAAATCTTTGCAATTAAACTACTCAGCTCAGAGAACACAACCATACCAAAATCATCAAAACGGAACTACAAAACTTCGCCAGTATTGATAAGTTATTCGAAGAGTAAATATTCAGTGATCAGCCTGTGTGATCAATGAATCGTTGTCCATCGAATCATCAGTTAGCGACAATCCTGAATATATTTGGGGGGGGGGGGACAGGACTATATAAGGCGAGTTAGACAGTCGTGTGAATGCAATGATGTAGTGGTGAAATGTTAACTAGTCTTCAATATTATATTACTGTGTGCTTGATGATAAGAACAACTGAGCACTGTTCACTAAGTATGGAGCCTTCTGTCAACTGACATCATGTAAAATTTACAAATATGCAACAACTTTTCTGTATATAACAATTAATAAGCTAATTAGACTGTAAGCAGCTGATGAGAAGTTAACGAAATAAACAATGATGGTAGCACAAACGACTGTTGTTCTTGTTTTATTCAAATTCATAAATGAGGAATAAATGTATGAAACAAGTGACTTAATTGTTTGAAGCCTAGTTATTTTATTGCTTCAGAGTGATATCAGACACTTTTACACATCTAAAAGAATAAAATGTTAGCTATTGTTGTTGCTTTTGTTGTGTTTGTCTTCAAGTGAATTTATTTTATCATCTGGTCACTAATTTTTCCAGTAAGTCGAGTGTTGTTCATAGTTTTGGTATTTCAACTCTCAAAAATACTGATTTATGATTTTTGAACCAATTAACCATAATAATTTTGAAAAACCAAACAATAATACACAGCAATACATGTCCAGTTAAATAATCTTTCTAGTCCTTGCTGAGGTTATGGGTGCGCAATGCTGAAGAGTTGCAGACAAGGACGAAACATCTGTCTTCAATGGTTCTCTAACTGAAGTCAGTTCGTGATCAGTCTCGAAATCAACTAAATCCCTGATAATGAACAATTGAAAATTAGTCTAGTACCAATACTATTGTGACTGACTTCTGGGAGAAGTGGCTTGAAGTTCTAGCGAGAAGTCGTGAACAGCGGGGTCCAGCAAGTTGGGTGTGGGGAAATATACTCCCGAGTGACACTGACTAGTGGTTGCGCTATACATTGTTAATTGGCAGAAGTTAGAATTCATGGGCTGACCATTAGATTCCAGCCTTAGTGGATGAAGTGTATGTCAGCTCGTCTCTTAATCGACGATGGGATCATGGGTGGACACCGATGAAGAGTATCGAACTAGGGCGAAACACCTGTCGAGAACTCCTTGGTTTTCAATGGTTCTCTAACTGAAGTCAGTTCTTGGTCAGCTTTAAAATAAATAACTTTCCTGAATGGACATTTTAAAAGTGATAATAACAGTAATAATAATAATACCAAACGTCGCAGTAAGAGTGGGAGTAGTGTAGTATGAAATGGGCTTCTAAAGTTGCATATTTCCACATACAAAACGGAAACTTATCCACTCAACGAGTCACACAATTCGAAACATTTCCAGTCGTGACAAAATGGGAGAAGAGTCGAGAGTTCTAAGAAAATTTCTAATTGAAAGTGGCCACTGTTAACGCCTCATTATATAATCCATGAAGCTTTCACCACCAAAACCACATACATGCGCATACTCACTGCCCCAAAAAATCTTCTCTGTCTAAATCTTGTGGACAGAGGCCCTAAGAAACCATTTTCTCCGTTCATTGAGGAAGACTTTCGCAGCTGAACTTCGACTCACACTCTTTGCAAACCTGTTGATTCATATGAAAGTGGAAAAAAAGTTACCACTGCTGGCTTCGTCGGTATGTATCTATCAGTCCACCTGCTCTTGTATATCTAGGTGTTTTAGGTGTACTCAGTGTCTGCTATGCGAATAGTGTCACCGAACATTTACCCTCATGATTTCAGAGATTAATACTATCCTCGAAAACCTGATCGATTCCTGACACCAAGTGAACTCGCAACCCAAATTCAGGGTCATCTACAGAGTACGCGCGAACTTTGCGAAAGGTGTACAAACCAAATTTTTGCATAATGTGAAAGCTATGGCTATCCGTTCAGAAGAAGCTTGTTCAGTCAGTGAACATACTGTGAACGTAACTTGTCAATGCATTAGACGTGTAATATTTTCAGTTGTTGTTATTTTATGTTTTTTCTTACACTCCGACTCCTTATGACATTGATCTTGACATGAACTCTACTCATTCTTGTCAACTGTGTTATTATTATTCCCTTGGGTTGTGAGTTGAACAGAAGGCACATCACCATTTCACTCCGTTATCTGCAGTCCTTCTTTTTAGCTGGCTCCACGACTATCCATTAGCTTTAATTTCCTTCTAACACGATTTCCCATTCGCTCCTAAGCTCAACTTGTCGTTTCCAATCCGGGTTCCACTCGAAGACCTACTCTCCGCTTGGCGTCACTGAGTGGTCTTCTCAGCGTATTTGTTGGGCAACAAGCTCCTGACAGCTGTGCTACCAGAGTTCCATGTTACTTATTCTTCCTAGCTGACCATCTGATCTTAAGTAATGAGATAGTGAAGGTAACTGATGATGGAAACGTTTGTCACGATGCGCACAGTAAGTCTCTGGACCGTATAGAAGCACTGACTTGATAATAGTGATGAAAATTCGATTCTTATTCCTTAAGCAGAGTGTAGTTTATGCCACTTTACTCAATCGTTTAATTAAACAAAAAATATAAGATAAAAAGAATAAGATATAAGATATAAAAGAATGGAAGAAAAATACCTACAAACTGTCTTCAAAAATAATGGTTATCCCCAAAAATTCATCAAAAAGTTTTTAAAGTCGAATCGAAACACTAACAAGGAAACATCATCAAAGATCACAAGAAAATTCATTCTACCATACATGATAAATATCTATGAAACCGTTTCACATATATATAGCATACAAGCCAGTCAAATCGCTTAATTCGATATTATGCAAACCGAAAGATCCAACAGAAAAAGGAGATAAAATTAATACCATTTATAAAATAAATTGTATGAACTGTAACAAACATTACATCGGCCAAAGTGGGCGTCCCCTTCAAATTAGAATCCAAGAACACAAATCAGCCGTGAAAAGACACGATATGTATTCTTTAGTATCAATGCATACAGACAATTATGGTCATCAATTTGATTGGGATAATGTCAAAATCTTAGACAGAGGAAACACCAAAAGTGCCAGAGAATTCCTAGAAGCCTGGTTATCAAACGAAAATGCAATTAACAAACACGTTAATATAGACGAAATATACCAACTAATGAAAAGTAAATCAGGTTACTAGAAAGTTTGAAATCCAAGTCAATAGAAAATGGTCAATACATATGTAAAGATGGTTGTCGGGAGACGCAATTATATCACTCATGAAGAAATTTAAATCATTTCACTTTATGCTAAATATTGCGCTGAAAGTGGATGTTGTCAAGAAGGACGACGAAAGCTCCGCAACTAAACCAAGCAGCTCAGAGAACACTATTAACTGCAAATCATCCACCTGAGCTACAAATCTTCTCTATTATTTCAAAATATAAAGATAACTTTGTCATTGCATTGTAAAAGTAACAATAATATTACAAATGTGACGAAAATATTCATTCAGACATCTATAAAACACAAAATAATTGAGCAAAGTATATCCTTTTCGATCATTTTCTCCTCCTCTGGCTCTACAATTATATATATATTTATATACACAGAATATTTTAAATTAGTAGTTAATAACAATATTCATGGATAATCCCCATCCAGGCATTAATGAAAACAAAACACGTAGATCAGCGAAGAGTCTCTTTTCGGCGACTCTTAGCTGATCTACGTGTTTTGTTTTCATTAATAACAATATTAGCTTTTTTTAAATAATATTGTTTTGTAAAGTATGATCAATGTTATTGCAGTTCATTAAAGATGCTTAAATTATAATAATAATAAAGATATAACAGCGAATAGAATATCGACTAAAATTAGGGAAATTTCACAAAAATTCTGGATTATTCAAACCTAGATGGCCAAGGTAAGGATAAAGTCTGAACTAACTTCTTTGGGACGCTCAAATTAGGCTTCTTAACATGGATCCCAACAGCCTCAGCAATATTTAGAAGTCGAACTCTGAAAGCGAAATTGAGATTTGTTGGTATACGATAAATGACCCTGAAAGCCTGGTTAATGTCAATCTTGTATTCCGTCTCCACAAGATGAGCCAGAATAGCGCTGCGAATAGATTTTGTTTGTCCTTTGCTTAACCAGGCAGGGTGATGTTCGGAAATTTGACGCGAAACACACCTAATTGTACGGCCTATGTAACAGGCTCCACAGGAGCAGTTAAATTGGAAGGTACACATGGAAGAGGAGAAATTAGGCAGTTTATCTTTTATTCCCGAACGCAGAAGAGGAATGGTTTTAAAGATACAGAGTAATTGAGCAGCAGGGAATGTTCTTTTTACCGCATTTCTAAGGCGCTGTGTTAGTATCTCACTGGTATTGTCTCCTAGGGACTGCATCTGTAAGAACGAGGCCTTTTTTGGAACTGTTGGTAACTTGGGCTTTTTTGGTTTCAGAATCATATTCTTATCAATAAACTTTTCGGGATAACCATTCTCACTCAGCAACCGTTTAATATTGTTAAGTTCCTCGTCAAGACATTCATCCGAGCAAATCTCTCTTGCTCTGTGGACCAAGTACTTTATTGGATTGCGTTTGTATTTTAAGGGCACAAAGCTGAGAAAATGTGTGTACTGGCCCGTTGATGTAGGTTTTCTATAAACACTTCTTCTTATTGTGCAATCCTCTTTCCTGGTCATAAGGACGTCTAGAAATGAAATACTAGAGTCTTTTTCTTTCTCAATAGTAAAATTTATTGCAGGATGTACCTCATTAAATTTATCCAGGATGTCCTTTGCCTCATTTTCGTTCTTCATAATCAAAAAGTATCATCCATGTATCGACAATAAAATTCGAGTTCATTAATAACACCTTTCAAAGGCCCATTTTCTAGCTTCGCCCGGAAAACGTCGGCTAGAATGGGTCCTAGTGGCGACCCCATTGCCACACCGTCGATTTGTCTATACAGTTCCTTATTAAATAAAAAGTGGACATTCATTGTACATTTATATTGTTATTGACTGCTAATCTAGAATATTCTATGTATATAAATGGACATATATATAATTTTAGAGCCAGAAAAGGAAATTATCGAAAAGGATATTCTTCTTTGCTCAATTATTTTGTGCTTTATATTACAAATGATAAATTACTATGTGTAGATACTGTATTCACTTGATTTCAGCAAAGTTCAATTCACATCTGATGTTAAACTGACAACATTTTAATAACATCTGTCACAAACAATCCCATGAGAATGACCAATGCATAATGGTGTGTATATCATTTCAACAGTTATCAACTCTGCATTTAACTTTCTTCTATACCTGTGTCAAGTTAGTTTACCCTCAAGCATTTTCTGTTAAAGTTTAATTTCTCTCTGAGAATAAGTCAAATCAAAAATGTAGGACAAACTCTTAATAAACGACTTCTTAAATGTCTAACAGAAAAGAGAAATTATGAGAATAGTGTTTAAAATCAAGAGTTTTAATTTAATTTTATTTTTAGCGAACAATCGTTCCGTTCCATTGGTTTTAAATGCTTAGTTGTTGCTTTTTTTCAATTAAAGAATCTATCCCCATCTTGTCTTCAACAACTCATTTTTGGAATCATTTTTGACTGATAATGATGGGATTATACATTCATTATTTCTGGTGCAGTGATTATTTAGCCATTTTCTAAAATAAGAACGTTTGATCACCGATTGATATCACTTGTTATTAATATTGTTGTTTCCTTTAATTCCTAGAGGAACATAGGGCTTCAGCTGCACGTCTCCACTGCGTTCGGTTCACCCCCATCATTTTCACCTAGCTCTACGTCTGCCTACACTCCTTCATCTCCTCTTCTCATGATCTCCTCCATGTCACCCTCGCACTGACGACCAACTCGCTGCTCCCGGTTCGGATTCCAATCGAGCTATGGCCTGGCGTGTGATGTCACTCACTTGGTGGTTTGTTTTCTCAGAGTATAATCAATCCACCTCCATTTATTCCTGCTTATTTGTTGCACAGTTAGTTCCTGCTGGGTTGGTTTCCTCCCAGAGATCCCTGATGCTAATCTTTTCTGGCCAGCTGATCTTGAGCAGTATTGAGCGAAGACAACTTTTAATGAAGGTCTGTAGTTTGTTTGAGGTGCTCTTCATGACACGCCAAGTCTCTGATGCATAAAGTAGCACTGACTTCGCATTGGAGTCGAAAATTCAGATCTTATTTTTGATGCTGAGTGCTATTGACCTCCACACAGACTTGAGAGTAATGAAAGCTTGCTTGCCTTGCTTCCCCGATCCTTGCTTTGATATATTCGTCAGTTCCATCCGCCTGTATTTGAAACGATGCTTCCCAGGTAGGTGGGTAGGTAACGGAGGTTGCTTCTTTCAGATTTCTCCCACTTATGCTGATTGTTGTCCGTTGTTGTTGCTTTGCTGTTGGCCAGGAATCCCCATCACCTCTGTTTTCTCTATGTTCACCTGAAGGAAGTCCTATTTTTGATGCTTTTTCTGCCAACTTGTTGCTTTTCACTCGCATATCTTCCAGTTTGTGGGAAATCAGACATATATCATTGGCGAAGTCCATATCCTCCAAGTTTTTGTGTGGTTCCATTTTATGCCTGTTTCCTTGCTGCCCGCCCTCTGTCACATTATCCAATCTACTGCAATCAGGAAAATCATCGGAGATAGTAGGCAACCTTGTCTTACTCCCGTTTTCACTTCGAAAGATTCCGTGAGTTTCCCGTTGTGGTATCAGTTGGAGAACCATTAAGAACCAGGAAGGACTACTGGACAGTTATTTCGTCCTTGTTTTGGACTATTCCGTGGTATATGCCCACAAGAGATCAAACCAGGGAACTTTAGGTTATGCAGTGAACTTGTTTACCATTCGGACACTGAGATGCAATCCAACCGTCGACCCGTCACTTCACGATCTTTAGGTCCACCGCTGGTTAATATCATCGAAAATAACCTATCCTCACACCCGACTTGATAGACCCCATTGGTCACGACGTCTCACTAGGACTTCAGCCAACTTCATCCTCTAGCCAGCTACTAGTGAACATCAAGTTAATTTTCAAGTGTTATTTTAAGTACTGATGAAGAGTTCCAAACTAGGACGAAGCTACTGTCCAGTACTCTCTGCTAATTTTCAATGATTCTCCAATTGATATCAATCCGTGATCAAACTTGAAATAAATCAGATCCCTGCAAACTAATGCCTTAAAAATACTTTTCTGCTGTACCAGTGAACCCATTTGGTTGTACAGATATTCCAGGTGTCATATAGAAATAGTTTTTTGTTTATTTTGTTAGGAAATAAAGTTGCACTCATGGCACACAAGTAGGCGTATTAGGAAAATATTTTATTCGTACTGCCTAAAGATAACAATAAATTGTACTCTTTAGGATGATTAAAAAAAGCCTATACCTAGCAAGGAGGAGGTCACCTCTTGGGCTCTCCATCAGAGATAAGATTTTATTTTGATAAATCACACAGTGTTATACGAACAGAATAAGATAAACTGCACAATACCGTTAATAAAAAGCCAACCCATTCTGCTAACAGATATTTAGAATTTAATTCATCTCATCGGTCGGCGTCTGTAAAGGCTGGCTTAGTTAAGTGTCTAACAAACCGAGCAATAGCACTAAGTAGCACAAAAAAGACCTAAATGATGAACTGAAACAGATAGAGGAAGTGTTGGTATCAAACAACTATCCTATAAAATTCATTAGGAATATCAAAAAAGGTCAAAAGCAAAATAAAAATAATGGTTAAACTAATAATGATAACATAAATAAGAAAGAATATAAGGCATCTACAGTCTTACCATATAAGGAGGGGACATCTGAAATTCTTTCTACGTAGGATTCTGAATAAAGCAGGAATTAGGATGGTGGCATTCAAACCTACAAACTCACTCAGGGAGGACAAGCTCTGTAGGTTAAAGGACCCAATGGGTTGACCCAATTAGACAAAATAATATAATTTACAAAATACCTTGCAATGACTGTGAGTGAAGTCAACTACATAGGTTAAACCAGTAGATCAGGAGTAGTGAGATTATCAGAACATAAGAATTTAGCTAAGGTTAAAACGATTGGTCCCACGAAGATAAGTAATTTAGAAAAAAGCTCAGCAATAGCACTACATGCAGTAGCACACAACCACATAATAGTGTGGGAGAGAATTAAAATTCTAAGAAGTAATATAAGTAAGTGGACAGACAGACTGATCACTGAATCCTGTCTGGTTCATCAAGTCTATACCCAACACATGCAACAGAAATGACTCAATGCAAATACCAGAGATATGGAAGATATTATTACCGCCAGTAAAATCAGAAGAGAATAATAAATAATCTCAAAATTCTATTTCAATTCAAGCACATCACAACATTCTAACAAGTTACTTATTTTGACTATAAAAACATCTTATTTCCCATCTGATTTTAACTGATCAGTGACACTCATATTACTATCCTATATTGATTTTTATTCAAATGTCTAATCAATTTCACTCATGTATATAAATGAAGGAAGAAAGTTGTGTGAGTAACTTGATATGATTATGAGCAGTAATAAATTGTGCTCGAAACGTGGTCATCAGTTAATATTACTGTATAACACTGTATGATTTATCAAAATAAAATCTAATCTTTAATGGAGTTAAAGGCCGCAGAGATGAGGATGTCACAGGCATGATCAGAAAATTAAGACAGATTTGCAATAATCTGAAATCAGTGTGGAAATCTGCAGCACTCAGTATACCAGAACAAAATCCGAATTTACAACACTATTGTCAAGACGATCAGTGCTTGTATATGGTTCGGAGACTTGGGGTGGGCGTCACGAAAAGCATTCTCCACAGGCTGATACAGACTTTTATTACCAAATACCTTCGCTTGCTCGATAATGAAGATCAGATGGCCAGAAAGGGTAAGTAACATGGAACTCTGGCTACAAAGTAAACAAGAATCTGTCACCTAACATACGTGCGAAAGAAAATGGAAACGAACCAGGAAAAAATGAGTTGACCGTTGAGTTGCATCAAGTGCCAGGCACGCCATCAAGTGGGTATTGGGGTTAATGCAACATGGAAGAGACAGTGTAGGGAGGAGATGGTAAGTTTTAAGCCAGCTAAAAGGAACTGAGGAGAAGATAATGAAATGGAGATGTGCCACTGAAGCCCTATGTTCCACGCAGATCCCAAGGGGATATTAACAAAATGTATTCAACAGTCGTGTTTCACTCACACAACTAACAGTCTATCGGACAGAATATATTTTACTTGAGAACACTAAATAATAAAATAAAAAGAAATGGACAACATAATTTTAAAAACATACCTGATGATGGACGATCAGAATATCTTGTACAAAATACCCATGCAGGTAAATGTAATCTACTTGCATCATTTGTAGTCAACTTATTGGATGATGCACTAGCCTCATTTGTTCGATGCCGGGAATTCAACTTTCTATTATGATGACTACGGTTAGATTTTAATCGATTCACCTCTTCCTTTGATGCTTTTTTACTACTACAGTTCAGCTTATGCTCATCTTGTGATATAGTGAATTTCACTGTTGAACTCGCCTTTTTTACATTCATGTCAAATAAATTTTTTAAACTGTTTGAAACAGGATCGTCATCACAGTCTTTGTGGTCTCTCTTGGTGGTGGTATCACACTCGCCGACGACTTGTTCTTCTTCATTTTCGTCCTTATTATCTTGTTCACTGACTCTCCTGCCTTCTTTCCCACTGCAATCATTAATACAACTGTCATATCGTGAGTAACGCTCATATTGATCTGAATTAATTAAATCTTTGACAAAAAATCCACAGCTTCTTTTCGTATCGAATAATTTTGATCCTGATGATGATGAAGATGAGGAAACTGATGAATTCGAGCATAAAGAAGTGGATGACGACGTCGTTGATGATGACGATGACAAATTCAATTGTTCTGTTTCATTACAGTACTTTTCATTTTCACTTTCCATTAATGCACAATTGAAGAATTTACTTAAAAATTCATTTTCATACTTCCCTTTCATCATATCTACCTCATCTTTTGCTAATTCATTCGCTAAAATAATTGATGATAATGAAGGCAAAGATAAAAGTGTATGCTCACTTTGTCCTCCTGTTGTTGATGACATTGTTACACAAGATGGTAAAGTAGGTGTCAGTTTAGTAGAAGCTGCTGCTGCTGCAGATGCAGCCGCGGAAATGAGGATAGACGACCAGATTGGATATTCTGGATATGGACTAAGTGTTGTTATGAAAGGGGTCATTATGGGATCAATATTTGATTTCTGTTGAGTATTATCAATGTACTGACTAAAATTGCTATTATTATTACTATTATTACTGCTGTTATTGTTATAATAGTAATTAAAAGCATAATAAATATTCATTAGACTACTTAAATTTGACATAGTTTCTTTATCATATTGCTGTAATGAACACTGGTGTTCTAATTGTTCAGTCATCAAGAATTTAGATACCTGACAGAAATCATTCAATGTTTCAAACATTCTATATTGACATATGATTGATTATATTGAATATTGTTGTTATGACTATTTGTTTAAATATATATGTGGAGGTTTGTTTGGGTAATTGCGGTAATTTAAAAGTAATAGTTGGTCTTTTTTCGAAATAATCTCCTATTTATTTTAAATACACTCATAAAATAAATAGAAGTATAATATAACTTAATATAGCCAATCAGATTTATGTATTATCGATGCGCGTAAACTGAATATTGTCTGTTTAATTCACTCCTCTGTCATTACAGCTAAACAACATAACGTGGGGAGAGACAGAAATATAGTGACAGAGAGAGAGAGAGAGGGAGATAAACTGGGCAAAATAATTACCTACTGTCTATCCTTCTATGACTTGATTGGTTTATTAACAGTAGGAGAAGGAAGAGAGAGAGAAAGAGAGAGTTAGTTGAAGCGCGTATATGCGTACTGAAAATAGGATGGTCTTGTTATTATAGAAAATCAAAACAAGTGATTCAACGAAGAGAATCTTTTCGACGAATTTATCATCAAGCTGTGCACAATTGTATTTATATGTATTAAAAGTCAATCTGAACGAAGAATATTGTTTTCAATTATTTCTCTTCAGGTTCTTACAATTATAAAATATAATATATGTGTAAAACTTGGGCACTGTGGTAGTAAGTAATTCCATATTAGTTTGTTTATTAGGTATATCACACAGTGAAACAGTTTTATTTACTGGATGACGTTTCATCACCTGTCCCCGATATTTGGAAAATTCTACTACCCATACGACAAATAGGAGAGAACAAAGAAAACTATAAAACTCAAGTGTCAAAGTCGTGTGATCACAATTGATTTGATTATGAAGAATAAATTTTGTTCGAAACCTTGTCATCCAGTAAATAATACTGTTTCACTGTGTGATATACCTAATAAACAAACTAATATGGAATTATAAAATATAATATTTGTTGTCGTTACAATAAGGCCAGTTATGCGGCAGATACATTTTTAACGTAGAATAACAGATTAGCTATGGGGTGTCAAAATAATTAGTCGTATTCGTGTGACAAACATCGTGCTAGGCTGAAATAGATTACAAAATATTGTAAAACGGGAGACAGTGGTGGTGATTAATCATAATGGATTTGTAGAGTGTGGGGGAGGAAAATTGACAAGTCAGTTCAAGGTTATAAAAGGTGTCAGGTGAGTGAGTGGTTAGTACAAAGTAGTCTGTGTTAAACAGGAGATAGTAAGACTGCAATGAGAGGTTCATAATGAAATAACGAATTTGTGAAATGAAACAGGTGGAGGCATATATTGAGAAAAGAGATAATATCACTAATAATAAGTCCGGATAGTATAAACGAAAAAAAAATTCTATAGTATTGAGAGAATGTTTGCATGAAGGGCATAAATTATGACGAATAATAATAATAATTGTAATAATAAGCAAAGGAAAAAAAGGCCAAGAGGGTTAAGGGGAAGGAGCACTCTTGGTGAGAAGAAGAATCATCAATCCAAGTTCGGCCACGGTAGGAACAGCGTCTGGACGTCTTCTTTTTGGATACAAAGTTCCGGTTTAGTCGATCTTATTGTAACAGCTTCAGCTATGTGTAGGAGACGTAAGCGAACTGTACGTGACAACGACTTCGGAATTCGGTATATAACCCTGAAAGCTGTGTTGAAATCGATATGATGTCCAGTATCGACCAAGTGTGACAGGATCGAGCTTTTTATGCACTTAACTTTCCCCCTGCTGAACCAAGCTGGTAAATGTTCTCGAACCCGCAGACGAACCTGCCTAATCGTGCGCCCTATATAACATGGATCACAGGAACAGTTGAAATGGTATATTGCATAGAGGATTTCATCATGCAACCAAACAAAATCCCTACAAAACCAATATTTGAAATGGTGTATGCATGAAGAACAGCTAAGGTTAGGTAAGACATCTTTGAGTTGCTGGGTGAACATTGGACGGCTACTGAAGGATAGACACAGACGTACAGAGTGGTTTTTTCAGAAATTATATCCGGTGAGGGAATTGGATAAAAGGTGTGAATACATAAAATAATAATAGTAATATGAAATGCAATTAAAATGTTTGTGATTATAATCATAGTTAAATGTGAAGTGGCAAAACAATTAATATCATATACAGAATAATTTATAGGATGTATAGAACTTGGAAGGGGTGTACGATTTTAGGATTAGTAGTGGCTTAATGGTCTACGAGCTCGTCTTGTAAGCGAAAGGTCCTGGGTTCAAACTCCGGTGGGTGCGTGCTGATGAGGAGTCCCAAACTAGGGCGAAACAACCGGCTGTCCAGTACTCCCTGGTGGTTTTCTAATAGTTCTCAAACTGACGTCAGCTCACAATGAAATCCTCCAACCAAACAAACAAAATCCCTACAAGACCAATACTTGACAAATGAAGAAAATAAAAATTAAAACAATACGTAAAACTGTGAAATTCGATAACACAGAATTTAACTTTGCAAAACATAATTGCTTTAGAGTGACAAATGGAATGAGTGAAATAATACCGAGGACATTTCAAAGTGAGAATCGTAATAGTAACAATTGACGTAATAAAGGAAGAGCATACAAATTGAATAGACAAAATAAAAAAAAACTGGTAGAGCCAAAATATTACTAGGGATTACCATACTTTAGCATAGAGGGATTAAGGCAATGAAAGTTTGAAGGGTTGAAAGAACCATATCTGTTTACTGAGTTCTGGCTTTTCTATTTCGATAGCCAAAGTTTCAGCAATACAGATGAGTTGGGTACGTAGTGATTTCGGTAAATAACTGTTTGCTTTGTAGATGACTTTAAAGGCGGAGGCTATAGACGTTGAGTGATAAATATCGACCACATGTGTACCTATGAATATCGGTAGGGACGAATGCTGACCACCAAGTATGTTTCCTTCTGTGAATGTTTTACCTAGCACAGCTATGGGTGCCAACTGGTCATCACTGTAAGCCAACTTTTAAACAATACGCCTGATCTAAATCCACGGAAATAAGAAGCTAAAGCAGGATCTCTTAACCATGTCACAGTTTATCCATGCTAAAAGATGTAGTCACAACCGATGGATAGCGTTCTGTATATAGTCGAGTTCTCTTAGAAACCACACAAGCTAGTTCCCTAGACAAAAACACAAGAGGTGCTAGAGAAAGTTCACAAATAGCTTAGTCATGCTGGTATGCGTAAAGCTGGACACATCACTAGTCACTGCTATGCCACTGAAACATTGAAACACCTAAAAGTATTCGTGCTTTTATCGATAGCTCTCTACTGCGTTTGTCCACTCCAAAATCGTTGAATTCTGATTAAGGTAGGACCCTTACGGTTAGGTTCTCCGCCATGTATAACACGCATTTGACATGTTAAAAATTCATACTACTCTCCACCATTCAAAGAGTGAGGTTTCAGCTGGACCTACTGGAATAGTAATCAAAAACATGTTTCATCGTTGACAGGTAACCTCAGTGCCTACAAGTAAATCATTAATTCGTTCACTCATCAAAAGTATCTTACTAAGCTCTGCTCTTCAGGCATCAACTATGTCTTCTTATTTAGGTTCAACTTCTTTAGATCAGGTAAAGATTATCTATTACATCTGAGATTTGTGTAACCATGTGTAAAAGGTTTATTTTCTGGAGCAAGCTGAAAAGTAGTTATCGCGCTGTCACCACAACTGTTTTGTTTGCTGACCGGTCTACTTCGCCGGTGGATATTTCTAGCTTCATTTTCTATCTGCCCCATTTGGAACATGCTCTGAATCCTATTCTCAGTGGCAGAGGCTTTTAGAAACCATTTCGGTTTGTCCTATGATTACTCACTTCTTAAACCACCTTCAGACAGTGAAAAACGCAACCATACTTACCAGTTAAACATTCACAGCACACCTTCCTCCAGCGACCTACCCAATTTATGTCAATCCCCGTCTGCCAATCTGTCACTATAAGGTTTCTGCTTCTGGAGGAACAGAAATGTCAGTACATTATCCTGAAATTGCGGACACTGACTCTGGATGAGAGAAGGCAATGTGAAGGAATGAGAATGTGCGTAGGCAAACACCAGTCTGTGATCATATCTTGCAAGAAGAAACTCTGCAACTGATTCTCAGGTTCAAGAAGAACCTAACAGTGACCATTAGGAAATATATGAACGAAGGCAAGAAAGACTAGTATGCTGTAAAGTCTCACATTACACTGCTGTGTACTGGTGAAACTTTAACTGATCATTTGGATTCCTCCTTTCACTATCTATCTGTTTGTGTGTTTGCCTATTATGTAAAGATATTACATTTCATGACTCCTATACTGCAACCATTTATTAGCAACTTAAGAGAGACAGATTTTGCCATGATATGAAATTTTAATATCACCATCGAAGGAAGAGATTTGACACCGGTTATTTCCTTCATTTATCCGGCTATGAAGCACTCTTTCAATCACATGCAGCACAGATGAAGACGTCAAAGCCAACCAGCCAGCCAACCAGAATTAGAAAGGCAAGACACGCCTTCATCGACCTGGAACCAGTTTGGAAATCTTCTCCACTCTGTCTCAGAATAAGGAACAAAATTCGGATTCTGTTCAACACAAATGTGAAGTCAGTCAGTCAATTCTTCTATACGGGTAAGAAACTTGCACTGCGTGTCAGTCACGAAAACGATTTCTAACAAGCTACTGAAGACTTTTATCAACAGCTGCCCCCTTCCCTGGCTCCGTACTGAAGATCAAATGGCCAGTCGACCAGCTGGCCAGAAAGAATTAGCAACAAGAAATTCTGACTGGGAACAAACCAACATGCTAGAGCCGATTGCTCAACAGCTGTGTAAGAGAGAATGGAGATAGATGAGGCCACTGAAAAGGTCGTCGAATGCTATTCCGCGCAATACATCCCATTGCTCGAGTGGAATCCCAATGGGAAGCGACGAGTGGGTCGTCGGTGTGAGGAGGAGATGAGATATAATGGGCAATCTTGGTTCCAGCTGAAGAGAACAGCAGTGAGTAAGAGAAAGTGGAGATGTTCCATTCGGAACGCAAGGGAATAGTATTATATAAGATGATTTTGAAGTTTCAATTATGAGGTCTAGAAAATTCCTTCTGGAAAGTAATAAAACAACAAAGACTCGCTAGTCCAATTTCGCAAACTCGATGAAAGTGTAGCGGATAGCTGACTATGGTATATTTAAGTTTGCTCACTAAGAGGTAAGTTGATTTAGCTAATCTCTCTCTTTATATATATATATATATATATATATATAATGACATATATATATATATATATGTCATTAACATTTTACAGTCTGTTAATCTCAGGAATTAACTGTCAAGTTTCTAAAAGTAATCATTTTAGAATTATACAGTAATATCATGCCATCTGGGACTTATTTTAAATTGCTCAGACAAAGGGAAAAGGGGGAAACAGCAGATAGATTTGTTGAAAGCGAATTACTACAAATGACTAAATGAAACAATACAAAATTAAAAATCAGTAGGCGTAAGATGAAGAGGAAAAAGAAAATAACCATGCATAATATACAAATGTATGGTGAAATTTCCTAAACTGATAATGAGGAATAGTAAACAAATTTAAGACGTTTGGAGACAGTTAGTAATAAGCCTTATATCTGGATTTAGTGATTATTGGCATATATCAGTGAGGAGTGTCTGCAACTTCGAAAGAAGTGATTCCCCCTCGGAAACTGTAATCCACATCACCCAGTGCCGTAGTCAGAGATGTTACCAATGAGCCGTTGAGGCCCATGACTGACCTCCTTTAGGGATGTAATTCCTTCAAGTTTGCAGATACACTCTTGTGACCAGTGCTAGTAAGCAAGGGACCTAAGTTCGTAGCTTCCCGTGTATCGCATCCAAGTATCTTCATCAGGTAAACAGTATAGTTACCAAAATACGTAGTGAGAAAAAGCCCCGTTCCTATATAATAAAAAATGCAAACATTTAATTCCATTGTGGGTAAAATTTATTTTGACAAAGTTTCACACGGTTATACAGTAATATTTACAGATGACCACGTTTCGAGCACAATTTATTGCTCATAATCATATCGTTACTCACACAGCTTTCTAACTTCGTTTATGTAATTCCATCATTATTTTTCATCACTTAACTTGATTGGTAGTAGTATTTTCCATATTTCCGGTATGAGTGATGAGTCATTCCTATTGGGTGTGTTTGGTGTAGACTCGATGAACAAGGATTCATGTTACATGAAATTCTAAAAATATTGTTTCCCAACACTGAGTATTATAACTTAGTCGCCTATACTTGATCATAATGTTGGATTAGCTTGTCAGTGATTATAAATATCCAGACGACAGACATTACGAATTCCCTGGGATAACTTGAGCACCGAGTCAGACTGAATCATTATAAATTACTGAAATCAAACAAGTTAGTTGATTTTTTTTAAACACGAAGGGATTATTTTATCATTATTATTCCCTTGGGTTCTGAGTGGAACACAGGCCTTCAACAACACATTTCTACTTTCCTATATTTTCTGTTGTCCTCTTCAGCTGCTTGGGTCCACGATTACCCATAATCTCTCACCCCCTTCTCCTCCTCCTCCTAACACGATATCCTCCATGTCATCCTCGCACTCACGACACACCCGTCGCTTCCCATTGGGATTTCACTCGAGCGATGGCTTGCACTACGCGTCATGCCATTCGACGGCTTCCTCAATGGCGTATGCTCGATCCATCTCCATTTTCTTCTACATATTTGTTGAGCAATTGGTTTTCGCCTGTTGGTCTGCTCCCAGTCAGAATTTCTTGTCGCTATTTCTTTCTGACCGGTCAGCCGGCTGGCCATCTGATCTTCACTATGGAACCAGCAAGCGAAGGTAGCTGTTAATAAGGGTCTGTAATTAGTTGGAAATACTTTTCGTGACTGACACGCAGTGCAAGTTTCTGACCCGTATAGAAGAGGTGACTGACTGACCTCACGTTTGTGTTGATAATCTGAATCTTGTTGTTTATGCTGGCTGACTAAGTGCAGAAGATTTCCAAACTGGTTCCAGGTCGATGAAGGTGTGTTTTGCCTTTCTGATTCTGGGTGGCTGGCTGGCTTTGACATCTTCATCCGTGCTGCCCAACTGCATGTGGTTGAAACTGTGCTACCTAGCTGGATAAGTGAAGGAAATAACCGGTGTCAAACCTCTCCCGTTGATGGTTATTGGTGCTAGTTGTTTTTGTTGTTGGTGGTGGTTAGTTACCTTCACCACCTCCGTCTTCTCTATGTTCACCTTGAGTCCTGTCTTCGCTGCTCGCCACTAACGCCAGATTATTGGTTTTCGAATGAAAGTCTTCGAATCTTTGTCACATTAAACATAAATCATCCACACGCGAAATCTAGATCTTCTAGAGTCTTCTTATCGGTCCAGAATATTCCTGTCTTCTCACTCCCAACACACGGTCGCATGTATAAGTAGTTTATAACTACCAATGGTTGTTCAAGGAAAGCTTCCAGTGGTCACTAACTAATTCCATTAATTGCCATTAAACGATAAACAAATTACTATTTTGATGTGGTTGTGTTCTCTGAGCTGGATAGTTTATTTGCGAAGCTTTCATAATTGCCCTACTAGGCAACATCTTCAGCGCATACTTCAATTTGTTGAAGTGAGCTTTTGGATTTCTCCACGAGTTCATTAGTCATCTCTCCTGGTGAACTTGAATGTGATTGGTTCTTTTTGTGTGTTTTCACACTTTCCAGGCTACTTGTATTGGAACTGATTGTTTCCTTGACTTGAAGTTTGACGCTCTGTGTGTGAGGTTTCTTTCTTATCGGTTGATAAATTTTTTCTGTCTCTATGTGTCAATTGATTGACGATTCACTGGAATACCAAGCAGCCTTCTAAAAATTCTCTAGCATTCTTGGTGTTTCCTCTGTCTAATATTTGAACTTTGTCCCAGTCGAATTGATGTCCGTGGTTGTCTGTATGTAGTGATATGAGGGAGTGGATATCATGTGTTTTGACGGCTAGCTTATGATCATGGATACAAAGACGAAGGGGACGTCCACTTTGGCTAATGCAGTGTTTTTCGCAGTTGATACAATTTATTTTGTAGATGATGTTGGTTTTATGTTCTTTCGCTGTTGAGTATTTTCGTTGACATAGAATTGAGTGAAGTGACTTTGTTGGTTTGTGTACGACGTCAATTCCTAAAGGTTTGACGAGTCTTGTAGTGATTTCTGAGATATCCTTTATATATAGTAAGGCGATTTTCTTTGTGCTTTCCTTGGGGGCTTTTGGTTTGATAGGTTGGTTTGGGGGTATATGTCTTTTGATGAAATTCCGTGGATATCCATTCTTTTGGAAGACGTCCATGAGATATCTTTCTTCAATTTTCCTTAAGGTGGGAGTGCTGCAATGAGTCCTGGCCCTCTTGAATAGTGTTTGTATGCAATTCCTCTTGTGCGCTATTGGATTGTTGCTGTTGTAATTCAGGATTTGGTCTGTGTGAGTTGATTTCCTATAGACTTGAGTTTCTAATTCCCCTGTGGTTGTTCGCTTGACTAAGACGGCCAAAAATGGGATTTGGTTTTCTGATTCATCTTCTCTCGTGAATTTGATGTCGTTGAAGACGTTGTTTATCAGGTTGTAAGCTTTATCTAACTTGTTTCTTTTGATAATTACAAATGTGTCGTCTACGTAACGTATCCAAATCTTGGGTTTGATCTCTGGTAGAATTATGTTTTCGAGCCTATGCATCACTGTTTCTGTAATCAAACCTGATATTGGCGATCCCATAGTTGTTCCTTTGACTTGTTCATATATTTGGCCGTTGAATTGGAAGCACGTTGTTAGACATAGGTTTATGCATTCCATCCAGCTTGTGTGTTGCATTTTTGATTGTTGTAGAAGGTGTTCGTCGTTGCTAAGTAATTGCTATTATTTATCATACTGTATTTTTCACGTGACATACCAGCTACTGGAATAAATTATTTATTATTGTTCCTCTGGGTATTGATTGGAACATAGGGATTCAGCGGCATATCTCCATTTTATCCTGTTCTCTGTAGTTATCTTTGGCTGGTCCCATGACTGACCTTAAGCATTCATTTCCTCCCCACATGATGTTACCTTCGCACCCATACCCAACTCATCGTTCCCCATTCAAGATCTGCACCAATGTCACTCAGTGGTGTCCTCAGCGTATGTTCAATCCATCTGCATTTCTTTCTGCATATTTGTTGGGCCCCAGGTTATCGGCTGGTTGATTAACAGAGTTCCTTATGGCTAATCTCTTATGGCCAGTCATCTGATCTGCAACATGGAACCAGCTACAGCAACTTTGAAGATGTTGAATAGACTCTTTGGCGGTTCAAAAGAACGCTATTAAAAATTACTGGCTTTTTAAAATTTTATTGCAGCTTCTTGACTCCAGTCAGTCCGTTCCGCCGGAAATCGAGTGTGGCAACATGCGCAAGGCTCTCATACTGCACACGTATGATCCACGAAGCATGATGGCCAGAACGTGTGTGTGAGAGAGATTGAATCAGCAGTTGCATCTGACTACAGCCGACAGCTGTTCTAACTTATCCAAGCCACTGCTAGCGAGAAGCTTGGTGTATGCGAAACGGTCTGTGAGACAGGTAATTAGGAATGAACTAATACAACTCTAATACCACAATTTTAACAAATATACAGCATACAATATATGCTTACTGATGCTCACTACCAACTGGCTCTATTCAAGTAGGTAGTTACCTGAGTTCTAGTGGGAAGTCGTGACAGGCCGTGGGGTACAATAGGGCTAATTGTCGCATTAATTTTCTCTTTAATCATATCCGATATTCAATTCAGTATTACATTTTCATGCATACTGTCACCTAAACTTATGCTTTTGAACTGTAATTCCCGATTATCTTAACAACTACCCTCTAAATATTATGTGCAGATATTATGTGTAGAGCTAAATGAAAAAGTTATCGAAGAGAATACGCCTAGCTCAATCTTTCTTTTTGATCTCCTGATTGATGATTGTGTATAAGGTTGATAAATGCTCATGTTTATTCCCCTATAACAGCCATTAAAAGTCACACCACACACTCACTCAAGAAGGCTAAAGAAAAACTGGCTAATGTTATGTTGTGAATCAGCAAGTTAGAATTCATGGGCTGGCCATTGGATCGGGTCCCAGGGGCTTTATGGTCTACGAGCTCGCTAGCCTTGTAACCAGAAGGTCTTGGGCTTCAAACCTTGGTGGTGGTGGGTGCCAAATGTCGATGAGTACCAAAGTGGGGGGGACTCCCAGGTGTCCTAATGGTTCCCTAACCGATGTCAGCTCATGATGAAATCCTCCACAACCAATCAAAACAAACCCCCCCCTCAAAAGCCAATACTTGATAATGCATTATGATAATAATAAAGAAAACGCAAATCGGCTTTTGTTTATTGCAAAAAAAGGGATACAAAAAGAAAGAGGAAGAGAATTCAAAATGAAAGACATTTTCCCTAAACATATCACAATAACACATGCTGCAATATTTATATAACACAGCAGCAGAGAGTTAGTTTAACAGGAGTATTTTGTTCAGTTTCCTTCAGAGAAAAAAATAACCAATAAACAAACAAACAACAATTAGTTAGTGGTATTTTGTAATACAAAGACTACAAAGACTCAAAAAGAGCTCAATTATCAATAGCCGATGAAAATATGAGATATGAGAAGAGGAAAACAAATATATATATATATAAACCTAAAATGTACAAAACTGTGATTCCCACTTGTAAGGCATCATCTATCATCATAATATTTATACAGTTATCTTTAATAGATATCTAACTCTGGCGAGTTATTAGGTCGTTGTGCTATTTTTATTATGACGGTTATTATTGGAGACCAGTTTGGATAACGGCAATTTTCTATTCTGTATCACATAAATGAACAGCGATCTGAAATGAAAAAGAAAATAATAGTAATAATAATAAAACATGTATAAAAGTACAACACCCACACATATCTGGGCTGCAGTGGACAACACTTTTTGTTAGGCCATCAATGGTTCAGGAGTAGAATGCATCGTCCTTCCACCAGCCGGCTGACACACTAATAATAATAATTTGATTTATTCCAAAACAGTACTTGTGATACAGAATGGAATTCTCAGCATTTTTACTACAGTATTGCATCCAGTTAGTACATTATCAATAAAAATAGGATTCTACATAGATTAAGGAAATCTCAGTTCATTGTGACAACAACATATTGGCGTGTCGGTAGCAAAGCCGAAATCGAACAGAATGTTTGAAGGTGTTAGAAAAGTAGGTGCTGTCATATTTACTGGCGTAAGCGGAAGAAAGAAACAAAGCAGCACATAACGGAAAAAAAGAGAGAGAAAAGAAAACGAAAGAAAGAAAATGTTGTACCTATAAATGGTATGGGTTGGAAAGACGAGATCCAGTTGTTCTACTGACTGTTTAATAAGTTATAGGTATCACGCCTAATGCTTTCTTTGTCGCACAGAACACGAGATAAGTAGGGTATGGTTGAGTTTTTGTACTTGCTAGTGCAAGCATATAGTTTTCTATATAGGCTTCTGGTTTTGCCTGATGAGATACAAGGGGAGAGTTGTGAGTGAAGAGGGTGGTGTGACTTAGATAAAATGGATTTGGCCCATTTTTCACATGAGTCCATGTGCCTGTCAACCAGAATATTAACAATCTGGTTAAGTGGCACATTGCTTACCCTGCTGACAACCTTTAACATCCTGCGTAATATGTTACAATCTTTCTTCAGTAGCCCGGGAAAAACTAAGGGGGAACAATAGAGAATAATAGGCAGAATGCGACAGTTAACGAATTGTAGGAGTAAGGGTTGGGTTATACCAGAATGTTTTAACTTCTTGATGTAGAACGTAAGACGGAATATTTTCTTAGAAATTGCTAAGATATGAGACGACCAGGAAAGATCAGCAGACAGAATGACACCTAGGTATTTAATTTCTGACTTGGTTTCTATTTCAGTGCCATCTATGTTGCACACCTCGTGAGAGCCTAAAGGTGAAATTGACTGTTAGGCATTTGGAGGGGTTTAAGGTGAGACCGTTTTCCTAGGAACACAGGCTGATTTCTGATAGAAAGCCACTTAGTTTGGAGCAGTCACTTTGAAATTTGACAGGCAAAGATACAGTCAGATCGTCAGCCTATTTGACAAAATTAATGTCATTTGAAGATGGTAAGTCATGTGGAAAGAAAGAAAAGAGAAGTGGGGAGAGTACAGCACCTTGGGGGACACCAGCTTCAGTGAGCGCAGCAGAGGAGGATTTACCTTTACTAAACCTCGCCAAGCCAGTAGTAAGCCCGATTTAAAAGAAAAGCTTAGTTGTGTGGCTGACTGACTGACTGGTTTCAACATAGAACTTTGTACAGATGTACAGCACTTCGAGTTCTCACACTCCATTTAGAACACATAGCAAGAGAAGAGAGTAAGGAGAGATTCAAGAGAGAGATAATAAATAGAAGTGGGAGTGAGGGAAATAGAATAGTAATATAGAAGAGCTACAAATTTGCATTAGTTATCACAAATCACAAAGAGTGAATGCATCTACGCCAGCTAGTGACAACGATTTTGAGCTATATCATCAACTTTCTCTAGCCTTCATTGGTTCTTATCATCCCGAGGACCTCAACCAGGAGGTTTACACTTCCCTACGTGGCTTAGACTAACTGTTGAGGATTTCGTTGACTGAGACGACGTGCTAGTTCTTTTCCAACCTGATCAATCTTATGTCAGCTGACATTGCCCGTCGAGGAAGGCGACGGCTAGGCTAAGCACATGTCCTAACCATTTTAATCGATGTAACTTCACAATGTCGCTGATTGATTTCCTCTCCTTGTCTAGCACTCGATCGGTGCCTAACCTCAGTATAGCTCACCCTACTATACCACCTAACACGGGAAAAAGAACACAGACACCTATGATCAAAGACAGCTAGCCAGCCTTTTCATGTCTTCCACTCTCGATGGCTGCTATGACTCACTCAAAGCCATAAAGGAGGACACAGCGAACTTCTGAGCAGTTGTGTGGCTAGTAATCCAATCCCATAAAAACACAACACAAGCCCTACCTACCTGAAACGTTCACATGGAACGTGAAGGAATGTAAAATAAAACACTGATATGTAGACAGATAATCAATCAATGGATTATCATTTATTGGTGTATATGATGATGATCAAGGTCAGTCTGGAAATAGGCCAATCAGAATTGACCTACATAAAACAACACCCACTACTTTATTGACCAGCATTACACACTCATTGAAACATACTTGGTGATTTTCTGAATCATACATTATTGTGTAAAATATACCGTGGCTGATATTGGAATGTCCTTTTCGGCTCACGTTACTGTATGTTCTCACCTAAGCAGAGAAGGCTGGAGAATAGGTAGCTGTTGTATAGATGTTGTTGGTGTAGAGTTAAATGGTATTCGTGATTAGCACTCGGCGTCCCTATTCCAATCTCAGTTTTATTGCGAAATATAAAAATAGTGACACCCCTAAAAACTAGCTTCCCATATAAGAAAGAATGACCTCTCTGTAAATCCATGAGTGATGAATATCGATAACATAACTATTGCCTGACCGATTAGCTAGCTAGCTCTTCAGCACTCACATCAGTATTTTTGCTACTGCTGCACTTATATTTTGTTCTTGATTACGAGATACTACTTTATTATAGTAAAGTAGGTAGAATTATTATTATATTATTGTTTCCTTTAATTCCTAGAGGAACATAGGGCTTCAGCCACACGTCTCCATCCATTGCGTTCCGTTCTCTGCTAGAGTTTTCACCTGGCTCCAAGTCTGCCCACACGCTTTCATCTCCTCTTCACATGACCTCCTTCAAGTCACCCTTGGATGACCAACTCGCCGCTTCCCTTTCGGGTTCCACTCGAGCGATGGCCTGGCGTGTGATGTCACTTGATGGTTTGTTTCCTCAGAGTATGGCCAATCCATCTCCATTTCTTCCTGCCTATTTGTTGCACAATCGGTTCCTGGTTGGTTCACTCCCTGATATCCCTCCCTGTTGCTGATCTTTTCTGGCCATCTGATCCTGAGTAGTATTGAGCGAAGACAACTGTTAATGAAGGTCTGTAGTTTGTTTGAGATGCTCTTTATGACGCGCTGGCCAAGTCTCTGATCCATATAGTGAGTAGCACTGACTTCACATTGGAGTTGAAAATCCGGATCTTATTTTTGATGCTGAGTGTTGTTGACCTCCACACAGACTTGAGAGTAGTGAAAGCTTGTCTTGCTTTCCCGATTCTTGCTTTGATAACCTCGTCAGTTCCGCCTGTAGTTGAAACAATGCTTCCCAGGTAGGTAGAAGAGGTTGTTTCTTTCAGGTTGCTCCTATTTATGCTGATCGTTGGCTGTTGTTGTTGTTCTTGTCCAGGAATCTTCATTACCTCTGTTTTCTCTGTGTTCACCTGAAGTCCTATTTTTGATGCTTCTTCTACCAACTTGTTGCTTTTCGCTTGCATATCTTCCAGTTTGTGGGAAAACAGGCATATATCATCGGCAAAGTCCAGAACTTTCAAGTTTTTTGTGTGGGTCCAGAACAGCTAAAGGGAAATTATAAAACCACTGTGATCTTTGTAATTTGTCAGATAAAATCAAGATGTCAGTTCATAAGCCAATCAGTAAATACAGACTATCAATAATCTAAACACACTTAATTAACCGCTCAAAGTACTGTGTACCAATGATACTACTGATATTGCCCTAAAATGTCAAAAGTGCTTTCAAATTACTTTCATCGGACACTAACTAGTGTTATGCGCCTAGTCCTTTGTTTGGTGTAGACGCAAGACGTTACACTAATTAGTGTCCAATAAAATTATCCAATACAGTTCCACAAGATGTCAGTCGCGAGATCGAAAAGCCCAGTGGTAACGTCTTCGACTGCAACACCGGGTGACACGCGTTCGAATGTCGGAGGGGATATGAGTTCCTTGATGATTGCAGACACGCCTTGCGCTAGAGAGTACCAAAAGGCACGAAACTTACGTCAGACTGGGCTATCTGCTGATTGTCTCCAAGCATATAATAACAAGAGTGTTTTCATATTAAGTAACTAACTGCGGTTCAACCAAAACATGGCACCAGTCAATGAAATCTACAACAGTTAGTTTAAGCCAGCCAGCCACGTTGGAAGGTGTAGACTTCCTGACTGGTTGGGGTCCTCGGGACGGTAAAAACCAATGGTTGGAAACAATTGGTGATATGACTCAAAATCGTTCTCAAAGACAGCACAGATGCATCAACTCCTTGTGACTTATGATTTCCAATGAAACTGTTTTTTTCTTCGTTATTATTATTCTTTTGTCTCACACCTCTGTTTACTGTCTATATTATGCATTTCTCCTACTTTCTTCTCTTGCTTTGTGTGCTCCAAGAAGGGAGTGTGGCGACTTGAACTGCCGCACATCGGTGCAAAGTTCTATTTCGAATACAGACAGACAAACAGACTTCAGTTGGTGGAATGAGAAGTCGTGACCAATGAGGTCCAGTAAGTAAGGTATGAGGACAAAAATACCCACCGATGAAATCAGTTGGCGGTATCTGTAACTGATAGAAGTCAGAATTTATGGGCCATTGGATTCCATTCCAGTGGCTGCAATGGTCAGTGAGCTCATCTCGTAATCTGAATCCTTTTGGAGTTTGATCCCGGGGGGGGGCGACGGGTCATTAGTGAAAAGTGCTGAATAGTCACCAAGTAGGACTGACTGAATTCAGTCCATGAGCTAAAATGAAGACGTCAACTGAATCCGTGCAGATCTGATAAAAATGCTCACTGAGATTCTAGAAAAGCCATTCATGTTCATTCTGTATAATAATCTATTTAGGTCAATATTCCAGCAGGAAAACGTTAGTCGTAGGTTCGCGAAGAAGTATGACTTCCTCAGAGATTTACAGAGGCGTTTACGAAGCGGAGCCTCTGTAAATCTCTGAGGAAGACATACTTCGCCGCGAGCCTACGACTAACGTTTTCCTGCAAAAAGCTGTTCAACCAGAACGCGAAAGACATACTGTCAGCATTCTACATAAGATATCTTAACTGCGTCATAATTCATACTGTTTTCTATATTATGTGATTTAAAGTCACGAGAATTAATCCACGCACACACACACACACACAATTCCAAAAATGGTATAATATCAATCACAGAAAGAAACGTTATAATAAAACCCAGTTCTAGTTACATCGACTGTAGGTGAGAAAAAAACCTCCAGAAATTAAAAGCAGGATATTTATTCACAATACTTAAAATTAAATACTGATGCATTTGTGTAACCCCTACCTTGTTCTTGATCGTCATCCAAAGCCTCCTCACCAACTTCAAAACCTTCAGTTTCAGCAGCTGAATCTAGGTTCGCCTTGATTTTCTCTGCTTCATCCATTGAGAATTTTAACTGTTTCACAACAAAAAAGGAGAGGGAATTTTAAAAAAAACAATGAGATAAAAATAATTTGATTGTGATTATTTACATCAGATTTTTTTATTACTTTTTCCTTTCCGAGTGAAATGTAAAACTTCAAAGTTCGAGCTTTGAAGGTTTAATAGCGCTGGAGTTGTTTGTTGACGGGGTGTGGTTACTAGTCTCACGCCTAACCTTCCCCCTATACACCGGCCCTACTACCAGCTAAGCGAGATTAAGGAGGCCGTCGATCGGGAATCGAACCCGAACCACGTAAGACGTGGTTGGTGAGCATGGTCAAGTTAAACTTTAAGCACCACTAACTACCAATCAGCGAACGACCTCTAATGGTCCAATGAGGTTCATGCACGTGAGTTCAAGGTTGTATAGCGCTTGATTCGTATCAAATGCCTGCTCTAACGAAGTTACGCTTGCAGTATTGCCTGGATTCGGGGTTGCTTACGAAGGAGAGGATTTGTTCATGTGGTGGTGTGATGAGTTTAAAAAGCTTCAGTAGGTCGATTGATGGATATGTCCATCGTTGTGCAATTTGCTTGAGACGAGTTAGTATTAGAGAAGGTAAGCTGATAAATTTTAATATTTCGTAGGAACATTCTTTGCTAGGTCGCATCTCTCCTTAATGCAGATTTTGTATATTTGCAGCTACTGGGTTTTAAAACAGCCTGTGAGAGGCGCAGCTGCTGAAACCTAAAATAAGCTCGTGTCAACGGTTCAGTGGTACCATCACTACAGAGACATTACATCATGGAAAATGGAGAGAATTACTTCGTTGTTAGGCGGAGAAAGTATTGTCGTACACGTGGACTAAACTGTATTACCGAAGAAAAAATACAACCGTGGTCATGAGCAAGCCAACAATGTTTGGGTGATCGGTTTATATGACACCTCCCTGCGGAAAGGATTCATGGAGAGAATACCAGACAGAAAGCAAACTACTTTAATACCTATTATCACTAGACTTGTGAAACAGGGATCCATAGCACATAGTGATGAGTGAAAAGGTTATAACTCTCTGTCATCTCTTGGATATATTAATCACAGAGTGAACCATTCCAGTGATTTTGTCGATCCTAGTACGAGGACACATACAGATTCTATTGAAGGATTTTGGGGAAGACTGAAAAGTAGGATTAGGGCTATAAATGGATCTCAAAAGGATCGCATTTATAGTCATTTGGATGAATATATGTACAGAATGTAGTGTGACTTTTCTATTGACACTCCTATGCTGGGAGATGTTTCTGTCACATGTTAGAGAAAGATACCCTATGTAACAGTTTTATGCAGTTTTTATGCTTTTTTTCCATAAATATACGTTTTCCTTTATCAAAAATCCCTCTTTCATGTGATTGGTCCGTTGAAGGTCGTTTGCTGATTGGTAGTTAGTGGTGCTTAAAGTTTAACTTCGCCATGAGCATTCTGTCAGTGAACCACCCAACGCACTTACGTCAAACCAAAAGACGGAATATATTACAAACTGATTAAAAATAAACCGACCAATAAGGCTTTAGTAGATGAAAACAACTAGGTGGAATATACGAGTATACATACAACAATGCAGACGCAGGCATATATATATATATATCAAGTGTTAGTTTGTAGCGGTTTGACTGCTTTCACCTTTGATCACGGGTCAATATTAGCTTGTAGAACCGTTGAAAATCAAGAAGGAGTACTGGGCAGCTATTTTGTCCTTATTTGAGACTCTTCAGGGGCACGCACCCACCACCAGGGTTCGAACCCAAGACCTTCTGGTTACAAGGCAACCGAGCTCGTAGACCATTAAGCCACTGGGACCCGATCCAATGGTCCTTGAATTCTAACTTCTGCCAATTCACGACATAGCGCGACCATTTCGCAATGTCTTCTTCGATGACTTACTGCATCATCTTCAATCTGCTGTACCTCACTGGTCACGGCTCCCCACTAGAACCCAAGGTCACCGCGTACTTCTGAAGAGTCCGAAACTAGGACGAAACAGCTGTCTAGTACTCCCAGGTTTTCATGATGTCAGCTCATGATGAAATCCTCCACCCTAACAAAATTATCACAAATTTAGTAATAAAGCACAATTAGGAGTGAAGTAGGAAACCGCTTTTTAACAATTGGTGTGTACTGAATTGATGATGAATTAAGAGATTGAAATTGAACAAACGGTATAATATCGTCGATGCAGTGTGGTATGAAAACGTAAACACACGCGACAGATTGATGTAATAAGTCAGCATTAAACTCAAATTTTAATCCTTGAGAATAGGCGTAGAGTGTTAAGTAAGGAGAGTAAATCAGTCGATAAGGGGGTACGATGCTACATCAATTGAGATGGTTAAGATATGCGTTACATAAAGGAAGACATATCCTTTCTCGTCAAACAATAGGTTAGTTTACTTAAGATTAGGTTGGAAAAGAGTTAGCGGTGGTTCAATCAAAACATGAAATCAATTCATGAATTCATCGACTTTGCTTGGAGCCAGATAGCCACGTAGGGATGTGTAGACTACTTGGTTGGGTCTTCAGGATGCTAAGAATCAATGGCTTGAGACTGCTAGTGATGCGTCTCAAAATTGTTCTCAATAGGGCAGATGCATTCACTATCTGTAATTCCCTAGATCCTTTATATCCTCAGGTATTTCTAAGTTGTTCCTCTTTCTCTTGTACATTTCTTCTCGTTATTGTTATTTTGAATCTATTTCTTTCTCTCCCTTTTGTGTGCTATATGGAGGCAGTGTGGCAATTTGAACTGCTGCATTTCTCTGGGAAACTTCTATATTGGAACTCAGACACACAGTCAGACAGGCAATCCTAGTCTTAACATATTTCAGAAACATAACACTTATCATTTCAAACACAGGAAAGTTATCCACGATGGTAATGAGCCAAGGGAACCACCTTATTATGCAGCGGGTATCGAATACTATTTTACTGAAACTTGTAAATCTCCTATTGTTAGTTTCATTGGATCAAAGTGACCAACCACAGTCTACGTCTGCACATTGACTCCAGAACAACGGAAGTCTTCTTTTTATTTATCAAGTAAAAGTATCATCTCTAGGTGTCTGTTCTAGAAGCCAATACACCAATAGAGATCAATCAATCAATCAATCAACCAAACATTAACAACAATGCGGCATTCAAAAAAACAACAACAACCAAATGCATCAAAATAAAAAATTAACCACTTACTTCTTCATATAAAATACTACGATTCTTGGGGTTTGAATCACCTGAAAAAAAGGGATAAAAGGATTAAAGAAGGAGAATATTAATTTTAACAGATATGAGAGAATAACAACAAAGCTATGGGAATAACATGATCATGATCATGAGAGACAAAAAAGCACAGTTTTCATCTATACACTAAGAGTGCTCTATAAGGCAAATAATTACTTAGTACACTGTCGCTTTTATACTTCACATTTTTATTTACTTTTTTATGTGAAAATCACAATAGTTTCCTAACATCTTACGTAAGTTAAAGAACAGAATCAAAAACACGAAGATACACGAAGAGGAAAAGTAGATTATTGAGTTTTTGTATAATAGGAATAACTCAACATCTATCATGACTAATTGGAAAATCCTACTACTGCTACCTGATATATATATATATACATATATATATATATATATGAACATTCTATTTCATGTTGTTTAATGTAAACCGAAATCACACGCTCAGTGATTGGTTAAAGAATATATAACTGTATGTATACATAAATAGCGGTTTGATCACTTGAAAATATACCTTGGCTTCCGTGTCTTGCCTTCTTCTGTTACAGTAGTGTGTAAGAATAATATTCCGTTGGAACACATTGTCTGTATCACACCACCACACTCGTCCCCCCCCCCCCCATCAAATACTTTCGACTGAAGTCGGTTAGGTCTTCTTGGTGCTGGCGGTTTTGTTCACTTGTCTTGCTGTATCCACTTCCGGAGCTCACTGACGTTCTGATAGTCTATATGTGACTCCGTCTCACGATGACCATGTATGATCCTTCCCACTTCGGCAGCAGTTTGCCGGTGTTTCGGCTCACACTGTTATATGCTGCCATCGCCTGACCTCCAAGCAGCGTTCCAAGTGACAGCCTCATTGTTGACGGATCTTGAACGCCACTCAACAACTTCAAATTCCTGTCAGAAGATCCATGTGTCTCCTTCTTCAGAAACTGCAGGGCATATATATTACATATATATTCTGTCGCTAACGCAGTATTGAACTATGGGGATATGTGAGAATAATATTCCTTTGGGACACTTTGTCTGCATCACACCACTACACTATTACTACAAGTGACACATATGAAGATGTCGAAACCAGCTGGGATCAGGAAAGCAAGATAAAGCTTCATTAATCTGAAATCACTGTGAAAATTCGCTGCAGCCAGCCTAAGGAACAAGATTCGGATTTTCAACAATAACGTCAAATCAGTGCCCTTATATGGCTCAGATAAATGGTGAGTCACGAAAAGCATTTCCAACAGGCTACTGAAGGTGAGATGATCGAAAAGAATTAGCAACAAGGAACGCGCTATAAACAAAAACCAACCAAAAACCTATCGCGTAACGAATATGCAAAAGGCAACAGAGATGGATTGAACATGCTCTGAGCAGACCATCGAATGAAGTCCCATTCTAGTTTGGCCCTCGATGAGTTGTAAGCAGGTGAGAATAAGTGTAACATGAAGGAAATTGTGTGAGGAGCAGAAGGAGATCAAAGCTTATGATTGACAATTGTAGAGTCAGCGAAAAAAGACTGCAGAGAAGAGAGTGAAATGGAGATGTGCTTCTGAAACCTTGTCTTTCACTCAGAACACAAGGGAATAATAATAATAAATAATAGTAGTGAAAGTATCAAAATACGAAAGATTGGAAATGTCGTGCGACGTTCACAAATTGTGTAATTCTTCCAATATGATTAAACAGAATAAGTTCCGAATGAAACACCATTCATTAAATAATAGCCCATTCAGTGATTAAAGTGCAGTGAAGACCTGACTAGCATCTGAATCTCGTAGGATCAGTTATTTGAGCACCATAGACTGTTGAAGTTGATCTTAAACCAACTAGAGTTTCCACTTAGTCGTCAATCACCATTCAGCCAACCTAACGCTATATCAAGCAGCCCAATCAATAAAATCGTACTCATAACAAGAAAAGTCTGAAGGAACAATTGTTTCTAGTAACTTCCTCTTTTTAGGCTCTACAGTTATAAAACCATGAGAATAACTTCAATACAAAAGTTAATATAATCCAAACACACACATCAAGATTATTTCCATGTTTAGATTGACGATATTATCCGTGTAATTTGTGCAATGATGCCATATAAGAGAATAGTTTCACCATGAATTATCAACCTGCCTCTCTGTGTGTCTATCTGTCTCCTCTTCTGGTATAGTATGTGATCAGAAGTATCCGTGGAAACACCTTGCTGAACAGTTAGTGTGTTGATAAACAGGTAGTGTTGTGTATCATCTATAACCACATGACAGTTGGATATAACCGATGATGACTGCAGCGAAACGATTCGCTGATGAGCACACAGGTGGATCTAGTAATTCTCAACCATCAGAGCTTCTGCAGTAGTAGTCTGGACACCAACGGTTCAAATCCTCGATTGTTTCATTTTGACTTTCAGTTATCTATCATTTATGACATATTTGGTAAAATCTACAGATGGTTTTTGCGAAGAAAGTCTAGTTTTCACCTTAATTATGAATGAATGAAGAACCTAGAAGACCTGGATTTCGCGGATGATTTATGTTTGATGTCACACAAAATCGAAGACTTATAAGCGAAAACCGACAAACTGGTCGAAGAGGCTGGCAGCAAAGACAGGACCCCAGGTGAACATAGACAAGACGGAGGTTATGAAAATAACCAACCAACAACAACAACATCCACCGCCAATCACCATCAACGGGAGGGATTTGAAAGAGGTCAATTCATCCACTTATCTAGGGAGCATTGTCTCAACACTAATGGAGGAACGGACGAGGACGTCAAGTCGAGAATCGGGAAGGCGAGAAACACATTCATTCATCAACCTGAAACCAATCTGGAAATCTGAAATCGTCACTCAGCATCAACAACAAAATTCGGATTTTCAATACAAACGTCAAGTCAGTCAGTTCTTCTATACGGATCAGAAACTTGGCGGGTCACAAAGAATATTTCCAACAGCCTGTTGCAGACCTTTATCAACAACTAACTGTTTTCGCTCTATACTGAAGATCAGATGGCTGACCGGAAAGAATCACCAACGAGAAACTTTGGGAACAGACAAAACAAGAACCAATCGCTCAACAAATATGCAGGAGAAAGTGGAGATGGATTGGACATTCACTGAGGAGGCCGCTGGGTGAAATCGCGCGTCAGGCCAGTGCTCGAGTGGAACCCGAAAGGGAAGTGGCGGCGAGTGGGACGTCGGTGCAAGGGTGACATGGAGGAGATCTTGTAAAGAGGAGTTGAAACAGTATGGAATAACATGGACGCGGGTGAAAAGTACAGCAGAAGACAGAAGCAAGTGGAGACGTGTAGCTGAAGCCCTATGTTCCACTAGGAACCCAAGGGAACAATAATAATAATAAACTAATGTATTCCCCATAAAGTGTTTTGACGTTCTCACTCCTTTGCATTCTAAGGAAGACATTAGGGCTTCACACTTGAGCTCTGATCTTTTAGTAGTCACGGTGTTATTTTTACGGAGTGTAGTTGCTAGCCATACACGCCCAGCCTTCTCTCTTTCTCCGAACTTACTACCAGCTAGGCAGTAAGTTTTAGGAGTTTATCAGCCGCTAATCGAACCATTTACTACGTGAAGTATGGTTAGCCAAACATTCCTATCATTGAACCACCGATGTACCACAAGTATTTCTGAATAACCAGACACAATCGTTAAAAATCTTATTGTGAATTATTTATGATTTAAGTAAGAGGTATAGTTTTTTGGTCGGCACAACTTTTATGAGGGAATCTGTGTTCGTTAAGAAACTATGATACGCTACGGCTTTAGATAGCAGCCAACTTGATATAGTTACTGTTTACAGAGAGAGAAAGAGAGAGCGCTGGCTGAATGCGTGTTGATCAAAACTTCAAGCGTTGCTTATTACTTTACCTAAGGTGGTACAGTGGTGTGTATTACTGATAAGATTTATCAGTAGTATATATATGAAGAGATGTTCATCTGTATAAAAAACATCAAATAACAGGGATATAGATTCGATGTCAGACAAAGCAAATGATACACCACTGTGGAGATACATGGGAGGCGTGAAAGGAACACAAAGAAACACAATATGAAGGAAGGCGAGAAGTAGCACAACCAACATGGAAGATTTGTGCAAATGGTGCGTTGAAGATAAGGTGTACATAATTTCTCTGTATAGAGATACCAAGTCGCAAATAAACATTCCTTTACCAAGCCTCTCATCTTCTACCGTTACAATAGTATATGTATCTCATAGGCATAAACAGAAAGAAAAAAACAATTCACAAGGACTAGCTTACTTTTAACTGCTTTTAAGCAGGTGGCGAATTCATTTTCGAAATAGAGTAATGCTTCCTTGTGACGTCGTTCAGAAATCTGAAAGAGGACAGAAAGTAGTAGAAAAATGAAGCTAATTATTTGCAAGGTTAGAACGCTTGGTCAAAAAGAAGCAAAACAAGAATTTAAAGGCGTCATTGATTAAAATAACACCAAACATGAAAATTACAACACACCTTCAAGGACTACACGGAATTCGAGCGATTCTGTGAATTCCATCCTAATCGACTACTCAGATACTTAAAGCATCCTTTGGTTGGAGAAAGGCGGAGTTGAACACACACACACACAGGGGTAAAAAGAGCAACCATTCAACAAAAGATGTTGTTTGTTCAACACTTTACAACTGACTGACTGATTTCAACATAGAACTTTGCACAGAATTGCACCAGTTCAACTTGCCACACTCCCTCCATGTTGCACATTGAGGAAAAGAAAAGAGAGGAAGGAAAGGGATTCAAAAGTACGACAATAAGTAGTAAAATGTGAGGGTGACAGAGTGGTAAGCTTGGAAAAACATGAGGATCTAATGGACATGGGAGATCACAAAAAGAGTGAATGCATCTGCACTGTCATTGAGACATATCATCACTAGTCGCTAGTCACTGGTTCTTTTAATTCCACAGGACCTCAATCAAGAAGCCTACACCTCACTAAGTGACTCAGGCTAACTGTCAACAGCACACTCTCATTTTGTGTTTGTTCTCCGCAATCCTGTTCAGTTGGTGCCACAACTGCTCATAAGCTTCCACCTACCTCCTCCTTACACGACCTCTTCCATGTCACAATTGAACGCACAACTTGTTGTTTCCTAATCAGGTTCCGCTCAAGATCATGCCTTGTGCACAATGTCACCCAACAGTCTTCTCATAGTAATTTCCGAACCATCTCCACTTTCTTCATCACATTTGTTGAGCAATAGTTTTTTTTTTTGATTGGTTCGTTCCTTCCTGACTGGCCATCTGGTTTTCAGTACGGAGCTAATGAGTGCAGATACTGATGAAAATTTGCAGTAGCCCATTGGAAGTACTCTTTGTGACGATAACGCCAAGCTTCTGACCTGCATAAAAGAATTGACTGACTTAACATTGATATTGAAAATCCGAATTTTGTTGTTTTAATGCTGAGTGCAGGAGATTTCCAAATTGATTTCACATATCTTCATCCGTACTGTCACCTGTAGTTGTAACGACTGGTTGATTGTTGCTTTCCTTCCTTTTGAGTTGAATCTTGCTGTCACTGTTTGTCTGTCTATCTGCATTCAACATAGAACTTGGCACCAAAGTGCACCAGTTCGAGTTGCCACGTTCCAAATAGCACACAAAGGTAGACAAGAAGATGAGTGAAGAGAATCAATAGAGTTTTGACAACTATAAGAGTGAAACAGAATGAGTAATGATAGAAAGGAATATGAAAGATTACAGAGACTGAATACATCTGCACCATTGACAACGATTTTGAGCCATGTCACCTATTGTCTCCAGCCATTGATTCTTAGAGTCCCGAGGGCGGGCCCCAACCCGGAAGTCTGCATCTCCCTACCTGACTCAGTTTAACTGTCAGGGATTTCATGGATTGATGAGGCCATGTTTTTGTTTGACCACCACTTACTCTTTTCCAACCTGCACTTATATCAGCTAGTAATGCCCGTCGGGGGAGACGATGGTTAGGCGTGCGCAGCACGTGACCTAGCCATCTCAATCTATGTAACTTTATAGCCTCTTCGATTGATTTTCCCTCTTTGCCCAACATTCTACGCCTAACGTCAACATTACTTACTTTATTATACCGCCTAACGTGAGAAGGAGATCGTAAACATCTGTGGTCAAAATCAGTCAACCTTTTCGTGTCTTCAACTCGTATTGGCCATGTTTAAGAGCCATAGAGAAGGACGAAACGAACTGCTGAGCAGTACACACGTCCCTTGGTTGATAGCTGGATGTCACACCTACGCCAGAGATGATGTAAGTTAGCGAAAGCATCCCGAGCTTTTTGTATGCGTGCTGAGATTTCGTCACCAATCAATCCGTTGGTGCTGATACAACTTCCCAAATAGGTGAAGTGGTCAACATGTTCTATCACTTCACTCCCTATCACTAAGCTAGGAGTTGATGTAGTCCAGTCAGTCCTGTAGCAGCATCTTAAATTTTACAGGGGGAATCGCATGCCAAACATAAGAAGATTGCTGCTCAAGGTGTTCAGAAGACTCTGCATTTTGTCAGCGTGCTCTCCTAACAGGACTATGTCATCTACTATCATCATTCTGGAAGAGATAGGTTTCCACTGTTTAAAAGCCTTGGTTGCTGCTGGTGACATCATAATAGTCACTTCCTCAGTGTGCTCGTGATTGTCATTTGGGTAAATGGAGTAGATTACTGACTCTCCTTCAGTTAACGGTTTTCAGCGTCCACATCTATTCCACGTGCTCTCATAGATTCCAAGCACTTCTATTAAAAAAGCGAGGATTGGGAAAGCAAGACAAGCTTTCATTACTCTCAAGTCTGTGTGGAGATCAACAGTACTCCTCAGCATGAAAAATAAGATCCGGATTTCCAACTTTAGTGTGAAGTCAGTGCTACTATACGGAACAGAGAGTTGCTGCGTCACGAAGGGCACTTTGAAAAAACTACAGACTTTCATCAACTGCTGTCTTCGTTCAATACTTAACTGAAGACCAGATGGCCGGTCAGAAAAGATCAGCAACAGGGATCTCTGGCAATGAACGAACCAACCAGGAACCAATCGTGCAACAAATATGCGGGAAGAAATGGAGGTGGATTGGTCATACTCTGAGGAAACCATCAAGTGATATCACACGTCAGGCCATCGCTCGAGTGGAACCCGAATGTGAAGCTGCAAGTTGGTCGTCAGTGCAAGGGTGTGGTGACATGGAGGAGGTCATGTGAAGAGGAGATGAAAGCATGTGGGCAGATGTGGAGCCAGGTGAAAACGTTAGCGGAGGACCGAACGGAGTGGAGATGTGCGACTGAAGCCCTATGTTCCTCTAGGAAGTAAAGGAGATAATACTAGTGATAATAATAGCAGCCATGATTTTCTCATAATTTTGTCTGATATTTAACTCAGTATTACGTTTTTATGCATATTATCACGATTACACATATTTTTGAAATGTAATCAATCTATTGAACTATTGAACAACTCGATACTAGTTAAACAAAAACATCAATGTTGTCATTAACAACGAATTACTCTTAAATTATTATTGGATGCATGTACAAATAACTGTAGAGTCAGATGAGGAAGTTATCGAAAAGCATATTTTGACTCAATCCTTTTTTGTTTATGTTTTCTAAACTAATATTAAGCACATAAAGAAAACACAACAATCTACTGTAAAAAATTTTCTGAATTGAAGCGTCTAGAGTATCAATGCGAAATTATTTAAAAAATGAATAGATTTTTGCATGGAATTGACACAGTATTTCATGACACTAGCAGAATTAATTACGTAAGTAGGTGGTCTCTTTTTATTCTCTAAAAAAATTACAACAATTTATCGATGTTGATGATAATGACAGTGTGATTTAAGGTTTAAGGATTTTAATCGATGACAACTAACACTGTTAATCTCTACACTTAATAGTAATTCTTTTCTATCAATATTCACTTAATCAGGTTTATCTCAAGTTACTATTAATATAAACCTGTATAAATGCAGGTCACATGCAGGCTCCTACATAACTATATATATATATATATATATACATATGTATATATAGTTGGGTTTGTAAGGGTTAGTTTTGTTCTTACGAGTTGATCACGGATTGATACCAGTTAGAGAACCATTGAAAATCAGTATTGAAGTACTGGACAGCTGTTTCATCCTAGTGTGCGAGTCATTGGTAGTACGCACCCACAGTCAGGGTTCGAACCCAGGACCTTCCGGTTACAAGGCAAGTTGGCTCGTATACCATTCAGCCACTGGGACCCGACTCCTCAATGGCCATTCCATGAATTCTAACTTCTACCAAATCGTGACTTAGCGCCACCCCCATTAAATGTCATTGGTGGGACATCCATCCTCACACGTGACATCTAATTGGACCTCACTGGTCACGACTTCTCACTAGAACTCCAGGAAACTCCATCCTGCAGCAAGTCACTAGCGAACATCAGATTAATTTTCTATAGTTTAATTTGTAAGGGTTAGTTATGTTTTTACGAGTCGATCACGGATTGATATCAATTAGAGAACCGTTGGAAACCGTAAAAACCAATGGCTCATGAATCGGGTCCCAGAGGCTGAATGGTATACGAGCTTGCCTTGTAACCGGAAGGTCCTGGGTTCGAATCCTAGTGGGTGCGTACTGCCGACGATTCCCAAACTAGTACGAAACAGCTGTCCAGTACTCCCTGGTTTTCAATGGTTCTCTAACTGGTATCAATCCGTGATCAACTCGTAAATATATATATATATATATATATATAAGTAAACTTGAGCAACTCATCAAATTGTGGTAGGCTGGATTATGGCGAAGAGTGTGCGTGGGGAGTGAGAAGACAGGATTCCACTGTACTGAACGATAAGAAGACTCTAGAAGATCTAGATTTCGTGGATGATTTATCTCTAATGTCACACAAACTCGAAGACTTGCAGACGAATAACCGACAAACTAGTTGAAGAAGCAGTCAGAGAAGACAGGACTCCCGGTGAACATAGAAAAAACGGAGGGAACTGATGAAGATACCCATGTACCACCACCAACAACAACGAAAACCAGCACCCACTTTTATCGGTGACAACTAGTGGTGTCCGTCAAAGATTTCCATTATCCCCATTTCTATTCAACTTCATCATAGATGTACTAATGGACTTAATCCTAACTCACTTCAGAGACTCAGGGATTCACTTGCTACCAGGGAATAATCTCGTCGACTTAGAATATGCAGACGATATAGTCCTTCTAGGCGAGGACGCTGACAAAATGCAGAGTCTTCTGAACACCTTAAACTGCAATCTACGAATGTTTGGCATGCGATTGATTTGCTCCCGCCAAATGCAAGATGATGTTACAGGATTGGACTACACCGACTCCTAGATTAGAAATAGGAAGTGAAGTGGTAGAGCACGTTGACCACTTCAATTACTTGGGATGTACCATCAGCCCCAACGGGTTGATCTCCGACGAAATCTCAGCACGTATACAGAGGGCTAGTTTCGCATATTCCAGTTTACGCCGTCTCTGGCGTAGACGTGATATCCGACTGGCTGTCGACCAAAGGGCGGGTGTACTGCTCATCAGTTCGCTCCGTCCTCCTTTATGGCTGCCAGTGAGACATGGCCATTGAGAGTGGGAGACATGAAAAGATTAGCTGTCTTCGATCATAGGTGTCTGCGTTCTATCTCCCGTGTTGTGTGGTGGTATAATAAGGTGAGCAATATTGAGGTTAGGCGTCGAGTGCTAGGTAAGGAGGGGAAATCAGTCGACGAGGCTGTGAAATTACATCGACTGAGATGGTTAGGACATGTGTTACGTATTCCTGCCTAGCCATCGCCTTCCTCGACAGTGGGCAATGTTAGCTGACATAGGGTCAGGCTGGAAAAGAGCTAGCGGCGGTCAAACCAAAACATGGCACCAGTCAATGAAATCTACAACAGTTAGTTTAAGCCAGCCACGTAGGAAGGTGTAGACTTCCTGACTGGTTGGGGTCCTCGGGACGGTAAAAACCAATGGTTGGAAACAATTGGTGACATGGCTCGAAATCGTTCTCAGTGGCGCAGATGCATCCACTCCTTGTGACTTATGATTTCCAATGAAACTATATCGTTCTTCGTTATTACTATTCCTTTTTCTCACACCTCTGTTTACTGTCTCTAATATGCATTTCTTCTACTTTCTTCTCTTTCTTTGTGTGCTACATGGAGTGTGGCGACTTGAACAGCCGCACATTTGTGCAAAGTTCTATGTCGAAAACAGACACACAGACAGACCCACTTTTATCAACGAGAGAGATTCGACAGGGATTACTTCCTTCACTTATCTAGGAAGTATCGTTTTAACTACAGGCGGAAGGCACGGATGTCAAAGCCAGGCAGAAACGGAAAGGCAAGATATGCCTTCATCACTCTGAAGTCAGTTTGGAAATCTTCCGCGGTGACTCAGCATAAGGAACCAGATTCGGATCTTCAACACCAATGTAAAGCCAGTCAGTCAGTTCTTCTATATGCGTCAGAAACTTGTTGCATATGTTACGAAAAGCCACCATCTCTGGCTCCATATTGAAGATCAGAAAAAATTAGCATCGAGAAATTATAGGAACAAACTGACAAAGAACCTATCACTCAACATATGTGAGAGAAAATGAAGGTGGGTCGGGCATATGCTGAGAAGGCCGTCGAACAACATCTAACTCCAGGTCATCGCTTGAGTGGAACTCCAATTGGAGACGACAAGTGTGTTTCTGAGGGTGACATGGAGGATGTCATGTGAGGAGAAGGAGATGAGAGATTATGGGCAATCGTGGATCCATCTACAGAGTACAGCAAAAAATAGAACGAAGTGGAGATGTGTTGTTGAAGCCCTATGTTCCACTCGGGACCCAAAGGAACAATAATAATATAATAATAACAACCAGTCATATGAGGCCGTAGTATACAGACTGAATTATGCAGGCTTTACACGAATTACGTAGCAAACTTCAACCAGATCTAGTGTTTAAGTCCTGTTTAGACGACAAGCACCTTGGGAGGGAAAAAACGTGTAGATATGGAGGGTGGGGGTGAAGCATTTGCAAAGATAAACCAGCTACATTGATGGATTTGTGTACAAGTATGTGGATGGCCGAAGCAGGAAATCGGTTCGAGACGATATGCCCTCCTTTTTTGGTGTATGGCTGCGGTAGGTATTTTATCTCGCTAAGTCGACGTTGGCTTTAACAGAAATTATGATGACAGGTCACAACTGGGTCCTTAGAAAAATAGCGGATCAGAGCGGTGAATGGGTCAAGAAACATGATATATATATAAGAAATATGTAATTAGCTGAGCCATACAACAAAATGTATCACGGTTATAATAGATACTTATATTCACGTAGGCAGAGTTGTGTTCAAACTCCGTATCCACTGGTGACAAATCGCTTGTTTGAGATAATGAGAACATGAGGAATAGGAAAGTAGAAGAAATAGGCGAATACCTAGTGTGACGAGCAGCATAAGAATATCCATCTCCTGTCAATTTACTTTAGTTAGGAAACACATCATAAGCGTAGACTAGAGCCAGGGTATAAAATTAAAGAAACCGCCTACGCTTAAGACAATACATATACGTATATGTGTGTACGTGTAAACAGCAAAGACAGAAATGATAGATTACGCTGAGTCACAAAAAGTGTTGCATTGTGCTGTCTGAAAAAAATGATTTGTGAAAGATACGGTATCACAGAATTACTTTCTAAATAACTTAAATTAGCTTTTTCTTCAGAGGAAATAGGAATCTTCGGTTACCAGTCAAGATATGGTATTCAGAACAGCTTTAAAAAGAAATATTTTATATTACTGTTATTCTCTTGGGTTTCTGGTGGAACGTAGAGACTAAACAGCACATCTCCATCTCACTCTATTCTCTGATGCCCCTTTTCAACTGGCTCCATGATTAGCCATAAGCTTTGAATTCCTCCTTACATGATCTCCCTACGTCAGCTTCAATCGCACGTGCCCAACTCGTCGTTACACCTCCGGGTTCTACCAGAGGACCTGTAAAGAATGTGTCTCCTCAGAACAACATGTTCAGTATATCAACATCTCCTCTTCAGTATATTTCTTGGGCGATAGGTTCCTGGTTGGCAAACCTTTCCTCCAACCGGCCAGTCATCTGATCTTCTCTACATGAGGACAAAGAAAGGCAGCTGTTGATTAAAAGTCTGCAGTAGTGTATTGCAAATGCTTTTTGACGACGCTCGCATCAAGTTTCTGAAATATACAGAAGCTCTGACTGGCTTGAGATTAGTGTTGAGAATCCGAATCTTGCTGCTTATACTGAGTGAAGAAGATTTCCACATGGATTTCAGAGTAATGAACTCCTGTCTTGCCTTTCCAATCCTGATTGGTTTCGACATCCTCATATGTACCGCCTGTAGTTGAAAGAATTTCGCTAAGAGGGATAGCTTTCATTATGTTTCTCCCATTGGTGATGATTAGTACCTATTATTATTGGTTAGGTATCTTCACTACTTCTCCTGGACCGACGTGAAGAACCTAGAAGACCTGGATTTCGCGCGTGGATGATTTATGTTTGATGTCACACAAAATAGAAGACTTACAAGCGAAAACCGACAGGACTGCAGGTGAACATAGACAAGATGGAGGTCATGAAAATAACCAACCAACCAACAACAACAACAGCAACATCTAACGCCAATCACCATCAACGGAAGGGATTTGAAAGAGGTTACTTCATTCACTTGTCTAGGGAGCATCGTCTCAACTACAGGCATTCGGAACGGACGAGGATGTCAAATCGAGGATCGAGAAGGCGAGAAACACATTCATCAACCTGAAACCAATCTGGAAATCTTCGTCACTCAGCCAAACTCAACAACAAAATTCGGATTTTCAATACAAACGTCAAGTCAGCCAGTTTTTCTATACGGATCAGAAACTTGGCGGGTCACAAAGAATATTTCCAACAGCCTGTTGCAGACCTTTACCAAAAACTGTCTTCGCTTTATACTGAAGATCAGATGGCCGGAAAGAATCACCAACAAGAAACTATGGGAACAAACAAAACAAGAACAAACCAATCGCTCAATAAATATGCAGGAGAAAGTGGAGATGGATTGGACACTCGCTGAGAAGGCCGCTGGGTGACATCGCGCGTCAGGCCAGTGCTCGAGTGAAATGCGAAAGGGAAGCGGCGAGTGGGACGTCAGTGCAAGGGTGACATGGAGGAGATCGTGTGAAGGGGAGTTGAAACAGTATGGACTATCATGGATGCAAGTGAAAAGTACAGCAGAAGACAGAAGCAAGTGGAGACGTGCAGTTGAAGCCCTATGTTCCACTAGGAACCCAAGGGAACAATAATAATCTTCACTACTTCTGTTTTCCCTACAACTTCTGTAGACTTGTGAATTTCGTATAATTTTTCTAAGTATTTATATAGATGATTCCGAGTGAGCTGAGTAATACGAAGGTCAATTATATTGTTGTTCCTAAATGATCACTCAATCGAAGGTTACCCAGTTTAATAATAATTTCTATACATTTATCTTTCTGATGTAGGTGTGTTCTCTGAGCTGGGTGGTTTATTTGCCAAGCTTTCATTGCTCACTACTAGGCAACATCCTGACCTCAGTGCATACTTCAATTTGTTGAAGTGAGCTTTTAGATTTCTCCACGAGTTTGTTAGTCATCTCTCCTGGTCACCTGACCTTGAAAATGATTGGTTGTGTTTTGTGTACTTCCACACCCTCTCGGGGCTACTTGTATTGGAACTGATTGTTTCCTTGACCTGAATCTTGACCCATTGTGTGTGAGATTTCCTGCTATTCGATAGGTAAATTTTGTATATCTCGATGTGTTTATTAACTGACGATTGATTCACAGGAATAACAGGCTGGCTTCTGAAAATTCTCCAGCATTCTTGGTGTTTCCTCTGTCTAATATTTGAACGTTGTCTCGGCCGAAATGATATCCGTGGCCGAAGGTCACCAGGAGAGATGACTAATAAACTCGTGGAGAAATCTAAAAGCTCACTTCAACAAATTGAAGTATGCGCTGAGGTGAGGATTTTGCCTGGTGGTGGGGCTATGAAAGCTTTGCAAATAAACTATCCAGCTCAGAGAGAACACAGCTACATCATAACTATCCACATGGGCTACAAGTCTTCTCCATCATATCTATATGTCTGTCTCTATATCTCTATCAGCTGATGGATCATCAGCTAAGCATTCTATTGGTCAGATACTCGAGTTATTTTTAACAGGTGAAAGTTTCATTAAAAACTGAATAATTGACTTTTACTATCTCTTTTGTATTTATCTCTTTACGTTCCCAGTGGAACATACGGCTTCAATTTAGAGGCTTAAAGTTTCGGCAGCAGTAGTGTTTATTTTTACAAGATGAGGTTGCTAGCCTCATGCCCAACATTTCCTCTTCACCAGTCTTATTACTGGCTTAACGAGGTAAAGATGTGCGTCGGCCGGGGATCGAACCCTGGACCACCTGCATGGCTGACGAGCATCCTATCACTGTGCCACCGATGCACACCTCTTTTGTAGTTGTGGTAAATCCTCATTTAGTTGATGATGACTACAGTTATAAACTAATCAATACAGTCTCTTTGTTATTGTTACTGTGGAAGATCTGATATAATGGGTTGACTTTCGCCGAATATACTAATTCCTAATTCCTCATGAAATGAATATTCATGAACATATTGATAGTAGACGGTTGGAGGCAATCGGCCACAGGACACCTTGCTTGACCTAGGTTTCGTGCATGTTGGCACTCACAAGTCAGCAAGGCGTATCTGCGATCTTGAAGGAACTCAGTTCATTGGTAACGTCTCTGATTGCAGCCCCACTGGGTGAAGCGGGCTCGAATCTCAGAAGGGACATGAGTTCCTTCGAGGTTGCAGATACGTCCTCTGCTGACTGACTTGTGAGTGCCAACTAGCACGAAACCTAGGTCAAGCAAGGTGTCCTGTGGCCGATTGCCTCCAACCATCTAATACAAACGATTCAAAGTGCACTGTGATGGCGAGCCACCTAATGGCATGGTGGCCACATTGCAACCTTCACTGACGATAGATATCAGTCTGCACCAAACAGAGGACTATAGACATTACACTAGTTACTGACTAGTGCCCAATCATGCATACATTATTAGATAAATAAGATTTGAGCATTTCAACTTAACCTTTTTGGATGCTTAATGATATTTGCTAGTTAAATCCTTATTCTTATCTCAATAATTGGTAGCATTGCAAATACGTATTACTGGTTGGACTATGAGTCCAGCGACAGACGTTTCCATAGAAGTTCTTTTTTTTATTCACTCCTTCATGTTTTGAGTGGAAAGTAGGACTTCAAGATTTGAAGTTTTAAGCAGCATTGAGGATGTTTTCTACTTTATGGGATGCGCTGAATAGCCTAACGCTTAGAATTCTGCCTTCTCTGGGCTAGTAAGGGGTTAAGGAAAAATATGTCGGCCTAGAATCGGGCGCGGACCTCCCACGCGACTGGCATTGTTTTTTAATTCATATTTATATTCACTGTTTTTGAATATGCGGTTTAGTTTACCTATAAAATATTTCAAGAGACTTTCATGTGCAGGTAGGTGTCAGGAGCTGTGATATTATTATTATTGTTATTAAAATCGACTAAAAGTACAAATTTGGTACATTTTGAGCATCAAGAAATGCGCCACCCAAAAACAAATGAAGGAGGTCATCCACAAAAAGCAAGTAAGCATTCTAGTCAAGATCATTCAATACCCGTCACTTAATGTTATATTCAGAAAGGGAAGAAAGAAGGAAATTACAGCGTGTTTGCCACTGATTACAACGACTCGTGGCTATATGTGATAGCGTCTTGATCCACCGATCCATCAGCAACAGGGATCTCTGGGAGAAAACCAACCAAGAACCAATTGTGAAACAAATATGCAGGAAGAAATGCAGTTGGCGGATTGGCCATACTCTTAGGAAACCATCAAGTGACATCACAAGGCAGGCCATCTCTCGAGTGCAACCCGAAAGGGAAGCGGCGAGTTGGTCGTCACTGCAAGGGTTACTTGGAGGAGGTCATGTGAAGAGGAGATGAAAGCGTATGGGCAGACTTAGAGCCAGGTGAAAACTCTAGCAAAGAACCGAACGCAATGGAGACGCGCGGCTAAAGTCCTATGTTCCTCTAGGAATTAAAGGAGATAATAATAATAATCCCATTAAAAGAGCGATTCCGTAGCAACGGATGTAAATCTAACACAGATATCCTTCATCCTTTGGCGTTAAAACCGCCTTTTCCATCCATCGGCAATAAGAGCTTCTTGGATAACATTCATACCACATTTCCAAGCTGACAAAGTTGGTGCTTCAAGATGACCATACTCAATGAATGATGGTTTCTATCGCGGGCCTCAGAATTACTCACACAATAATACTATAGGACACAAGTAATTCCACGAAGGCAGATTCGTCTCCCATCCCCAGCTCGAGGAGGTCAGATTTCACACGAGTAGAAGAAGACTGAGAGTACCAAAATACTGCAAACCCAACCTTTGACAGACAGGCTTTCGACACAACAGCTCCAGAGGTGTCTGAAATCGAGACTTTCGAAGGTAACAGCTAGTTTCCATCAATATTCATTTACTCACTAACACACTTCATTACTTGAAGTTTCTTTTAAAAAAATCAACAGCAGCAGCAACAACGACAACTTATCTACGCATAATTTTCAAGTCAAAAAAAAATTATTATTATCAGTAAGATACTTAAGATAGACACAAGCAAAAGAAATGTCAAAAATGCATTCTGTTCATTCATTATCAAACAGTCACATAAAAATATGATTTTAAAACGCACAAAATACGCAAGACACATACACACAGGCATATAATACGCAATTGCCGATAATAAAAATTAAACAAAAACACGTACGTACGTACAAGTCTATAAAATCTGTTCAAAAATTTTATCACATCTTTGTTACAATTATCTGCTGCAAAAGAAAACAAAAAACAAAAAAAACAAGAGGGAATTTTAAATGTTGGGAAACGCGCGCGAAAATTTGTTGTCTCTTTTATTAAAAAAACAAACAAAATAAAATGATGAAAGTTTGTACACATGCTAATTGAGAAGGATCTATCGATTTTTGTTTAAATCATTTGGCAATCGAATTATTCAAAGAGCATATTGCGCGTCACATTTACTCACAAGTATACTTTGTTTTAACCAGCTGTAAATTTACGTCCTGTACTCACGTGGGGATTTTTCAATGGCTTTCAACATACCATATCATGGTATGTTTTGAAGTGATAAACAGGTTAGATGTCGGAAGGAGTGTGTTGCAAAGAATGGTATAGGAGGAAGTAAACAGCTGTCCAGTACTCCTAGGTTCTGCGATGCTCCTCTGTCTGTCTGTCTGGATTCAACATAGAACTTGGCACCGAAGTGCAGCAGTTCGAGTGAGAAAGGCGAAGGAGATGGAAAAAGCAACGGCGATAGGCAACTCTTTAGACTCATCAGGGAAACGGGTGGGAGAAGGCAAGTCATAAGTGAGATTATTTCTGAGAAAAATGGCTCCTTAATTAGCTCTCAGGATAGACGCCTCGAACGCTGGAAAGAACACTTCGAGGAACAATTTAACTTGCCTACAGCCACACTGAGCCTCCCCGCCATCCAGCACACACCAGAATGGGATATAGACACTGGCCCGCCGTCTGTAAGTGAGGTCACCAAAGCTATCTGTAATTTGAAACGAGGCAAAGCGGCAGGACCCGACGGAATTATTCCGGAGGTGTTTAAATATGGGGGTGACATACTAGTATATAGTTTAACTAAGGTACTAGGTAACGTCTGGGAATCAAAGACGGTTCCATCAGACTGGGGTAAGTCACTTATTATACCAATATTCAAGAAGGGAGACAAGTCCTCATGTGATAATCATAGAGGAATCAGCCTAATGAACATAGTCTCTAAAATCCTAGGCTCAGTAATCATGAACAGACTAAGCCGAACTCGGGAGGAACAAACGAGGGAAAATCAAGCGGGCTTTAGGCCAGATAGAGGGTGCACAGATCATATCTTCACTCTCCGACAGATCCTAGAACATAGACACACTTTTAGGCGTCCAACAATTGCCATATTTCTTGATTTGAAGGCGGCCTTCGACTCCGTGGATGCTCCTCTAACCGATGTCAGATCATGGTGGAATCCTGTAAGCAATCAAATCGAATCCTTGTAAACCGACACTTGAATATCAATATCTGACGCTCACTAGTGACTGACCCTATTCAGCTAAGGTTTTAGTGAGAAGTCATGACTGGCAGTGGGGGACAGCAGGTCGGGTGTAAGGACAAATACTCGCCACGGATGAGATTGGCTAATGGTAGCACTATATCGAGAGTTGGCAGAAGTTGGAATTCATGGACTGGCCATTGGATAGGGCCCCAGAGGCTTACTGGTCTACAAGCTCGCCCTATAACCGAAAGGTCCTAGGTTCGAACCCCGGCGAGTGTGTACCACTGAAGAGTCCGCAACTAGGCCGACGAAATAGCTGTCCAGTACTCCCAGGTCTTCCAGTGTTATCTCATTATGAAATTCTGTGACCAATCAAATCAATTTCTTGCAAATTAACAAGTGATATAAAGGAATTCACTACTGTATATATAAACATGTTGTTTAAAATAAAGCTATTACTGTTATATTATTAAAAATTGAAAATCCCAGTAAATCTCTGGTCCTTGCGGATCCAGAATCCGGTTGTAATACACATGTGGATTGATATGAAATGTTATTTGGCTAATAAGTCTAAACGAGGAACACTGTGTCGCCTTGAACACTTACTACCGGGGAGAACTGGACAGCTTTTTCGTCCTACTCCAAGAGTTTTCATCTGTACGCACATCAGGGATGAGACCCAAGACGATATTCAGGTAGGTTACAAGGCAAGATTGTTAAACATTCAGTCACTTGGATGGAATCTAATGGCCCATGAATTCTAACTTCCGCTGTTTCGAGATACATAACGGGGACGCCGAGTGACAGAAGTTAAAATTCATAGGCCGCTGGATTCCATCCCAGTGACTAAATGGTCGACAAGCTCACTCTGTATGCTTGAAGGACGTGGGTTCGGTCCTTTGTGTGATGAGTGCCTACTGATGAAAAGTCGCGAACCGGGACGAAACAACTCATCAGTACTCTCTAGTTTTCAATGATTCTCTAACTGAAGTCAGTTCGTGGTTGATCCTGGAACCAATCAAGTCCCCGCCAAACAAAGTTTGATGACTTATCTCTGTATCTTGGTTTTCATATCCAATTCATTAGACATGCAGTGGATAGTTTAATTGTCTTCCTAGACAGCATCTTTAGTGCTGACTAATTATTCTAAGGAAACGTTTTAAAAGATTCCAGCAATTTAAGATTTTTAGCTTATACATGAAATCATCAATAATTAATTACTGCACTTCATATTTATTTTACTATAATGTAAACGAAGTATTTATTGATTTACTTATTGGGTTATAAGTAAGACCAGGGAACACTGAACTGTTGTTTCGTCCTAGTTTGGGACGGCGTCTGCACATTATGCACACATGGAAGCTCGAACCCGGGGCATTCTGGTTACACGCCGAGCTCGTAGACGATTCAGCCACTAGGACCAGAACTTGCCCTGTAACCGAAAGGCCCTGGGGTTTGAGTCTCAGTATGTGTGTATACTGCTGAAAAGTTCAGCACTAGGACGAAACGGCAGTAGAGTACTCATTGATCTACCAGTGATTCTCTGAGTGAACATGTCAACGTCAAAGCGAAACAGAAAGGTGAAGAACAAGCAGATCATATGATGAAAATCATTCAACATAAACATTAAAGCAAATATAGCGGACTATAAACTGCTTTACAATAAATTGTGTGAAACAGCTTTCGCTAGGTAATTCTCTTTAAGCAAAACATTGGCATAAAACTCCTCAATTAATAGAGTAAACTGCTGCTCACCAGTCCAAGATTATTTCAGTTAACTGTAAGACAGTGAAAAGTACATTCATATACATAAAAGATGATATACAAAACAGAATTTCATCCCGATACATAGACAGATCTGATGTTTGCAAGTAAAGATTTACAGAAATTCAACCGACAGGTAACAAGGTGTATTAGCTATGTTATTTCTGTCCTCTTTTATGACTGTGAGACCTAACCATTGAAAGTGGAAGACATCAAAAGCGTGGTTAGCAGTCTTTCATCAGAGGGGTCTGCGTTCTATCTCCCGTGTGAAGTGGTATAATAAGGTGAGCTATATTAAGGTTTGACTTTGGTCGAGTGCCAGTCAGGTAAGAAGGGAAATCAATAGACGAGGCTGTGAAGTTGCATCAACATGTGTTACCTATGCCTAGCCATCCGATTCCTCGATGGGTAGTGTTATCTGAAATAGGATGGATGGATGGAAAAGAGCCAGTGGTGATCAAACCAAAACATGGCCTCACCAGTCAATCAAATCCACAACGGTTAGTTTAAGCCAGTCACGTAGGAAGGTGTAGACTTCCTGATTAGTTGGGGTCTTCGGGATGGTAAAAACTAGTGGATGGAGATAATTGATGATACGGCTCGAAATCGTTCTCAACGCAGATGCATCCACCTCTTGTGACTTATAATATCCAGTAAAACTATATTGTTCTTCGATATTAATATTCTCTTTGCCTCATATCTCTATTTAATGTCTTTGTTTTGTATTTCTTTTTATTTTCCTTTCTTGCTCTGTTTGCTACATGGAGTGTGGTGATTTGAACTGGTGCACGTCAGTGCAAAAGTTCTATTTTGAAAACAGACAGACAGATTACGGCAACAATTCATCAGATACGTTAGCAGAGAGAAGTAAACTAAATTCTTTCATGTGAAAAAAGCTCCAACTAGTAATGCGGCATTTTATATGTAAGTAATATATAGTCATCATTCTGATAGTAGACGACTACATACAATGTAGTAGATAAGTAAAAGTTATCTTTAAAATACGCAAAATACTAGAGACAGATAACAGTAGTGTTATTACATAAGTGATGATTGATTTGTGAATGACATGTCAAGAATAATAAAGCATTATGTGTTTCATACTAATTTTAGTGGTGTTTTTGCTGTTGTTGGTTTTTAAAGCCTCTTTACAAATAACACTGTAATAATCACAAAAACTTAAATTCTAGTAATCTATAATAAACAATCAAAATGTGTCTGCATTGAAAATGATTTCTACTGGCGGCAGACATGTATAATCAAATCACCCGCCCCCTCAAAATATGCGTTCAGTAAAACAAAAATTGATAACAAAAAAACAATATCAGACCTTAGTGTTAGACATCATTCTCACAAAAAGACGCAAACCCTTAAACCCCCCCCCCCCAACAAATGCTTGGAAGTGTACTATGAATGAGAAGTATACAGTCGAACTATACACATGTACCAGTGTATAATCTGTAATTCAGTACTTCAGACAATAAGTTTCCCTCTTCATACAACCGGTTCCTTTAATTAGTTTGAAAAATGAGCGATCATATTTGCAAGATAATACAGAATCTTCTATAGTCGGTTTGTAAGGATTAGTTTCGTTTTTACGAGTTGATCCCGGGTTGATATCAGTTAGAGAACCATTGAAAACCAGCCAGGGAGTACTGGGCAGCTGTTTGGGAATCATAGACAGTACGCACCCACCAACAGGGTTCAAACCCAGGACCTTCCGGTTACAAGGCAAGCTGGCTCGTATACCATTCAGCCACTGGGACCCGATGATACCCAAACTAGGACAAAACAGCTGTCCAGTACTCCATGCTGGTTTTCAATGGTTCTCTAACTGATATCAATCCATGATCAACTCATAATACAGAATCGTTTTATATTTCATGAATTCGTATCAACTGTATCCAATCTTAACAATATCAAAATATGAGTTATATAAAGGCCTGAACGCAATACATTCATCATAATGACATCAAGTTATCCATAGAAAGTATAAGCAAGATAACTCCGAAATGATGTAGGTAAAAAAATTATTTAGTTTTCAAGAGTTGGTTCTCAGGGATTTCATTGGTTACAGGTTTGCTGACGACCTGGCATCCGTTAGCGAACTATTGGAAAACTAGGGAGTACCAGATAGCTGCGTTCGTCCCAGTTTGGGACTCTTTAGCAGTATGCACCAACTGGGACTCGAACCCGGTTAGAAGTGATATTATGTGATATAGACAAACAATTCGGTAAATTTGGAAATTCAGTAAGTGAAAATCAAAATTGGGTAGAGTGTTACGCAACAGAAATAAACACAAAACTCACACAGATAAAACAATTTCGAATATTTCTATCACAAAAGTAGATAAGTATCCTGCTCCTGTCAACTCTAACCGCATTTACCAATTTACTTACACTTGTATTAGCAAGTACATAGGAAGGACTGAGAGGATAGCATACTACTGGACGTCTTCGTATTAAAGATAGGAAAGTGCAATTGTCTGACACCTGATTGATACAGTGAAGATTAGTCAAGTTCTCGAAATAATCAATAAACACAGGAAACCTTCATTACTTCGTATCGCAGAAGTCATAGGCATCAAAATATTTCAACCAAACCTCTGTATGCAATAAGATAGCGTGACTAACTTTTGGATACCATAATGGTAATTGTAAATGTTCTACCTGTGTGAATTTTGTATTTGCTTCTGCTGCTGGCTGGCTAACACTGTACCTAATTTTGGTTTTCACTTATATTGAGTTGAACTCACTATTCAGTTTCCCAAATTACCTGACTGTTTTGTCTATGTCATAATTTTACTTTTACTTTCCATTCCTACCAGCTCAAACTTTCCATCATATTATATACATAAATTTATTCTTTCGTTCGATTTTTTATCCTATCTTTAGTCTATCCTTGTTTCCATACAAAAGTTGCACTCTGCTCCGAGCTCCCTAGTCTAGTTAAACCACAAATTTTCAGGTGATGGTTTGCAGGGATTTGATTTCATTGGTTACAGGATTTCATAATGAGCAGAAATCGGCTCGTGGACCATTGGAAAACCAGCAGGGAGTACTGGACGGCTGTTTCGTCCGCCTAGCCTGGGACTCTTCAGTGGTACGCGCTCACCGGGGTTCGAACCCTTGACTTCCCTCTTAAAAGGAGAGCTTGCAGAACATTAAGCCACTGGCGCCTGATCCAGTGGCCAGGCCATGAATTCCAACTTCTGTCAATTCACGACATAGAGCGACTGGCACTAGCCAATGTCATCGGTGAGTATGATTCGCTAACTGATGTCAGCTGATGATGAAATCCTGTAACTAATATACCATGAATAATAAACCCTTTTAACGTTGAATAATGTCTGCTAACATCATTTCGCAATTATGTTGCTTATACTTTCTATGAATAGCACGAAGTTACTGTGATGAATGTATTATGTTTGAAACTTTTTAAATTTATACTTTGATATCGTTTAGGTTAGATACAATTGACAAGAATTCATGAAATATAAAACGACTTCAACATATCCTGCAAATATATATTCATTCTTTCTTCGTTCAAAATGACTTTTATTGACCTACAGTCCCACATTAAAGTTGCCTATGAATGCCTTATTCATATATATATATATATATATATATATATATATATAAGGCATTTAGAAGACAAATTTCGCGAGATGATATCATTTTTTGAAGTGGACAATATCTTCCTTTCACCAGTTTTGTTCCTATCCAGTATAAACGTTCCCTAGTGAAATGTTTGTTCTCAAGGGCCCGAAAAATATTCACGAGTAACACATTGATGGATGAGCTTCGGAATATGCATTCAGTTTTATTAGCTAGTGGTTATCCAGAGAATTTCATCACTTGTCACAATAAGGATAGACCACATCTCGAAAAGAAAGCTATCTTTATTAACCTACCATTCAAGGGTGACCAGATTATGCAGTTGACAGCTCAGAGACTTCGGTCAGCCATCAAACGCACATTCTACGCCACCACATCTCTTTTTCTCACATGCCGAACATTTTCGATCCCTATACCTACGATTAAAGGACGAAATTCTGTGGACTCTACTTCAAACTGTATCTACAAGTTCACCTGCAGCTGCGGTGACACCTATATTGGCAGAACCAATAGAATGATCCAATGTCGTCGACAAGAACATGTTTCAAAATGGATACTAAATCATATAGAAAATCCCAATGCAGTTAATCTGAATAGAAATCCAGCATCATCCATTGCAAAACACTTATTAATGTCAGGTCACAAAATCAATCAATGTTAATGACTGTTTCACAATTATTTCACCACATAACTCTAATTCAGGGTTGGTTATTGAAGGTGATGGAAGCAATTTGGATTAATCACATACAGCCTAAACTGTGTGTACAAAAAACAATAGACTTCAATCTTCGCCTACCATGGACTACATGACCTATTTAAATATGATTGGTCATTAATATGTACTTTTGTTTTTTATTTAACTGAGTCATGAACTTTATTTTATTCTATTATTGTTAACCATATTAGTTGTAAAGAAACTACGAAATGATATCATCTCGCGAAATTGGTCTTCTAAATGCCTTGTTCAAATTTATCAAACGGACTAATTGTTTTAATATATACAAAGAATTGGATACCGAATTTCGTCGCAGTCCAGGTCATCGGTCGAGTGGAACCCAAATTGGAAACGACAAGTGGAGCATCTAAGGGGGACATGGGGAACATTGTGTGAAGAGGAGATCAGAGACTATGAGCAATCGTAGGGCCATGTAAAGAGGACCACCACCACCACTGAGAACAGGACAAAGTGGAGTTGTGCTGTTGAAGCCTAATATTCCACTTGGAACGCGACGGAACCATAATAACAATATACAAACAATTGAATGCCCTGATTATGTGCACCTGTCACCTAGAAAATAAATTCACTAGGCCGTCTAAAGCATCCACATAAGGCATCAAGCTTGAGCTTTGACGTTTCAGTAGCAGTGGTGCTATCTTTTAGTTTTTTCTTCACCCTCAACCTTCCCATTTTACCGGGCTGGCCCCGGACCACGTGAGGCATGGTTGGCACGAGTATCTCACCACCATTGAACAACCACCGACGCCCAAAGTAACCACACAGGTAAACAATACACATTTAGAATTTAATTGGCGGATGGTGACTAGCAGTGGAATCCAGTCAGGATGCGCGTTTCGTCCTATTTGGGACCCGTCAGCTAACTGGATGTACCTGCATTTCCCAGTGAGTGATGATGTTCCCACCGAGGCTCGAACCCAGTTCCCATAGTTTCAAATGCCAAAGCGCCATCCACTAGACCACTTGGGCCACCTCTTGTGCAACGGATCATATTGGTTATTTAATTGAGTTTTTTAGATTTTTCCGTCGATTGATTGGACCGAAGTGCTCTGTTTCAGGTTGAAATGTCGGCTTCTCGTGCAGATGCTTCGATAGCGCTTTGGCGTTTGAAACTATGGGCACTGGGTTCGAGCCTCGGTAGGAACATCATCACTCACTGCGGAATACAGGCACACCCAGTTGGCTGACGAGTCCCAAATAGGACGAAATGCGCATCCTGACTGTATTCCACTGCTAGTCACCATTCATGCCCAGATATCGTCGAAGCATCTGCACAAGAAGCCGACATGTCAATCTGAGATCGAGGACTTCGGTTCAATCAATCGACGGGAAAATCTAAATAATTCCATTAAATAAATACACATTTAGTTCAGGAATAGACAGGAAAAGCACAAATACTTTTGCATCAGTATGAAACATTTTAAAATAAAAATCAATAAATCAATCACCTAGTTCTAAAAGTTGATTTCGACCGAATATTTGAATTAAATCATCTTCGATTTTCACTGAATTCACTTTTACACCAAACTCTGCAGATTGTGAATTTTGAGATTTTGCAAGATCTGTAGGCATTGAATTAACACTTGGTAGAGCAGTATTATTATCCGATTGACTGTTAACCAGGCTTTCATTTGTCTGTCGATCGACTAAAGTATCTGATCCAGAAGATGAAGAATTCTGATTCAGTGGAGGAGGACTCACTGATGAATGATGCTTTAGGGAATGAGAATTCACAGATACCGAGGATAATTGGGCAGATTTTACAGGATTCACGTCAACCAAGAGACCAGTCGGCACACGACCTAGTTTATATATGCATACATAAATTGTTGAAAGTAAGTAATGTAATGTAGTCGTAGGGATAATTAAAAACAAGAAACTATTTATATAGTAAGATTATTTAGTCTTTAAAGTAGAACACCACATTATTAATGACCAGACAAATTAATATCATAATCGATAGATAATCCACTGTGTTCATTCAACTCAACTTATCCAGAAAATAATACTGAAAGACTATTTACCATATCATAAAGAGTAAATAAATCGATGATCCCAACAAAACACACAAGATCTAAGATATCCCCCGATTGATTATGCAATCTACCACTGCTAGTGCATGCACCTATAATAACATTATGAAGAGAACGAGATAGTGAACTACAATTTGACAAAAAAATGTTTCTCAGGGTGTGCCTAGATATCCTGAATGTAAACAGAATGGTCAGTAATGCGTGATTCAAGGGCGGAATCACCGCCAGCCACGCAGATGGTTAAGGTTCGATTCCCGACCGGTGCAGTGTTCGAGTCTCATTGGTAATACCATCATCAATCACTGGGAATGCAGGTACATTCGGTTGAAGAGTCCCAAACAAGACGAAATGTGCATCCTGGACTGCACTATCAGTCACCATCAACCAAAGATGACATCAACAATAGTTAGGCAATTGAACAATGTTAATCCAAAAAAAAGCTTGTGTGACAAATACCAGCAATATGATGAGACAGGCAGCAATCATCAGGTTTCTATACATAAAGAAACCGTTCCTGTTGTTGACACTGTGGTGCTTAGATCATAAAGCAGTAGTGGTTCATTGCTTTGGAGAGTCGTAAATGTGCTCGCCTTCTCGGTATACTTGAACCACAAGACGAGCAGTATCGCTTCTGTAATGATCATACAGAAATTTGTGAAACATGAGGCATATAACAATTTGTTTCAGTTTACAGATAGAATTAAAGGTTTTAAAATGCATAATAACCTTATAATGTTATTCAGTTCTTCTATTCTTCCCTTGCTTTTTGAGTGGAACGCAGGGCTTCAAGCGTCAGTTTTGAAGTTTCAGCGGCGGTTATGTTTTTTACAGGATGAACTTACTAGCCTCACACTAAACCATCCTTCTTCTCCTGAACTACTTTCGGATGGTAATCTAGCCGAGGTTTAGGATTGCTTCGACCGGGAATCGAACCCCAGAACATATATGGGTGGTTTAAGAGGATTCTACACCCTTGAACCACCGACACACAATCTACCATCCTTATTCAGTAGGCTAGCTAGCGAAATCAATAACTTCAAAGCACACGAAAATCGCAATGTTAACAGTTGCACTTCTGTCTCTAGGCAATATTAACAGTAAGACAACGTCAGAACAATCTCAAAAAGCATTTATTATAACATAGTTATAATACTTTCTATTCACTCGGCTTGTACTGAGTTCATCACATAAAAACAAACTGTACACTTACCCCATCTTTGAGTATTTAAATAGAGCTATGGCACATTAGTTAAGCCACTCAACTACAACTGCCGGATCACGGGTTCGAATCCCTTCCTATCTAGAAGGGTTGGATAGCTAGCTAAATAGTGTCAATTGAATGAAAGTGCAAATAGTTGATGGACAACGTTTTGTTTCTTGTATATTTAAGCGACTCAGTTGACAAACACACCAGGAATATAATAAGGCACGTATATCGTATGATTTCTAAGCACCACTATCCATAGTTGACTAAATATCATTATAGGTTGAAACGACAGCTAACACATTCCTGAATTTTATTCTACCTAACCTTAAACACATCTAACAAGTTCAACTATTCTGTAGAACAGAAACCGTTATGAAAATTGGAATCCATGTTCTAAGGCAATATGCACAGGATCTTTCTTTGCATTGACCAAACACAGCTTATTTTAACATATGAAGAGATCCTCCTCCGTTTCCAACTATAAACTTTTTAAAATGGGCAGTATGTGAAGGTAAATTTTCACATGAAGCATAAACAACTACAGAATCACTGAACAAAGGTTTCGCACTAGTTTGGAACTCTTCAGCAATACTATCGATCAGAGGACGTGTGCACTGCGCAGTAGTTCGCCCTATCCCTCCTTGTAGCTGTTAAACATAGCCTTTGAAAGTGGAATACCTGAAAAGGCTAGCTGTCATTGACCACAGATGTTTGCACTATATCCCTCGTGTTAGTCAGTATAGTATGATGAGTCATATGAACTGTGATCAAGATTTGACCGATTAGTTGCAAAATAATTGGGCGCCGAGTGAGAAGTAGACATTTGTTCGGACCAGATTGCCGAACGAAACGTTGGAATTAATCATTTCAATTTCGTTGAGATTTTACAAATGTCTATAGTATGATGAGGTTAGATATAAAGTGTTAAATAAAGAGAGCGAGTCAATGAATCAGGTTGTCAGGCTACATCAATTGAGGCAGAGCTAGAACGCATCCTACACGCTAAGCCATCGCATCTCTCGTCCAGCAATGTTAGCTGACATAGGATTGCGTTGGAAAAACACTAGGAGTGACGAAACCAAAACCTGCCGTCAATCCATGAAGTCACTGACAGTTGGTTTGAGTCACATAGGGATGATAAGAACACGTGACTTGAGACTGTCAGTGATACGGCTGAAAATTGTTTTCAATGGCACAGATGAATTTACATTTTATAATTTCTTGGATCCACTAAATTCTCATGTTTTCCTATGTTACTATTGTTACTCTCGCCCATTCCTGCTGATTACAGTCATTTAAATTGTTTCGCTCTTATGTTTGTGGGCATCCCTGTTCAAAGTTCTATGGTGAAACTTAGTCGGTCAGTCAGTTAGTCCTCCGTAATAAGCATTCATGGCCATGCAAAGAATAGTACAAATTTACAGAACCCAACTCAAGTTTATATTCAGTAGATGGACAATATGTGAGCATCCATTTACTTGATTTAAAATTTCATAAAAAAATGAGGGCTGGCAATTGCTTCCAATTGTGTTTCACGAGGCGAATTAGAAAGGTAGATGTGTGTAGAACACGAAGTCTGACACATCGATTCAAGCCATTATACTCATTAGCATATCGATGGGAATAGTTAACCGATAGAAGAAATAGGAATCAAAACATAAACAGTCTTACTAAGTTTTCAGAAAGAAAGATATAAGTCAAAAAAAATGTTCATAAGAATATCGGCAGAACATCAGTGAATACAATTGCAACAAGTCAGAAAGGCTTCACTCCATATACAATGACTGACTGACTGGTTTCAACATAGAACTCTGCACCGATGTGCAGCAGTTCGACTCGCTACACTTCACTCAGCATACAAAACAAGAGAAGGAAGTAAAAAGGAATGCAAAATAGAGATAGTAAACAAAGATGTGAGCCAAAACAGAATAGTAATATCGAAGAACCAGATAGTTTTATTGAATATTATGAGTCACAAGGAGCGGATGCATCTATACCAGCCATTGAGAACGATTTTGAGCCATAGCACCGATTGTCTCCAGCCTTGATTGGTTTTTACCATCCCGAGGATTCCAACCAATCAGGAGGTCTACACCTTCCTACGTGTCTGGCTTAAACTAATTGTTGTGGATTTCGTTGACTGATGAAACCATGTTTTCGTTTGACCTGATCAGTCCTTTTCCAGCTAACATTGCTTGTTGTCGAGGAAGGCGATGGGTAGACATCATCAGTCACAGATAAACAACTTGTTCTGATGTAGGTATAGTGATATTTATTTCAGTTTATCCGTCATGTAGTTGAAATAATGTGTTGAGTTAAATGTGATACTGACATATTTAAAGAAAAGCAACCGCGAATTCAAGCCTCATCATTTGACCGAAATGTTTCACTTGAAACTACACGCGTAACTTTGTGCACTTTTCACACAGGCATGCAACCACCTTTTAGGTGGCGATGTTGAGAACATGATGATAGTTGGATACCACAATTCTTTTACTAAAATCGTTTAAAATTCCTGGACATTTTTCAAGGAAATAAAGCGGGATAAAGAACAGTAATATCCAGTATATATTCAAAGCCTTAAGGGAGGATCCAAATAATCTACTAACACTTCTAGGTTTTCAAGTATTGGTTTTGTAGGGAATTTGTTTGATTGCATGGAGGATTTCATCATGGGCTGACATCAGTTAGAGAACCACTGGACGAAACAGCTGTTCAGTACTCCCAGGTTTTCTAGTGGTTCTCTAACTGATGTCAGCTCATGATGAAAACTTCTAGGTTTAACAAAAGCTGACTAAGTTTCCTTTCTACGCCTAGAGTTTATCCTGCAAAGCGTAGTGTAACAGTGAAAATTTTAATTTGTTTCGCACCTAACCACTAGATCAGTTATTGGTGCATATTAACCCTACAGTAGAAATTTACCTTTGGGGAGTGATGGGAAGATTCCAAATCATCTCAAAATGTCATTTAAAGTGTACAAAAAAGGCATATTCGAACGTTTTATAGGCGTATTTACCAAATCAGACTGTCTTTTGTGTATTCTAACTTTGTTAAAGAGGTTTCGGCAAGACAATTCTGGCTTTATAGTGGGTTTTTTTAAGCTAACAGTAATAGCTTTATTCTGGACAATGTTAGTAAAATGTACAGAATTTTCAGTGGAGTTTATTACATGATATTTTCTCTTCGTCTGGGATCTTCAAATAAAAGATTAATTGACTGACAGTAGATCGTGTGACATAGTTCTATCCGACCTGAAGCGGAAACCAATCCACCATTATGATATCTCTTCCTTTTCCCCTTCGAGAAATACACGACACGAACCTAGGACACCACTGAGGAACGGTCAGCTCATGTATTGGGATTAGCTGCCATCGAGGACAATGTTTCTTCTCATGTTTAGGAGAAACATGCGAGTCAGAATGTTGTAAATATTTTAAATACTCTCCAGAGTAAACAATACTTTTTGAGGTCATACTTTAGTAGAAATTACATGCAATATATAGATAGAGGTTATCGGTAGCCCAAGTTTTAAGTGGGCCGCTTATCTACATTAATTTTACAGTGCTTTCTTAAGCGGAGAAATAAAGATCCTTGTGCATCTTGAATAAGAAGTACTTTCAAACAAGTCCACTTAAGGCCCTAAGGCAGATTTATTTTTTATTTTATTTTGATTTACAGCTTGATGCCACACTGTATTTTCAGTACAAGTATGGAATTTTCAGCATGGATATCGGTAGCCCAAATTTTGCAGGCCGACCATGGATATCGGGTGTGCGTTGGCAGCGGATCGAACCCCGGACCATGTGCATGGTCGGCGAGAGTCCTAACCACTGTGCCAATATGTCGGTACTGTTATAGTCGGGGAAAGTTAGTTTATTCATGTATCTATGTAAATGGTGGTGCTTATGTAGGAGATGAAATCAATCTACCCTTTCAATTGACATGAGTCATTGAATATCACTCACATCAATCAGTAGTGCATGGTGTGGCTGGCCAGCTAGATTGAAGTGATCTAAACAGTGGACTGTCGTTTCCCTCATTTGACGCGGAGCTCATCAATGATGTACTCAGTATGAATCAGCTCAGAAAGTTGGATCAGTTCAAAACAAAGGCGAACCGGTAATGCCACCATATATGGAACTCGTGATTTGCAGTTCAAACAGTTCCAGGAGGTGAAATCTCACCGCGATTTCCTTTGAATACGCGATCTGCTAGATAGAGTGAATCTTAATCAAGAAAGCCAGCATAATTGCATAACGCTAAAGTACTACTACTACTGCCCCCCAAGTGAGCGGACCGACAGTTCGGCGTTCAGAGCACTTCGAGGTGGCTGGCTAGCCAACAGATGCTACTGGTTAATGTGAGTAGTATGCAACTACTCAGCCCAGTCATTGAGTAGTATACAGTTCTGTGCATATTTACACATGATTACCATTCATGGTATCAAGCAGATCACATGTATTGTGTGATCTGAGTAACTTCGGTTTCCAAAGAGAACTGTGGTCGAATTTCACCTGCTCGAACGACGTGAATTGTAAATTAATTTGCAAGTCAGCTTCTTCGTTTTTTCCCCATGATAATTTTCAACAGAGAGAGAGAGAGAGAGAGGAAGAACAAACAGATTTTTGAAACTAAAAAATTTTATTTCACGATTTTTTTTATCAATTATGCACAGCTTTAAATTTTCAAAACACAAAAAACAACAACATTAGAATATATAGAAGTTAATGATAACAAGTTTTAAGCGTGATGGAAGAGAGATTAGAGTTTGAAACAGGGAATTAACAACACAAAAATCAACTCGATCAGACATAAAGGATCAAAAATTTATGAATTATGGTTAGGCAATGAATTAGTAAGAAAGAATTATATGAGTCAAGCAAGCTCTTGCTGTGGTGCAGCAAAGGTTAGGCTGAAAAGATGCCTGTTACAGCAAATGTCTCTGAGAACCAAAATACGCTCTGAAAGTTTTGCTAGTTCATTGTCCTATCAAGTGATAAGTAGGAGAAATGGTTGAAATCGATGACCATGTCTTAGCACGGCTACACCCACCAAATTACGCTTTCTCTAGAGAAGACGTGATATCCGGCTACCGATCAAAGGATACCTGTGCTGTGCAGCAGTTCACTGTGAGGCATGGTAGTTGAAAGTGGAAGATATGAAGAATGCAGGAGTTATCGAGCACTAGGTGTTTGTTCTCTACACTTAGTGTTAGTCAGTATGATGTGGTAAGCATTACTGAGGTTAGGCATAGTGTTAGATGAGAACACAGAGACAATTTGATGAGGTTGTGAGGTTACTTCGATTCAGATGGCTAGGATATGTGTTACGTCAAGCAATTTTTACTGACAGAGGATTACATTGGAAAAGGTCAATTCAAAGCCTATCATCAATCCATGGAGTTTTCGACTGTTAATTTTGAGCCAGGTAGGAAGATGCGAACTGCCTGGCTAGAATCCAAGAGATTCTAAGAATCAATGGCTTGAGACCATTGGTGATGTGGATCAATGACGCAAATGCTTTCACTCTTTAGGAACTTCTAGATCCGTCGTAATGTCATAATTCTCCGTGTACTTATTTTCTTCTCTCATACATTTTTCGTTCGTTATAGATCCTTTGAATTTTCTTCTCGACCTTTGTGTGCTACATACGGTGTGTTAAATTGAACCTCGGAACTGTGGTGCAAAGGTTTACGCTGGAAATTCAGTTCAATTCAATTTGTCTATAATTTTTTTTCTTGCGTATATTTTTCTTACTGACGGAAGAGAATTTTGATCTGTCCTTATTTTTATTACTCACACACGGTAAATCAGACAAAATGCTATAGAAACTTTAAAGCACAAGAAGAATATTAAAAATACAAAACATATGAAAAGCATACTTATTTCTCCCTGGAATCGGAGAGGCGAAATGACACAGCGGGCTGGTGAAAGCCGGCATTCGGGAAGCCAGTCAGCCAGCCGATGTATCTTCCCTCGATGAAAGCAAGAATAAGAATGGGGACGTGGAATGTCCGTACAATGTACGAAGCTGGCTGGGAAGGCTGTCCAGGTAGCCAAAGAAATGCGAAGATATGGCATAGAAGTGCTGGGTATCTGCGAGAGCAGATGGAATGAATGTGGAGTGTCAAAATTGTCAACTGAAGAGTAAATAATGCACTTCCGTCACCCAGACAACAACCACGAGAACACTGAGGCTGTGAGTGGTTATCATGATGTCACCAACAGCAGCAAAAGCCCTTATGCATTAGGAGCCAATTTTCTCCAGGATAATGACAGTAAGATTCAACTCAAAAGGAAGGATGCCTAAGATTATCCAATGCTACACGCCTACACACAACTCAGAATCAGAGAAGAAGCAATATTTCTAGAGTCAACTGCAAACAGTAATGGACAACATCCTTATGGGCGATATGAATAACAGTGAAACTGGGAGCAGACAACACAGGAGGAAAACTCATCATGGGTTGAGAGGCTCTGGTTCGGAGGAATGAATGAAAACGGAGAACTATTCGTAGACTTTTGAGCTTTTAATGATTTGGTGATCGGAGGAAGCGTGTGCATACACAAAGATATACACAAGGCAACATGAATTTTTCCTGAAAGACATACCACAAACAGATTTCATGTCAGTGCTGCTCAAGGAAGTGGAGATGCAGACAGCCTGCTGGATACGAAGTCGAGAAGAGGAGCAGATGTGGGCTCAGACCATATGATTTGTTGGGAAACGAGGCAAGGCGCTAGAACCTGATGGGATGACTTCAGTGGTGTTTAAGGACAGTGGTGATGAACTGTCATCTGAGTTAACTAAGGTATTAGGGATAGTTCTGTTAGACTGATGTAAGTCACTGATTATCCCAGTTTATAAGAAGGGAGACAAGTCTTCCTGTGATAATCATAAGCGGGATTAGTTTGAGTAATATAGCATCTAAAGTTCTAGGTTCAATAATCATACCCGGACTTAGTGGTGCTAGGGAGTAAAGGAGAATGATGCTCAGGAAGGCTTCGTGTGCTCTCGGAAGTGTGTGGGCGGTTGTTACTTCCCGGCTGCCCACACCGTGGAAGTTGATTGATTCTTCGGGTACATGAAACAGAAAGATGGTTAGTGTTGCGTGACCACAGAGCCCAGAGGACAACTGCTTGAGGCCGGTCACACACGGCCTGTACGAACTGGTTACTGGGATTGGTTCCGTATTAGTAAACTTAACGCCGGTTATGGACCATCGTAGGGTAAGTCGGGATGTACAATTGTTGGGTTCCACCTTTTCTAACCTCCTCTCTCTAGGGTGGAGAGACAGTATCGCTGGCCGGCATGCTGGTCATCTGATGGAAACACCTTACTGCTGTTACATCCCTGTTCCCCAGCAGTGCGACTTCGCCCACAGACCCCCAGCATAGTGTAAAAAAATTCTTACACTACGCCGGTAACTGCTTTTAGTCTAATCGCTATCGTAACAACCTTCTTGGCATGGTAGGACCTGCAGGAACATTGGTTCCAGCCAGTGTAGCTTGCCCGACCGATAGCGCAGATGCATCCACTCCTTGTGACTTATGATTTCCAATGAAACTATATTGTTCTTCGTTATTACTATTCCTTTGTCTCACAGCTCTGTTTAGTGTCTCTAATATGCATTTCTCCTACTTTCTTCTCTTGCTTTGTGTGCTACATGGAGGGAGTGTGGCGACTTGAACTGCCACACATATGTGCAAGGTTCTATGTCGAAAATAGACAGACAGACAGACAGTGTAGCTTGTTGGCTCATCGCGATGTGCAAGCCCAACTACCACGTCAAGGTAGCAGCTATCAGTCGGGTGCTAGGGAGAAACGAACCAGATAAAGCCAGGCAGACTTTAGGCCAGAAAGAGGATGCATTGATCATAAATTCACCCCTCGATGGATTCTGGAGCATATGCTTACTTAAGAGCATCGAACACTTGTCACACTTCTTGACTCCGTCGACAGATAAGTGCTGTGGCAATGTCTACCCGTGAATTGAATACTCAGAAAGTACATCGTACTAATCAAGATACGAAGCCATCTAAGAGCTTATGCAGAGTTGTCATCTGAAGTGATGACAACCACTGGTACCCATCAGGGATGCCCACTGTCTCCATTTTTGTTTAATTTCATCTCAGATGTACTAATGGAATTAAGGATTGACTTGTTACTGGGGTATAGTCTTGTTAAATTAGAGCATGGGGGCTATTATAGTCCTCCTAAGTGAAGACGCTAACAAAATACAGTCCATGGATGAAAAATTACAAATAGGCGTGATACCGATACTGATACTGAGAAAAAAATAACCCGTTTAAATGAATATAAACATTTTCACAACAACAACAACAAAATACATACATATTTCACCATAAAAGATTGGATGAGAGCAAAAAAAACCAAGCACAATGATTGTACCTTTATAACAGGACAGGACTGTCTGTTAAGCAGCAATATGACTGTTTTACTCGTCATCAAAATAAGCGTTAATGGCCCCCAAATGAATATAAATATGTGGTAGAGTAGTGAGAGAGAAAAAGTATTTCACAAAAAAGAAAGATTCTATAAAAATCATGAGGATAAGAAGTTTGTACATAGCACTACATACAAACCAATAAAAAATGTGTGTGTGAGTATACTCAGATCAATCCGCCGAATCAACAGATAGACAGATTATGTATGCATAGATCGACTTACACCCAGCCTATCAAATGTAATCAGAAGAGTAATAAGCAATAACTAGTGAGTGAGATCAACCGACGATAGATCTGATCAACAAATCATCAGAATACGCATAAAAGTAATGATGATAGCGTATCACATCAAGTGAGAAGATGACTCGTTACACCCGACTAAGGAGATCAGAATATGAGGCTGATAAACCCATTGATGAAGATATTATTATTATTATTTTCATTCCTTTACGTTCCTAGTGGGTGGGATTGCTAGCCTTATGCCCAACCTTCCTTGTTTACCGACCTTACTACCAGGCTTAGTGAGATTTAGGAGCACTTCGGTGGCCGGGGATCGAACGCCTGACCATATGCGTCGTTGGCGAGCAGAAGAAATTAAGACAACGTTTAAACTCAATTGCCTGGGACAGATTTTCCATGTGCCAGGCAAACAGCTACATTTATCACGTGAAGGCTGTTGATACTGTCACCAAGTTGCCCATGCTAAATTAGCTGGAGAGGGACTCGAACGCATGACTCATCAACTGAAAACCCAGTGCTTAAGCCAATGAACTATACCTTCACAAACTCATATAAACCGAATTTTTTTGTGCAGAACTTTAAGCTAACATTTTTTAAGAACGTTGGATCTTATGATCGAATCCCGTAGGTAAGTGAAACTTTGAAATTACTTCCATGAAGTACAATTATTTTACGTCGTCTCAAAAGTAATACTTCTTTTATAATATCCAACTTGAACACGTCATCTATAGCAAGCGAACTATGAAGTAGCTTTGATCGCCAGCAAATAAAAGATAGATATAATATCATACTCAATTAGGAGCAAGGGTAAAATGACAGAAAACCTAGATGAGTAGGTACACGAATGATGAACGAACAGTTACAAAGGTGAAAATGCTAGTTGCCTTTAATCACAGATGTTTGCATTCCGTCTTCCGTGTTAATTAGTATCATATGGTGAGCAATATATTCAGGTTAAGCGTAAAGTATTAGGTGGTAAGGAGGGCAAGATCAATCGATGAGATTATGAAGCTGCATCGATTGAGATGGCTAGGACGCGTGTTATGCATGCCGAGCAATGTTAGCTGATATAGGATTAGGTTGGAAAAGTGTTAGAGGTGGTCAAACCAAAATCTGGAATTAGTCCATGAAGTATATGACGATTGGAGGTGCAGACTGTCTGGTTGGGTTCCTCAGGATGCCAAGAACCAATGGCTGGAGGCTACTTATCAGTGGTACGGCTAAAAATCATTCTCAACGGTGCAGATGCATTCAATTTTTGTAATCTTCCAGATTCATTCCAGATCCTCATGTTTTCCCATCATACTATTCTTTCTCCCGTACAGTTCTTCTTCATTACAGTTATTTTGATTTTTATCTCTTTTTTCTGTCTTTGTGTACCACATGGAGTGTGGCAATTTGAACGATTGTACTTGAAACTGACTCAGTCAGTCAGTACATTTTTTTATCGCTTTACGTTCCCAGTGGAACATAGGGTGGCTTCAAGCTAGAGGCTTTAAGTTTCGGTACCAGTGGCGTTTATTTTTACAGGATGGGGTTGCTAACCTCATGCCCAACCTTCCCTTTTTACCAGTCTTACTACTGGGTTAGAGAGGTCAAGGAGTGCGTCTGTGGCCGGGGATCGAACCCCGGACCATATATGCATGGTTGGCGAGCATTCTACCGTTGTCCCACCGACGCAGTCAGTACACATTGTTTGTTTATATGATAACTGAGTATCAAGCGTACTGATGACAGCGGAATAATTAGTGATCTAGTCAGCAGTAGGCTCTTGTGTAGCTTAGCTGGTAGAGTGTGTAAGACTAGTTATTTGGTAGGGAAGGGGAGGGGGCGGCATTTGTTTGAAGCCCTCCGCTACTCAAATTTACACTTCGCCACACATTAGATACAAACATTACGTCACTTCTACTGAATATGAACTGGACATACTCTGAGGAGAGACCATGGGATAATATATCACGAGCCAGGCCCTGAAGTTGGACCCTACTAGGACAATACGAGTTGGGTGTCCTAGTCTGGCAAGGAGGAGGAGACAGAAGCCTGTAAGCGATCATGGAGCCAGTTGAAAAGGGACCGCAGGTCAACTAATGCAGTCCTATGTTCCACTCGGAACCCAAAAGAATAATAATGATATATAATGACAAGGCAAGTTACAAACTAGCTTACCTTTATTTCTTTCAGATTCATACATTTTCTCATCTTTATAATTTTGTCGTGTGAACCATTGTTTTACACGTGTAATAACGCTAGCCTTATCAGATGATAAACAATCATTGATTTCATCAATTGAATTTATTGTCAATTGATCCCTTAGGTAATAAGTGATTTCATTTGTTTGACTTGGAGTTGGATAATACATAGTAGATGGGATAGCAGCTTTTAATTCTGCTGGAGAATTACGCTTTACATCTGTTTTTAAATCGGATGAAGACGTCTTCTTTGAATTAACAGTCTCCTTCGTTTGCTGTTGTTGTTGTTGAGAAACACGGTAGCCTATAAAACAGGTTATAAAAAAGCCCATATTACACTAACAATCAGCAGTAGCTAATTATCATTAACATAGAATAGCATCACTTAGTAGCTTCTTTACGATCACTTTACAACTACCATGGTTCACAGCACCGTCTACCCAATGAGGTACTATTATTGAAATAATAGAGAAGATTTGTAGCTCAGGTGGATGATTTGCTATTAGTAGTGTTCTCTAAGCTGGTTGGTTTAGTTGCAGAGCTTTCGTCGTCCTTCTGGACAACATCTTCAGCGCAATTTTTATCATTATTATTTTCAAGAATCGGTTTGTTGGGATTCTATTTGTTCCAGGTTAGAGCATGGATTGATATTAGTTAGAGAACTATTCAAAACCAGGGAGTACTCCACAGCCGTTTCATCCTAGTTTGGGAATCATCATCAGTACGCACCCACCACGACGTTTTGAATCCAGGACCTTCCGGTTACAAGGCAAGCTCATATACCATTCAACCGCTGGGACCCGACTCAATGGCCCATCAATTCAAACTTCTACCAATACGTGATTACTATTATTGTTATTTTCATTGTTCCTTTAAGTTCCAAGTGCAAAATAGGACTTCAACAGTACGTCTGTATTTTGTGAGATTTTCTGCCGTCCTCTTCAGCTGGTCTCACGTCTGCCCAAAATCCCTCATCTCCTCTTTGCACGATTTCCTCCATATAACTTTCAGACATCCGACACATCGTTCGCTAATTGGATTCCACTCGAGTGATGATCTGGCGCGCAATTTCAACCAATAGTTTCCTCATTGCAGGCCCAATCCATTTCCCTTTTCTTCTACACTTTGTTGAGCAATCGGTTTTTGGTTGGATTGTTCCCAGAGATTTTCTTGTTATCAATTCTTTCTGGCTGGCTGGCCATTTGATCTTCAGTATGGGGCCAGTGAAGGCAGCTGTTGATAAAAGTCTGTAATAGCCAGTTTGAAATCCTTTGTGTGACGTGGACACCAGGTTTCTGACCCACATATAAGAACTGGTTCAAGGTTTGTGTTGGAAATCCGAATCTTGTTCTTTGTGCAGAATGTAGAACAGTTCCAAACTGATTTCAGAGTATCAAAGGTGTACCTTGCCTTCCCGATTCTGGCTTTGACATCTTCATCCGTGCCGTCCGCTTGCAGTTGGAACGATAAGTGAAGGAAGTAACCTCTTTCAAATTTTTTTCCATTGATAGTGGTGGTGGCAGAAGTTGATGTTCATGAGCTACTTGATCGGACCACAGTGGCCAGATAGTCGGTCTATGAGCTAGCCTTATGACTAGAGGATCCTGGACTCGATCTCCAGTGCGTTCGTAGGTGCGTGTTACTGAAGAGTCCCATAGTAGGACGAAACAGCTATCCAGTACACTCCTAGGTTTTTCTCAGTGGTTTTCTAACTTGTGTCAGCCTGTAATCGAACCTGCAGCCAATCAAATCCCTGAAAACTGACAATCAGTAATAAAATAAAATGTTTGACAATAATTTCGTTACGTAAAACGAAAGTGGATATTAAGAATAAATCGTATTTTAATTGAATTTTTTAGATTTTCCCGTCAATTGATTGGACCGAAGTGCTCGGTCTCAGGGAACATCATCACTCACTGAGAAATGCAGGTACATTCAGTTGACGAGTCCCAAATAGGACGAAATGCGCATCCTGGATTCCACTACTAGTCACCATCCACCAATAAATCGTATTTTAGTTAGTTAAGTAGTTTATGACTGACAAAGTCTGCAGTCTGTTTTCCTTCTGTATACACACAGTTTAGGATGAATGTGACTAATCCAAAGTGCTTCCATCATTTTTAACAACCTTGAATTAGGGGGCCTGTAAAATTTGAACAAGTGATACATTAATGGATGAGCTACAGTGCAAACATTCAGTTTTGATGGTTAATGGATATTCTGAAATCTTCATTGTATATATCACAATAGAGAGAGAGAGAGAGATTGACTGACTCTTGAAAAGACAACTCTTCCGTAGCAAAGAAGGCTATCTCCATTAGACTACCATTCAATGATGATTAAATCGTGCAACTGCCAGTTAAAATCCTTAGGTCAGCTACTAAGGACACATACTGAACCATATCCGTTTCGCTTACACCTCGAACAGTTTCAATTCCTGTGCCTACGATGAAAGGATCACATTTTACGAACTCTACTTCATATTGTATCCACAAGTTCACTTTCAGTTGATGGGTATAACTAAGAGAATATTCGGTAAAGTTAAACCTTAAGCACTACTAACTACCAATCAGCGAATGACCTCGAACGGGCCAATCACGTGAAGGAGGCATTTTTGTGTATGGAATACGTATAACTATGAAAAAAATACATAAAAACTGTAGAAAAGTGTTACAGAGGATACCTTTCTCTCACATGTGATAAAAATAGCTCTTAGTTTTAGGTTGGAGCATTAACAGAGTATAATTCCACTGCGGGTAAAATTTATTTTGATAAAGTCTCATAGTGTTACACAGTCATATTTCCTGAGCAATAACTTGTGCTCAAAACATAATCAGTAAATATTACTGTATAACAAACCCTGTGAGACTTAATCAAAATAAATTTTACCCACAATGGAATTATACTCTGCCACAGTGCAGAAGTGCTATTCTTATATCTATGCATGTAATTATTTAGGCTTTCTAACCCTAAAAATAACCCTAATCTTTCCTGAACCTAACCCTAACGTGAAAATATCCCTAAACCAACTGTAATCTAACTCGAACCAATCCTAAAGTCGCCTTTATTAGGTTAACCCAACCCTAACTTGTCCTCGGCTTAAAGCGTAACGTAATCCTTCCCAGACCTAAGCTGAAACTTGCCAGATATCCCATTTAATAGCATAACACTTCGATAAGCATATTTTACTGATTGATGATGACAACATTATTTGCCAGGTTTCACTAGCTTCCTCAGTGAGCGTTTCAAGGTCATTGGTGCTGTCACACTCCATTGGTAGTTAGTGGTGCTTAGAGTTTAACTTGACCGAATATTCTTATGCCACCGGGAAGAACACGTTCCTAAAAGGTTATTAAGTCACACAGAAAACCCAAATGTACTTAGTCTGAATAGAAATCAAGCATCGTGCATTGCAAAGAATTTACTAACGCCTGGTCACAAATCAGTATCAATGAATGTTTCTGAATTATTTCACATAACATAAATTTAAGATTATTAAGTGTGGTGGAAGCACTTTGGATTAATCATATGCGACGCAAACTGTATGTGTACAGAAGACAAAAGACTTCGAACTTTGTCAGCCATCGACTACTACTTGACTTACTAAGATATAACTGGTTATTAATATGCACCTTTGTTTTGCATAACTGGCTGACTGTTAACCATTTTATTTTATTATTGCACACCATTTTTGGTTGTAAAGCGGTCGAACAAAGAAACTACAAAATAATATCATCTCACAATATTTGTCTTCTCTGAATGCCTTATTTCAACTTATCAAAGGGACTTACTGTTTCAGCATAGGATAAATCAGGGAAAATTATTTGAAATAAATCATAAAATGACACGCAGTTTTAGACTGCTTTTGCCGCCGCTGTCGCATTAGTGGCATATACTACTGATAAATCGATATGAGTAGTTGGATACAACCGACACCAACCAGTAGGGCTCGCTGGCTAGATTGAAGTAATCTTAACACCAGACGGTCGTTACTCACGTTTGTCACAGAGTTTTTCAGCGGCGTGCCCAGTTTCAAGTTTCAATATCGCACTGTGAACACTCATTTAAGCTGTGGAGATCAATCAGTTAACCTTTAGAAACTTCATAAGTGGGAAAGCAGTCGATTTGAAATAGACTGAAACCTTCTTCATTTACGCCGAATCAGTCACAGAGAGACAGAGAAAGAGGCAGCAAATAACCAGAGCAAAGGAACATCGGTCACTTCCACCAAACAAACAATTTCAAGCAGTTGGATCTAACTGATCCGAACACAATTCAATTTAAACAAAAGAAACCAGTTCATCACAAATAAAATGACACAAGTGAGGCCTTTCGAACAGTGTTTGAAAGGTTTGAGTCTCAGTGCGAACACACATTGTCATCACCCACTGAGGAATGCAGGAACATCCTGATGACAAGTCACAAATGGGACGAAATGAGCATCTGGCGAATTCCACCTGCTAGTCACCCACCATCGCAATTAATTCAAGTTAATCCTCAGGTGTCGTCGTCACTGCATTTATACTAGGAGTCAACACATGTCAACACAGGCCAAACATCCCAATCACCAGGAAAATCAAAAATTCAGTTAAGCAAAATGGCAATGACAACATAACTTAGCTTCTTTCAGAAAAACTCACATTTCACTGGAGTAATAGGATCAGGTAAATTATCCTTTGAATTGTTGCTGCAACTTATTCGATGAGATTTGGAAGTAGACGATGGAGAGACTTTATTCATTTCAGTAATAAGGCATAACTCTGACTTCAATGATTCAGCTTTGATTAAGTAATTTTTCATCTGAAATTATAAAGAAAATCAGATATGTTCTTTAGACTGTTAGATAGTTTATAGATCTTGATGTTGCTAGAAGGCTATGACACCAAAATGGAAACGACAACTGAGAATGTAAACATGTTTTTGATTGGATACTAGTCAGCATCTGGTGTAATGTGTGAGTGTCCAGTCCTATCATCTTTGGTGCAGACTGAATTCTATCAGTCAGTTAAGGTTGCAATGTGGCCACCATGCCACTAGGTGGCTTGCCATCCCCGACCGAAAGCTGCTACCTTGACTTCATTTACTTATCTAGGGAGCATTGTCTCAACTACAGGAGGAACGGACGAGGATGTCAAATCGAGAATCGGGAAGGCGAGAAACACACTCATCAACCTGAAACCAATCTGGAAATCTTCGTCACTCAGCGTCAACAACAAAATGACTCGGATTTTCAATACAAACGTCAAGTCAGTCAGTTCTTCTATACGGATCAGAAACTTGATGGGTCACAAAGAATATTTCCAACAGGTTGCAGACCTTTATCAACAACTGTCTTCGTTCTATACTCAAGATCAGATGGCCAGAAAGAATCACCAACAAGAAACTATGGGCATAAACAAAACAAGAACCAATCGCTCAACAAATATGCAGGAGAAAGTGGAGATGGATTGGACACTCGCTGAGGAGGCCGCTGGGTGACATCGCGCGTCAGGCCAGTGCTCGAGTGTAACCCGAAAGGGAAGCAGCGAGTGGGACGTCCAACAGTGACATGGAGGAGATCGTGTGAAAAAGAGTTGAAACAGTATGTACTAACATGGATGCAGGTGAAAAGTACAGCAGAAGACAGAAGCAAGTGGAGGCGGGTAGTTGATGCCCTATGTTCCACTAGGAACCCAAGGGAACAATAATAATAATACGCCCTCCTTGTGTGTTTTTTTCTACTGAGCACTACATAATCTAAGGATGATGACTGAACTGAGAACTTTAGATATTATACTATATTAATCAGGCTTATCCCCTTATGTGATTATCACAAGAAGACTTTCTTTCCTTCTTCTAAACTGGGATAATCACTCTGACTTACACTGGCCTAACAAAATTATATCTGATCCTTAGACACTACCTAATAGCTTAGTTAATTCAGACAGCAGTTCTTACCACTATAATTATTAAACACCTCTGAAGTTATTTCCATGGGGTACTGATGCTTTGCGTCGTTTCAGACTAAATAAATTTGTCCCAGTGGCCGAACGGTCAGTGAGCTTTTGCCTCGGATACTACTACTGGTTGTCATCACTACAGATGACAATCCTCGATAAGCTCTTATAACGCTCTTCGTGAGTTCGATTAGTTTCTTGATCAGTCCCGTCATGGTCAAATATTGCTATATATCATCTCTCTGTCGACGGAGTCTGATATCATATCTATGTCAAGAAATGTGTCGAGTGTTGGACGTTGGTGTAGATGACTGACTATATTTCAGAATCTGTTGAAGAAGGGTGAATATGTTACAATGTTACCCAAACTCTTCATTTAAAAAAAAGATCATAAGTCATAGTCGAAAATTCAAAGACACTTTTTTAGTAATAACATAAAAACTAATTTTTAAAAAATGTTTAAAAATAAATAAATAAATGAACTAACCAGATTTCGTATTTCCGCTTTCCTAAATCGACTTTGTTCGTCTGTAAGCAGAAAAAAAAGAAAAGAAGACAAGATAATAACCCATAGGTGATGTATATTATTGGATGAAGATTCTTCATCATCAGGCTCTACAGTTACATATCCATCCATAATAGTGAATGAATGAATTAGTGTTATGAACAACATTAATGTTGTTTAAACAACATCGAATCAGTAATATCAGCAGAATACAGTTCAATAGCATCAACATCAAATAAGCTGAATGTCAGAAAAATTCGGAAAAATAATATTACAAATTCATGAATTTATAGTCTCTACTGAAGACCGGTCAGGGCAGTAGTAGGGGCTGGACTTGCTTCTTTTAAACACAGAGCACTGGTTGTTTGAGGCGAATTGCAATAACCTCTGCGGTACTTCGATGATTTTGGCAATTTATTAGGCACCCGGTATATTATAGAGAAGGATTCTTCTACGCTGGCTGGCTTTGTGGCCGGTTTGCACCAGATGGTCCAATACCGAACTGTTAATGGTTTTAACTACATCTTTACTTAGCCATAGTGGGATATGTTCTCGAGCATGGAAAATCAAGTTCCTAGAGCAACAGCCAAGGGTGCCTAATAAATTGCCAAAATCATCGAAGCACCACATGTTCCAAACAGCAGAGGCTATTGCAATTCGCTTCAAACAACCAGTTCTCTGTGTTCAAAAGAAGCAAGTCCAGCCACTACTACTGCCCTGGGTGGCCTTCAGTAGAGAATATAAATTCAGTAATTTATATTATTACCTTTCCTAATTTTTCTGATATTCAGTGTATTGTTATTTTGATGCTATTAAACTGTAACCTATTGATATTATTATTGATTCGCTGTTATTTAAACAACATTAATGTTGTTCATAACACTAATTCATTCATTCACTATAATGTATATATAACTGTAGAGCCTGGTGATGAAGGGGCTATCGAAAAGAGTATTCTTTGTTCAGTATCCATTCTTTTAAAGATTCTTCAATAATTATGCTCTGAACACCATCAAGTTAAAATAATGACATACATCGTAACAGACAGTATAAGGAGCGCCGTTTCAACTACAGGCAGTCGGCACACGGATGAGGATGTCAAAAGCAGTGAGGTTAGACAGAAGTAAGACAGACCTTCATTAAACCTAAAATCAGTGTGGAAATCTACTAATGCACTCAGCCAAAGGAACAATGTCCAGATCTTCAACATAAATGTCAAGAGTTGGCGCTACTGTATGGTTCACAGACTTGGTGCACGCATTACGGAAATCATTTCCAACGGGCTTTTGAAGAATTCCATCAACACCTACCCTCTCTCTCTACATATCGATGGTCGGGGGTGGGTGCCTTGCGCTGCGGGTTGGCCACCCCTCCACACACCTCTTCAAATGCTCCCATATGACCGGGCGTCTTACATAGCCTCTCCTGAGGAAGTCCTACTCACTGCCTTCACGTGGCGGAGGTGTTTTTCACTAAAGTGAGAGGGCGAAAGCGGATACCCGGCGCTCTTCACCGGGTTGACTGTCCATTGGATGACAGTCTAGGGGAGATGGCTAAACCCTGATTCCAAACCTCCAACGACTGGCGTATGAAGCTCACTGGAGCTCACCGGCAGACGTATGGACAAAGGGCTTGTTGGATTTCCTGGATGCCTGGCCCCATTCAAAAGGGCGTATGAACCGAACTCCGGTCACCGGCTGCCAATGGATAGTGGACTCCCTACTCCACTCCTACTGCCTTGTAGGTCACACTTGGTTGTGTAAAGGCTAGAGCTGCACTCTCAAACAAAAGGCCGAGCGATTCTGGGGACATCACTCGTACCAAATTCCCATGAAACTTCATGAACTTTTAAACCTTGCATCAGATCGCCGTGCCTGGGCAGCGATGATTCGAGATGTTCATGAAGCCGGCTCATCCTCCCGTAGGAGATAGCCAAAGTAAAGTAAAGTAAGTAGTACATATCGAAGATCAGATGGCCAGCCAGAAGGGATAAGCAAGAAGGAGCTGTGGCAGTGCGACAAAGTAATAATGTGCCAAAAGAAATGGAGATGGATCGGACACATGCTGAGGAAACTGTTGAGTAACACCGTGTGCATTGCAGGCCCTACAGTGGAGCCCGAGCGAGGGACAACGAGTGGGGAGACCAAGGGTGACATAAGGTAGATTCTATGAAGAGGAGATGAGAGTTTATGGACAATCATCATGCAGTCAGCTAAAAAGGACTGAAGAGAATACAATGAATCAGAGATGATGTGCTGTCGAAGCCCCAAATATTGCACTCGGAATCCAAGGGAATCATTATAAATAATAATCGGTAGACGAATGCAATATGTCAATATTTTAAACGTCTAAAAGAAAATTATTCATAAGAAATTAGTTAAAACAGTAAATTGAAGCCTTCAACTATCTGACGATCATAGGCAGATGATACCATGTTACAACATGCTCATTTATGCAATGGGTACTGCTGCTAATTAAACTCTCATTATCATCAAATATGAAAACTCAAGGAATACCCCCAAACAATCGTTTTATCCTTATTGACATATGTGTGCATCGGTGGCACAGTGGTTAGGACTCTCGCCGACCATGTACATGGTCCGAGGTTCGATCCCCTGCCGACGCACACCCGATATCTATGGTCGGCCTGCAAAATTTGGGCTACCGATATCCAGGCTGAAAATTCCATACTTGTATTGAAAATACGGTGTGGCATCAAGCTGTAATCAAAAATATAAAAATATTTAAAAAAAATAATAGTTCCACTAATAAACAGTCTTCTGCGAAGAAGCTATAGGCTATTATTTTAGGTTGACTGTGACTAGCATTGGAATCCAGGATGCACATTTCGTCCTATTCGGGATTCGTCAGACGGATGTACCAGCATTCCCAGTGAGTGATGGTGTTCATGGTGACTCGAACCCTGCACTCAGGGTCACAGCGTTGTCGAATAGGCCAATAATGTCATGACAGGCACCTCTTGTGAAATGCGAATCAGTTATTATTTATTTTTAGTTTAATTTACATTCCCCGTTGGTTGATTGTGTTGGACTGAAATGCTTGGTCTCTTTTGGAAATGTCGGCCTCCAGCACAGACACTTCGATGATGCCTGAGGGTTAACGTGAAGTTATTTTGGTTGGCAGTAACCATGAGTGGAATCCACGATGTGCATTTCGTCCTACCTGGGGCTCATCGTCTGGATGTACCTGCATTCTCCAGTGAGCGATGATGATGATGATGCTCCCAACCCACTCCCTACTGAGACTCGAACCATGCATCTATCGTTTCATAAACCAAAGCATTATATTTACGGGCGAGTAGTGTGCTAAGGGTTACATTTTGGACTGAAATTTCGTTGAGAAATAATTCAGTGTCCTGCTAAACATCGTAATAACACTACAAACACTATTCAGGTAGGTAGTTACCTGGGTTCCCCGGGTCCCCAGTGGCTTAACGGTCTACGAGCTCACTAGCCTCGTAAAGGGTTTGAACACCAGTGGGTGCGTACTGTGAAGAGTCCCAAACTGGGACGAAACATCTGTCTAGTACTCTCAGGTTTTCCAGTGGTTCTCTAACCAATGTCAGTTGATGATGAAATCCTGTGATCAAACAAACAATTTCTGTCTGAGAACCAGTGTACTTATAGTAGTAGTAAGCAGATCTTGAATTCAATTAATTCGTGAAAAATAATACCTGATTCTATACAACCTCAATTAGAGCCGGTTATATGAAAGACTACAAGAAACAACAATCGAAACAATCACCACTTGTGTACTTATGGTCATGTGAACCTGAAAGATTATCAATCTTAAATCTTTTTTTTGAAAAAACCCATCAAGAACCCTGAGAGTTAAGAAGGACTGCCTCTGCCATATATTCTATTCGACAGTAACAAAAGAATATCAATATAACAGAAAAGGTGTTCGGTGAAGAGTCACTCTTTTTGTAGCGATATCATTCTCAAGCTGTAAACTGGCATACACATATAGTGAATTACATTAGCAACAAAAGTTATATTTCCAAAGATATGCCTTTAGAATTGTAAATTTTAGATAACAGTTACGTAATACAGAAAGCGTTAATAGGGTAGAAAGTGAAATAAAATAAAATTAACTGAGTGTGACGTGATATAATAATAATAATAATGGCTTTATTCCAAACAGTATTTGTGGTACAGGTATGGAATTTTCAGCGTTCATTACAATATTGCATCTAATTACCTCATAAATTTTATAAGATTTTAAAAATAAAAAGCAACAACAACAAGAAAAAAGATAAATAAAAGAAATAAAAAAGAACAGCATTGCATTCACCTATTTAAACAATGGACCACAGGATATGAAATATAAAATTAGTGTGTAATAGAATATGTGAGCAACAATATAATAGTAACAAAGAAAGGAGAACAAAAGCTAATGGGAACTATTTGTTAGAGTGCCGCAGTAAGTTGATCGTGTCATGCCTAACAGATTTCTCATCACATAACAGCTGTGCCAGATAAGGTATTGTGGAGTTTTTATACTTGGTAGTCCTGGCATATAGCTTCCTATAGTTGCTTCTAGTTCTACCAGATGAAATGCAAGGAAAGAGCTGCGTATGGAGAGGGTCTGACAATATAGAATTCGCTAGTTTCTTACATGACATTATGTCTATCCACAATAGTGTTAACCAGTTGGTTTAACGAAATCCCACTTCCCTAGTAACAGCTTTTAGTGCCCTATGCAGCGAAGCAAAGTCTTTCTTAAGTAGTCCAGGGAAGATTAATGGGGAGCAGTAAAGAGGGATGGGTAGAATACAGGAATTGACAAACTGAGAAAGCAAAGACTGCTTTATACCAGACTGTCTAAACTTCCTAACGTAGAACGTTAAGCGAAATATCTTTCTAGTCACTAGCAAGATGTGAGAGGACCAGGAAAGATCGGAGGAAATACTCACTCCAAGGTACTTGACATTAGATATAGTTTCAACCTCTATGCCGTCAATGATAGTGGGACTATGTGAGCTAGCTAGTTGTTGTAGGTCACTTTTCCGTCTGAAAGTAAAATTTACTACCTGACATTTAGACGGATTCAGCTTAAGAGCGTTTGAAGAGGACCACTCACTAATTTCCGAGAGAAAGTTATTTAATATGGAACAGTCTGACTGAGAGTTGACAGGCATGGAGACAGAGAGGTCATCAGCATACTTGACAAAATTTGCTATATCAGAATGGGGCAAGTCATGTAATATGACTGACTTCACTAGAGTCAAGCTAAGAAGTGATAATAAAATGTGAAAATATCTTAAGAAAAATTACACAATAAAAAATTAAGTATCCAGTGTTAAAACAGATCAAGTCCATTGTAAATTTATTGATCGGAAAAACCTCTCATGTATGAGTCTGGGACTCAACATGTGAATTGTTATAGCTCTTTTAGCAAGATTCCTGAGTATTCTGGGGGTGGCTCTGAAGTTGGTTTGCCGGTTTGCTTGGTGTCCAGATTCGATCAGGTATTCTGGAATAGAGCTGGGTTGGGATCTTTTCTTTCTCCCACATAAACCACATGAGAGTAAGAGTTCAATGGTACGTCTGGATAGCCAATTTTGACTACGTCCGACATACACAGGAGCAGGTGAATTGATGGATATATATTGATAAAGCCAGAAGTGGCAGTTTGCCCTTCACTCTCATACGAATCATTGATTTAGTAGAGGAGGTGAGTTGAAGTTCAGATGCGAAGGTTTTCTTTAATCAACAGGAGGACAGGTGGTTTCTGAGTATTCCTGCTAATCAGTCTTTCCATTGATTTGAAGCCAAGATGGAACAGCTGATGCAATATACCGTTTCACGTTGAAGCCTAAAGCCTAGACGTGACTACAAAGCAATGTCCGCAGCCAGAGACTAACAAGAACTCTGAAGCCGTTCAAATAAGTTACCTTATCAAATTCTTTTCGATTTATAATATAAAGTTAAATATCTAAATAATATACTACTTATTTCATTATGTGAACACATATGCTGCAATAAGCGTCATTATTAAGGTGTGTTATATTACAGCACGTCAAGTGTTGTCAAAAAATTGAAATTGCAACGATGATGATAATAATAAAGCTGAAGATAAAGTGAAGTGGAATGAGTTCAACCAACAAAAAAGGAACATTACCATGATCAAGGTAAGGGAAAGGGTTAAACAACGCGCTTCTGGATACATAGTCTAGGTTTCTGGTTATGTACTGCTTTAAATGGTTGGTGGAGTACGAAAGTAGACAGGATGTCATAAGCCGAACACGGAGCAAACGGTGTCGAAAGCAAAGTCTTACCGTTTATCGGTCCACTTTTCTAAGCTAAAACAACATCCCATTCCCGTGGGAGATGGATGAATATTTTGACGGCTATGCAACTAAGCCAATCGGCTCAGAGAAAGCAACAACACCGAAAAGACTTACAATGAAGAAAGAAAATATGACATATATGACCTGTAGTAATTCCAAGGTACTTTGGTGGTCCAGTGTGGTAGACTGCTCGCCAACCACACTTCACAAGGCTCAGGATTGATCCCTAGTAAATACGGAAGGTTGGAAGTGAAGCTAACAACTCCACTCGGCGAGAACAATACCGCTATTGAGACTCCAAAGCTTAAGCTTTGAAACCTTATGTCCCAGTAGGGGATGCAAGGAATGGGAAACAAGTATTCTCTCAAGGCTTCATTTCAATTACACAACAGAAATAACTAAATTCCCAGGTTAACGCACATACACAACAATGACACAATAGACAGGTCTTGCATATTTACAATCGAAAAGAAAAGCGTTTGAACTACCAAATAAAAATTATTTTTAAAAAAGGGCATAATGACGGTCTGAGTGTAAAAACTTAAACTTACAATTACATGCAGCGACTAAATGATTTAACCCTTCTAGATAACAATCGTATGCTTCACATAATTTTCCCAATGATTCTAGTTTGGGAGCACGTTCGAGATATTCATTCTATAGATATTGATAAGAATAAACACACAATAGCTTTCTCAAATGATGATATTTACACAAAACATTGACAAGATAAATAGAATAATAATAATAAGATTAATAATAAACTTGACCTGTAGAATTCAGTCTCCACCAGACCAAGGACTAGGCGCATGACATTGGTTACTACCCAGTATCCAATCAAAGCATCCATTATAGTTCTACAGGAGGGCAATCATGAACCCAAATAGCCTCAAAAGTAGCATCTCTAAATGAAGTAGTTTCGAATCGCTCCTGCAAAATGTAAGATGCTACTACAGGACTAAACTACAGTGACCCCTAGCTTAGAAATAGGGAGTGAAGTGGTAGAGCGTGTTGACCACTTCAATTACTTGGGAAGTTGCATCAGCCAACGCCAGACAGGTCGATCACTGAAGAAATCTCAGCACGGATACACAAGGCTAGTCTGGCATATGCCAGTTCACGCCGTCTCTGATGTGATGTCCGGCTATCGACCAAAGGATTTGTGTACTGCTCCCTTCTTCATGGCTGGCTGTGAGGCATGGCCATTGAAAATGGAAGACATGAAAAGCGTGGTTAGCTGTCTTTCATCATAGGTGTCTGCGTTATAACTCCCGTGTGAAGTGGTAGAATAAGGTGAGCAATATTGAGGTTAGGCTTCGGCAGAGAGCTAGATAAGGAGGGGAAATCAATAGAGGAGGCTGTGAAGTTACATCGATTGAGATGGTTAGGATATGTGTTACGCATACATCCCTAGCCATCGATCGCATTCCTCGACCGACAGGATGGATCAGGTTGGAAAAGAGTCAGTGGTGGTCAAACCAAAACATGGCTTCATCAGTCAACCAAATCCACAACAGTTAGTTTCAGCCAGTCGCCACGTAGGGAGGTGTAGAACGACTCCTGGTTGGAGTCCTCGGGACGGTAAAAACCAATGAAGGCTACAGACAATTGGTGATATGTCTCAAAATCGTTCTCAATGACAGCGCAGATGCATCCACTCCTTATGACTTATACAAAAAACTATATGGTTCTTCCATATTACTATTCTTTTTGCATCATATCTCTGTTTACTGTCTCTGTTTTGCAATTCTTTTTCCTTTTTTTCTCTGCTTAGTGTGCTAAGTGAAGTGTGGCGACACGAACTGCTGCACATTAGTACAAAGTTCTACGCTGAAACCAGCCAGTCAGTCCAGAACCTTAGAGAGAGACAGGAGTCCCCTATGAGTTGCAGATACGCCTTCCCAGCCAGTACCAACAAGCATGAAGCCTAGGTCGAAGGCTTCCTATTGATTACCTCTAACCATTTGATAACGTAGACCGCATGAAAGACATCAAAGTCAAATAGATATAAACTGATGATGAATTGAAAACCTGCAGCAGAATGAAAATCAATTGACCTAAGACAGATATTGTGAACCAGATCCAAGCAAAGATCAAACAATGAGTTTCATCTACCTGATAAAGTTTGTTTAGATAGTTTGTATCCACTTTTTATATTACTCTAACTAAGAGTCAGAGATCTGATACAGTGATGGTATACATTAATTGAATTAATTATGGACTTTTTACGGAATTCTATTTCTATTCCACAAAACGATTGTGATTCAGTGACCAAACTAATTTAGTTAGAATTCATTTACCCGATACCAGGGGCTATGAGCCACACTTATCATGTGAGAGCTGGTGATACTATCCATTTGCCCAAGCTGAAGTGAGTGGAGCGGGATTCGAACGCGGGATTCATTTGGTTGGAAGCTGAGTGCTTAAGTCAGTGAGCCACGTCTCCATAAACTATTTTACATTCAATCAATCGGTGGATGTACTCAAAGAGCATTATAAGCGCACATAAAAACTAAATTATAGGCTAATGTAGGAATTTACGCGTCGTTAGTGAATGGCATTTATTCTGCTACCACATTAAAGGCAACTAGGAATAATTAAAATGACCTAAAGATGGCAATCAATTCACATTTACACGCTCAGTGATTGACTCAACAGATATTTGAACAAAGCAAGAACAACAATTGTACCAGGATAATATGAGCTCATTTTTTATTATTTCGAGGATTCTTCTCAACTGGTTACAACCTGAACGATGAAAAATATGAATTACATTACATTAAAGATTTGAACATAATTTTCCACGATCACAAGGAGTAATTGGTAGGAAGTAAAAGTAGCATTAGTCCGGAATGATTTAACTAACTAAGAGTTACAAACACTGACTATTTATAGAATAATTCAAATGAACTGTGATCAATATTTGACAGTTTATAAATATTAATAGAATAGTTAGGCAATTAGGCTTGGAAACAAAAACAAGCTGTTGTATATATATATATATATATATTTTTCTTGTCACCAAGGCAGTGCAAGATTCACCACTGTCTCTTTCTGCGTACAGATATTGTCCAATACACGTTGAAGTCATGTACCATGTATATATTCTCTATGAGTAGTGTGAACACCATTCAGATACTTTGTGACAGCCATTATATGATTATAGTTAAAGTGAAAATAAAACCACCTAGTAAGAATAAGTGTAGAAGGATACAACTTCAATTGTTACATGAATAAACGTGTTTGCGATCATTTCTGACATCAAAATCAACTGTGTTGACAGTTCTGCACCCGACAACAAACTCAACAGAGTTGAAGAAGCAATCAACGTTGAGAATTAAATTACCTACGGGATTATTTTCCGAAAATTACTTCACTCATTCGAGTCTTCTTTTTATCCCTTTACGTTCCCATTGGAACATAGGGCTTCAAGCTAGAGGCTTGAAGTTTCGGTAGCAGTGGTGTTTATTTTTACGGGATAGCGTTGCTAGCCCAATGCCCAACCTCTCCTCTTTACCAGTCTTATTACTGGCTTAGTGAGGTAAAGGAGTGCGTCAGTGGCTGGGGAACAAAGCCCGAACCACATGCACGGTTGGCTAGCAATCTACCACTGTACCACCGACGCACTCATTCGAGTATTACTGATTAAAATATCTAGTAACAATTTTTAACTTTCATTGCTTTATTGGCTTACACTGGAATGCTCAACTCATCAAACCTGCATAGTCAACGAGGTAAGTCTTTAAGTAGAAGTGTGATGAGAGCTATCCGCTAGCCAAAATCGGCAGACAGCAATTGACGTCAATGTTTGCTTCGTAAATCTTGGTCAGGAGAGAAAACAAGAACAAGGCCTAACCTTGAGGAACTCAACAACCAATCACAGCAGATATGGCGTGGGCGGATACGACTCGCAGATATATCACCGGACTGTCTAAGAAACGGCCACAAAGAGAAGACACAAAAACCTTCAGCAGGAAAACAACCAATCAGAAGACGTTGCTTCTCTGCTAACAATAACGAGAATAGTAACGTACATAAAAATCTATAAATATCTGTTGATTTTCTCAATAAAGGATCTGTTGCCTGGCCCTTGTCTTCTGTCGTTACAGCAGTACACAACTCGTCTTAGAGTTTCGATTAATGTCAGGTCACAAAATCAATCAATATTAATGAGTGCTTCATAATTATTTCATCAAATAACTCTAATTCAAGGTTGGTCATTAAAGGTGATGGAAGCACTTTGGATTAATCACACGCGAAAAACAATAGACTTCAGTCTTCACCTACCATGGACAACATGACCTATTTAAATATGATTGGTCATTAGTATTTACTTTTGTTTTTTATTTAACTGAGTAGTTGTCATGACCTTTATTTTTTATTATTGTTAACCATGTTAGTTGTAAAGCGGTTGTAAAGAAACTACGAAATGACGATATCATCTCGCGAAATTTGTCTTGTAAATACAATTTTACTATCAAACTACATTAGAATAAAATTCGTTATGCGTAATTTGCACAGTTTGCAGTGATTATTTCACCACAGTTTACTTTGGGGAGACCAAAATCATTCATATTTCACAGTATGTCGTCTGCTTGATTTCATAAATGACAGCCAAGAAAGTGAGCATAATCGTATGACGGCACATACCGCTGAGTGATTGATGGGAATAGTTTTATACCATTCACACATACACACACGTTAAGCAGTACTACTTGGTATCTAGATCGAAGCGGTCTAAACCCCGAACAGCCATTTCGCTCAAACTTTGTAAAGTGAAAGTCATGAATAATTAATTTACAAATCGGTTATTGTAACAGAGAGCTGAGACAAACCGCGTACACAACTGATGAGCTCTGCCTACACCAAACGAGTGAAACGACCGTCTGATATTTAGATCACTACGATCTGGTGTAAGTGGGCGGGTATCCAACTATTCACCTCAATCAATCAATCAATCGGTCGACAGCATATTACGGCATCAAAACACACTAGGTTATCAATTTCCAACACTTTTAAAAACTCATACCAGCTGTTTGCTATACAATTTTTCAGGTTGAGCGAAAACAGAATGACAGACAGAAAATCTCTTCATTGCACAAGTCAATCAACTACAAACAACTCTTGGTGTAAAAAGCAACTATGCAGGATCATTTTAATAGATGTGTAAAGCTTGAGCACTGTGGTTAGAGTATGCAATTCCATATAAAAACAACTTCTTTAGGGTATAAATCACACAGTGAAACAGTGTAAGTTAACAGAAGACAAAATTCCAAACAACACTTTATTATTCATGATCATATCATCAGTTGTAGGGGTACACAACTTGGAAATCTGGGTAATTATTGTTGTTCCTTTGGGTTCCAAGTGGAGCATTGGGCTTCAACAGCACATTTCCGTTTCGTCCTTTTCTCTGCTGTCTTCTTCAGCTGGCCCCACAACTGCCCATAATTTCTCCTCTCCTCTTCCATTTCACCCCCGGACGCCATACTTGTCATTTCCTATTCGGGTCCCCCTCGAGCGACTAGCATGGTGCCTCATTCGACAGTCTCTTAAGTGTGTGTCCAATCCATCTTCATTCTCTTCTACATATTTGTTGAGCAGTAGGTTCTTGGTTGGTTTGTTCCCAGAGTTTCTTATTGCTGACTCTTTCTGACCATTTGATCTTCAATATGAAGCCACACGAAGACAGCTATTAAGGAAAGTCTGTAATCTCTTGGAAATGGTATTCATGATGCGCCGTGCACGTTTCAAACCCATATAGAAGGATTTACTGACTTCACATTTGTGTTGAAAATTCGAATCTCGTTCTTTATGCTGACTGATTAAGGTCTGTTTTGCCTTTCCAACTATGGCTTTGACATCTTCATCCGTTTCACCTGCCTGTAGTTGAAACGATGCTTCCCAGATAAGTAGAGGAAGTGACCTATTTCGAATTTATTCTGTTGATGGTGATTGGTGCTGGTTGTTGTTGTCATTGGTTGGTGATCATCATCACCTCTGTCTTCTCTATGTTCACTTAAAGAAAACTCGAGGAGATGTAGATTTCGCGGACGATTTATGTCTAGTGACACACAAACTCGAAATATTGATTAGTTGACCCTAATAAGATAATAAATCTATAAAATAGTCCAGCTATAGCACTATGCTATAACGCGGGTGAAGATGACGGTCTTAAAATCTAATATAACATGGTGGAAGGAGAGCCTGATAACTGAAATTTTATTTTCAAGTATTGGTTTGTAGGGATTTGATTGATTGGTTACAGGATTTCATCATGGGCTGACATTGGTTAGAGAACCATTGGAAAACCAACAGGGAGAACTGGACTCTTCAACAGTACTCACCCACCGACAGGGTTCGAACCCAGCACCTTCTGGTTACTAGGCGAGTTAGCTGGTATACCATTCAGCTACTGGGACCCGATCCAAAGGCCAGTCGATGAATTCTAACTTCTGCCAATTCACGACATAGCGTGACCGCTAGCCAATGTCTTCGGCGAGTATTTGTCCTCACACCCGACCTGCTGCACCCTACTGGTCACGACCTGCCACTAGAACCTCAGGTAACTACCTATCTGAATAGGGCAAGTCGCTAGTGAGCATCTCATCAATATTCAAGTATTGGTTCGTAGGGTTTGTTGTGGGTGTGTACTGTTGAAGAGTCCCAAATCAGGACGAAACAGCTCTCCAGTACTCTATGTTGTTTTTCCAATGATTCTCTAACCAATGTCAGTTCATGATGAAATACTGAAGTTTCATTTATCGAAACAACTAAGAACATGTGCAATGGGAATCATTCAACACTTGTCCACTCGGACATCTGGAAACTTCCACTACCCCTATGGCGTTATGAGTACTGTACAACTACTCATCTCAGTCAATCAGTAGTACATAGTTTGACTCCTACGACGAATAAGAAGGAATAAAGAGAACTATATTGAGGTTCAAATGTCCAGAAGGAATCAGCAACAAGAAACTCTTCTGGGAACAAACCAACCAAAGAACCTACTGCTCAACAAATATGTGAAAGAAAATGAAGGTGAATCGGGAACACGCTGAGGAGACCGTCGAATGAGGTTCGAGAGAAACCCGAATGGGAAACAGTGAGTGTGGAGCCAGGGGGTGAACATGGAGGAGGAGAGGAGAGACTACGGGCAGTAGTGGGGCCAGCTAAAAAGGACCGCAGAAAACAGAACAAAGCAGAGACGTGATGTTGAAACCCTATGTTCCACTCAAAATCCAAGAGTCGAAATTAGTGACTGGCTTGTTACCAGAGTACAGCCGCGCCAATTTAGAGTCAGTAGATGTCCTCCTAGATGAAAATGCTGAACACTTTGGACAGAAATTTTAGTATGGCATGTGTGGTTCACCGTTCACCGCAGGTCATGATGTGTAAGATAACGCTGCAGACCTAGTCTGCACAAACTCCTATTTCAAAGATAGGGATGGAATTGGTTCGGTGTGTTGATCACCCCACTCATTCGGGGAGTTGCAACAAAAGACTAATAAGTCATTTGCTAACTTACATCATCTCTAGAGAAGACGTGCTATTCGACAATCGATCAAATGATATATGTACTAGGTAACACTTCTATCTGTCCTTTTTATAGCTGTGAGACATGGATATTGAAAGTGAAACAAATGAAAAGGCTGGCTAGCTGTCTTTGAGCATAGGTGTCTACGTTCTATCTCGCATGTCAGGTGGTATAATAGGGTGATTAATATTGAGGTTAGGCTTAGATCGTTAAGTTAGGGTTAGTCAATCGATGAACTGGTGAAGCTATATCGATTGCGATGGCTAGGACATGTATTACACATGTCAGATCATCGTCTTTCCTCATCGAACAATCTCAGCTGATATATGATTACTTTGTGAAAGAGTTAGGAGTGGTCAAACCACAGCATGAAGTCTTCGACTGCTAGTTAGAACCATGTAGGAGGATGTGGACTGGCTGGTTGGGGTTCCCAAGATGCTAAAACCGATGGATTGAGACTATTGAAAACTCAGCCAGAGATAGTCATCTAGTTTACTGAAGAGGGAAAACAACTGAAAACAATCAGAGTTACCTAGTACACCTCTGCATTTATGCATAAGTCATCTATGTATTTATATGAGTTTGTGTTAGTTGACCAGATGATCTGCTGATTTCACAAGCTAAAGCAGAGGAGACGATTCGCCTCACTAGTGGTAGTAGACAGACTGCATGAAATTATTGCAGACACTGATACCCCAACATACATGACTGAACTATATTGCCTGCATAGTAGGATAATATGCACCCACTGGGATTCGAACCCAGGACCTCCCGGTTACAAAGCAAGCTGGTTAGTATACCATTGAGCCACTGGAACCCGATTCAATGGCCAACCCATGAATTCTAACTTCTACCAATTCGTGATTTAGCGCGACCCCAACCATTGTCGTTGGTGGGACATCCATCCACACACGTGACATCTAAATGGACCTCACTGGTCACGACTTCTCACTAGGACTCCAGGAAACTCCATCCTGTAGCAGGTCACTAGCGAGCATCAGATTAATTTTCTATTGTTTGGTTTGTAAGGGTTAGTTATGTTTTTACGAGTTGATCACGGATTGATATCAGTTAGAGAACCATTGAAAACCAGCACTTTAGTACTGGACAGCTGTTTCATCCTAGTTTAGGAATCATCGGCAGTACGGGTCGCGCTAAATCACGAATCGGTAGAAGTTAGAATTCATGAGCTATTGAATCGGGTCCCAGTGGCTGAATGGTATACGAGCCAACTTGCCTTGTAACCGGAAGGTACTGGGTTCGAACCATGGCGGTGGGTGCGTACTGTCGATGATTCCCAAACCAGGATGAAACAGCTGTCCAGTACTCCAGTGCTGGTTTTCAATGGTTCTCTAACTGATATCAATCCGTGATCAACTCGTAAAAACATAACTAACCCTTACAAACCAAACTATAGGAAATGATAAAATTCCGTCGAATAGATATTCCCTGCATTTTATTGGCTAAAAAGAGCACACAGTGAAATAGTGAATAGATTATGAGTGAATCAAATGATCGGAAATAATCAGATTATATGAGCATAAGAATTTAGCTAAATGTAGAATGATCGCCCCCCCCCCCCAAGAAGATGTATAGTTCCGAGGAGAACTCAGCGATCGCAATCTATGTACTAACATACAGTCACACGATAGAGGGGGAGGGACAAAACTACAGTTCCAAAAAAGTAATGCAAGTAGGTGGAGGGAGAGGCAGATTACTGAATCTTTGCTAATCGAATCTATGCATAACACATGGAACAGGAATGACGTAATGCCAACACGACATACATGGAAAATATTAGTACCAATAGAATCAAAGGTTAAGAAATAATGTAACTGTAAAAACGAAGTTTGTAATTATGTGCGTGAGTGCCTTGATATGATAATGAACAGCAATAAATTTTTGGTAGAAACGTCATCAGAAAACAAATTATATTCTTTCGCTGTGTGTGTGCTTTTATCATATAAATCTACTCTATACTGGAATTATTCTCTATCACAGTGCCCAAGTTCTATTCTTATATCAATCATTCAAATGATGAGTGAAGTTGAGACAAAGTTTTAAATATTGGGTGGCTCATAGGTGGTGATTCAAATTCTATCATAACTAAGATGTTTTAAGCTCTCATCATTAACTAAAAGAAACAACCCCACAGACACTATCATTTTTAGCATAGTGCTTCATCTCTGACGTAGACGTGATATCCGACTGGTTATCGTCCAAAGAGCAGTTCGATCTGTCTTCCTTCATGGCTGGCTGTGAATACAACATGGTCATTGAAAGTGGAAGATGTGAAAAGGATGGCTAGCTTTCTTTCATCATAGGTGTCTGCGTTCTATCTCCCGTATTAAGTGGTAGAATAAGGTGAGCAATATTGAGGTTAGGCTTCGGTCGAGTGCCAGCCAGGTAAGGAGGGAAAATCAATCGACGAGGTTGTGAAGTTACACAGATTGCGTTGGTTAGGGAATGTTTTACGGCTTCCTCGACGGGCAATGTTACTCGCTGACATAGGATGGATCAGGTTGGAAAAGAGCCGGTAGTGGTCAAATCAAAATATGGCTCCAGTCAATCAAACCCACAACAGTTAGTTGAAGCCTGGTAGGAAGGTGTAAACTTTCTGGTTGGGGTCCTCGGGATGGTAAAAACCAATGAAGGCTGGAGACAATCGGTGATATGGCTCAAAATAGTCCTCAACGGATGGCGCAGATGCATTCACTCATTATTATTTATATTACCCAATAAAATTCTACTGTTCTTCCACATTAATATTATTTTTGCCTCACATTTCTCTTTATTATCTCTCCTTTGAACCTCTTTTTACTCTCTTCCCTTTCTTTGTGTGCTGCATGGAGGGGATGTGGCGACTTGAACTGCTGCACATCTGTGCAAAGTTCTACGTTGAAACTGGTCACTAACTCATTTTAAGCATATAACCATATACATTGAGTGACTGGATATTTGATTACATTTACAGCACAGTCAACAGTATCAAGTAGATCACACACACACACACGCACACAGTGATCTGAATAATCCCGGTCTCCAAAGGAAACTGTGCATATGGCAAACTTAATTTATGGTATCACCAGTTCGCTCGAGGATCTGGCTAAAAATCAGGTGGTTCGAACTGAACGGGCGAAACAGTCGTTCCGTGGTATTAAGATCCCATCACTCTGGCTGGCCATCCAGTAAGCACTCCTCGGGTTGATGTGACAGATATACAACTACTCATGCCGATCAATAAGTAGTATATATATATAGTTTTATGCAAATATGCTTGTTCCTTGATTACCATTTATGGTATCAAGCAAATCAAACATATTATGATCTAAATAATCTTGGTTTCCAAAGGAAACTATGATGGAATAATCACATCAAACTGTTACGAAAAGTTACGAAGCTATTTCAAAGATTGAAAATTTAATTTACAGTCGACAGTAAACTCATACATTTGATGATATTAGATGGTTGGAGGCATTCGGCCACAGGAAGCCTTCGACCTAGGTTTCGTGCTAGTTGGCACTCGTCAGCAAGGCGTATCTGCAACCTTGAAGGAACTCATATCCCTTCTGAGATTCGAACCCACGTCACCCAGTGCTGCAGTCAGTGACGCGGGTTCGAATCTCAGAAGGGACATGAGTTCCTTCAAGGATGCAGATACGCCTTGCTGACTTACTGGTGAGTGTCAAATAGCACGAAACCTAGGTCCAAGGCTTCCCGCCGATTGCCTCTAACCATCTAATATCATCAAATCAATGTGCACCGTGATGGCGAGCTACCTAGAATGGTGGTCACATTACAACCTGACTGATAGAATTTAGTCTGCACCAAAGAGAGGACTAGACATGTCAAACTAGGTACTAGTGTCAAATCAAAAACTAATACATTATTTGAGAAAAAAATCTTTTTTTATGAATGAGTTATCGGTTTAATAAATTACGTGTATTATCTCTTAACTATTAAGTTACAAGTTCGCTTGAAGAGATTTATGTGGCCAGTTGGCATCAAAACCTTCCCGAACCAGTTGTCACTCACTGCAAAGCATACACACGGTCGGCTTCGTGTGCTTTTGGAAGTGTGTGGGCGGTTGTTACTTCCCGGCTGCCCACACCGTGGAAGTTGGTTGGGTCTTCGGGTACCTGAAATAGAGAAGAGGTTAGTGTTGCGTGACCGCAGAGCCCAGGGGACAACTGCTTGAGGCCGGTCACACGCGACCTGTTTTTGTTTGTTCTTTCTTGTTTGGTGTGTCTCAGTAGCATATTTATCACTTCTGCCCTGTGACACGGCAACAGAAAGCGCGGTCCGGGCCCCGACCGATCCGGCATGATATTTTGTGGATTTATTTGAATCATAGTGTAGGATTGGGTAGCTGCTTTTTGTCTAACCGCTATCCAAACAACCTTTCTGGCATGGTAGGACCTACAGGAACATACGTTCCAGCCAGTGTACCTTATTGGGCCATTGCGATATGCAAGCCCGACCACCACGTCAAGGTAGCAGCTATCGGCCGGGAAGCATACACACACACAATGTTATTAATGTTTGTTTGTAAACTTATATATATTACTTGATAAACCCAGATAAATTATTTAATACAAACTCTTAAACCACGATGGTATGTACTTTAACTGAGTCACGCCGTCGATTTTTAACTGAAATCATCATCAACACGGCGTCGGTGGCACAGAGGTAGAATGCTCGCCGACCACGCCTCATGTGGTCCGAGGTTCGATCCCCGGCCACCGACGCACTCCTTTATCTCACTAAGCCAGTAATAAGACTGGTAAAGAGGGAAGGTTGGAAATGAGGCTAGCAACCCCATCCCGTAAAACTAAACACCACTGCTACCGAAACTTCAAGCCTCTAGTTTGAAGCCCTATGTTCCACTGGAAACGTACAGGAATAAAAAAAATTATGACTGTGACTACATAACAACGGTAGGGTAGTTTGATAACCGAACTGTTTTTATATTTGGCAGAATAACACGTGTAATTATAACAAAATGCACAAACCTTGCATTGATACCTCTCTATTTGCCCATGTCCTTCGCTACATGCTTCTCTTTTGTCTTCCTTTCTTGCCTTCTATATAATATTGTTTTACAAGGATCCCTCATTTCTCTCCCCTTCAATCCACCAATCTTTATTCTTTCAGAATATCACACACATATAATATATTACTTACAAAAAATCTTGTTAGTAGCACTTTTAAAATAAAGGAAAACCTAACTGATTTTTTTTTTATTAAAAAAAAGGTTAAATGATGGATGAATCGCTCAGAGAGTTAGTTGGTAAATATATACAAGAACTACAAAAAAAACTCACAGCTTTATCCATACTTTGTGCAGATGGTATATGATCCAAGTCGATGAATGGATGAGAGAAAAACTGTTCATGAGTTAATCGCTCGGAGGGTTTACGTTTCAATAAATCCCGTATTAATGCAGCACACGGTTTACTGATTTCATTGGTCTGAGGCACCTATGCAAAATACGAGTAGGAGATACGGGAAAAAAGTGGCTTAGATATTCATTTCTTTTAATAAACATAATAAACAGTAGATTGCTGAACCATCGTCAAACATAGGTACAATTTCACAATGTTTATTTGCAAATTGATATGAAAATAAAAACAGGAGAGAAAAGAAGACAAATCTTCGAGAATTAGTTTGTAGGGATTTGATTGGTTTCAAGTTTTCCCATGGATTGATATTAATTAGAGCGCACAGGACACAGCTGTTTCGACCTTGTTTGGAACACTGCAGCACTACCACCCCCCTGACCCAACTAGGGATCGAACCTAGAACCTTCAGGTAACAAGAAGAGCTCGTTCACAATTCAGCCACTCGGATGGAATCATGTAACCCATGAATTCTAAATTCTGTTGGTTTGTGATTATTGATGCCACCTCCAGCCAATGTCATCGGCGAATATTTGACCTCACACGCTACTTGGTGTGCCCCACTGGGCAACAGCAAAAAAAGGTACCACGATTAAATGATCCTGAATCAACTACTCATATTCTCTTGGGTGAAATACAGTAGTTTATAATAGAAAGTATAGAAAGTATCTACGAACAACCACAGGGGAATTAGAAACTCATGTTTATAGGAAATCAACTCACACGGACCAAATACTCACTCAATTACAACAGTAACAATCCAATAACACACAAAAGGAATTGTATACAAACACTATTCAAGAGGGCCAGCCAGGACTCATTGCAGCACTTCCACCTTAAGGAAAATTGAAGAAAGATATCTCATGGACGCCAGCCTTCCAAAAGAATCGATATCCACGAAATTTCATCAAAAGACATATACCCTCAAGCGAACCTATCAAATCAAAGGCCCCCAAGAAAAGCACAAAGAAAACTGCCATATATAAACGAAATCTCAGAAATCACTACAAGACTCTTCAAACCTTTAGGAATTGACGTCGCACACAAACCAACAAAATCACTTCACCCAGCTGGTTCTATGTCAACCAAAAGACTCAACAACGGAAGAAGAAAAAACCAACATTATCTACAAAATAAATTGTAGCAACTGCGAAAAACACTACATTGGCCAAAGTGGACGCCGTCCTCTTCGTCTTCGTATCCACGAACATAAGCTAGCCATCAACAGACATGACATCCACTCCATCACTCATATCACTACATACAGACAACCACGGACATCACTTCGATTTGGACAATGTTCAAATATTAGACAGAGGAAAAATGCCGAGAATGCTAGAGAATTTTTAGAAGCCTGGTATTCCAGTGAATCGTCAATCAGTAGGCACATTAACATAGACAAAATTTACCAATCGATAAGAAGGAAATCTTACACGCGAAGGGTCAAACTTCAGGTCAAGGAAACAATCAACACCAATACCAATACAGGTAGCCTACAGGGTGTGAAAACACACAAAAACAACCAATCACATTCAAGCTCAGGTCACCAGGAGAGATGACTGATAAACTTGTGGAGAAATCTAAAAGCTCACTTCAAGAAATTGAAGTATGCGCTGAAGATGTCGCCTAGTAGGGCAATTATGAATGCTCCACAAATAAACTGTCCAGCTCAGAGAACACAACCACATCAAAATCATCCACCTGAGCTACAAATCTTCTCCATCATATCTATAGTATCTATTCCTTATACTTGTCCCCGTTAATCGCGCCCTCTCACTGGAACTTCATGCAACTCCGTTTTGCAGTTGGACACCAGTGACCATTAGATCAACTAAAAACTGTTACTTTGAGAGGATTAGACCAGTTTCCATTTTGATCAAAGATCGGTGTGAGTTAGCAAACCAGCGGTACCGATGAAGAGTTCCAAACTATGAAGAAACAGCTGTCCAGTATTCCCTGGTTTTCAGTGTTTCTCTAACTGAAATCAATCCGTGATCAAACATGTAAAGAATAACGGAATGACTACAGGCAATTTCATAAGATGCATTTACAAATGGGTCTACGCAATCTGTATTTCTTTTGATATTAAAGTAAGCGAGAAATTCGCTGTGTGATCACAGTTAATATCCATTTTGAGCAATATCTATAAACATTGCGACTTGAACTGACCCTCATATCAGTCCAACAAAACCATATTTTGTTTCACAAAACCACTTGATATACTTCTTCAAATTTTCGGTACTAGATGGTTGGAGGCAATCGGTAGGAAGCCTTGGACCTAGGTTTCGTGCTAGTTGGCACTCATCAGCAAGGCGTATCTGCAACCTTGAAGGAACTGATGTCCCTTCTGAAATTCGAACCCGCATCACCCAGTGCTGCTGCAGTCAGAGACGTTACCACTGAGCTATTCGGGCTCGCCATTGACCTCCTGTAGGACACTAGTTACTAGTGTCCAATGAAAATAAGCTGAATTTCAGAAAAATTAGGAAAGATAATATTACAAATTCATGAATTTATAGTCTCTACTGAAGGCCAGGGCGGTAGTAGTGGCTGGACTTGCTTCTTTTGAACACAGAGCACTGGTTGTTTGAGACGAATTGCAATAGCCTCTGTTGTTTGGAGCATGCAGTACTTCGATGATTTTGGCAATTTATTAGGCACCCGGTAGATGATAAAGAAGGATTCTTCAATGCTATCCGGCTTTGTGGCCAGTTTGCACCAGATAGTCCAATATCGAACTGTTAATGGTTTTCACTACACCTTTACTTAGCCATACTGGGAAATGTTCATGAGCGAGTACGAAAAATCAAGTTCCTAGAGCAACGACTAATATAACTCGCTCCAGCACAAGTGCAGTTGAATTGGTAGATACAATTTGAAGTGGCTAATCTAGGTACTTCATCTTTCAGTCGAGGTAGCACCATCGGTCGTGTAGAGAATAAGACGTGTTGTTCGCCAGCATTAAAAGTTCTTTGAACTGATTTTCTTAATTTCTTCGTAATTATCTCACTTGGTATATCGCCCTTGAATTGCAGTCGAATATAAAGAGGCTTCTTGTTTTCTTCATTCTTTTCGCGTCCCAAGTAAAACACAGGGCTTCAAGCTCTGAAGTCTCAGTAGCGGTGGTATTGGCTTTTATGGGAGGCGGTTGCTAGTCTCCGTCCAGCCCAACCTTCCCTCTTTCCCAAGATAATTATCGGCTAGGTGAGGTTTAAGTGCGTCGTCTGGAGATCGAACACCGGACCACTTGAGGCGTGGTTGGAGAGCATTCTACGGTTGAACCACCAAAGCACAGATTTTACATCAGCATACACTAAGTTACAAATTTTCCAATAAACCATATTAATCCAAATCATTATACTACAATAATACATTCTATCTAAAGCTCAAATAAAATCGAATTTACGCTCTTCACAAAACACTAAAACAATCATGTGATAGAGATATTTGCATACTTTGCACACACACACACAAATTCATCAAAATAAACAGCAGGAGAAAAAAACTAACAAGAATTTTTCAGAACATATAAGAATGACAGGATTCGAGTTAGAAATACTTCACCCACTGAGTGTACATACTGTTTATCAAGATTCCTACCTTACTTGTAGTCAATTCCTGCACAAATCATATATAAATAAGTGGAATTCACACCACTTTTACAGTTGGGTTGGATGTCTCAGTCGACAGGGCTGAATACCTCTACTTTAAAGCCTATCGCTAATAAAGATCACTATAGATATCAGTCTTCATTGTTTCCTTAAATAAAAAACTTAACAATTAAAACACAAAATAATCGAGCAGAGAATATCCTTTCCGATAAATCCCTCTTCTGGCTCTACAATTATATATATATATATATATATTCATATATATAAATTCATATACACAGAATATTCTAGATTAGTAGTTAATGACAATATTAGTGCTTTTTAAATAATATTGATTTGTAAAGTAAGATCAAGCGAATTACAGTTCATTAAAGATGCTTAAATTATAACAATAATAAAGATATAATAGCGAATAGAATATCAACTAAAATTTGGGAAATTCCACAAAAATTCCGGATTAATCAAAGCTGGATGGCCAAGGTAATGATAATGACTGAACTAACTTCTTTTGGATGCATAAATTAGGCTTATTAATATGGATCCCCACAGCCTCAGCAATATATAGTAGTCGAACTCTTAAAGCAAAATTGGGATTCGTAGGCATGCGGTAAATGACCCTGAAAGCATGATTAACGTCAATCTTGTGTTCTGTCTCCACAAGATGAGACAGAATAGCGCTGCGAATAGATTTTGTTTTTCCTTTGCTTAACCAGGCAGGGTGATGTTCCGAAATTTGACGAGAAACACGGCTAATTGTACGGCAGATGTAACGGGCTCACTCTACAGGAGCAGTTAAATTGGTGGATACACATGGATGAGGCGAAATTAGGCAGTTTATCTTTTATTCCCGAACGCAGAAAAGGAGCGGTTTTAAAGATACAGCGTAATTCAGCAGCAGGGAATGCTCTTTTTACCGCATTTCTAAGGCGCTGTGTTAGTATCTCACTGTTGTCTCCTAGGAACTGCATCTGTAAGAACAAGGCCTTTTTTGGAACTGTTGGTAACTTGGGCTGCTTTGGTTTCAGATTCATATTCTTATCAATAAACTTTTTAGGATAACCATTCTCACTTATTATTATATTATTATTATTGTATCCTTTAATTCCTAGAGGAACATAGGCCTTCAGCCGTGCGTCTCCATTGCGTTCGGTTCTCTGTTAGAGTTTTCACCTGGCTCCAAGTCTGCCCACACGGTTTCATCTCCTCTTCACATGACCTCCTCCAAGTCACCCTTGGACGACTAGCTCGCCACTTCCCTTTCGGGTTCCACTCGAGCAATGGCCTGGCGTGTGATGTCACTTGATGGTTTCCTCAGAGTATGGCCAATCCAATCCGCCTCCATTTCTTCCTACATATTTGTTTCACAATCGGTTCCTGGTTGGTTTGTTCATTGCCAGAGATCCCTGTTGCTGATCTTTTCTGTCCGGCCATCTGATCTTGAGTATTGAGCGAAGACAACTGTTAATGAAGGTCTGTAGTTTGTTTGTGATGCTCTTTATGACGCGCAGTGCAAGTCTCTGATCCATCCGTATAGTAGCACTGACTTCACATTGGAGTTGAAAATCCGGATCTTATTTTGGATGCTGAGCAGTGCTGTTGACCTCCACACAGACTTGAGAGTAGTGAAAGCTTGTCTTGCTTTTCCGATTTTTGCTTTGATATCCTCGTCAGTTCCGTCCGCCTGTAGTTGAAACGATGCTTCCCAGGTAGGTAAAAGAGGTTGTTTCTTCTCACTTAGCAACTGTTTAATATTGTTAAGTTCCTCGTCAAGACATTCGTCCGGGCAAATCTCTCTTGCTCTGTGGACCAAGCACTTTATTACATTGCGTTTGTGTCAACAATTAAGGTTACCTTACAGATGTGTTAACAGAGATGAATATTTGAATGTAGATTTCGTCACGAACCAAAATCAGATAGAAAGGTCACCGAAAACCAGGAAGTACTGGACGGTAGTTGCTTCATACTAGTTTGAGACTACCGCTCAGCAGTGTACACCCACGACCCCAACTATGGATCGAACCCGGGACCGTCAGGTTATCAGTCTCCAACTCATTGATGGTCACTCGGAAGTCGTGACCAGTGGGATCCACCAAGTAGATGTTCAACTGTTTGAATGGTCTATGACCATGGTCTCATGACATGAAAGTCCCGGGTTCAAGCCCTGGTTGCATCGTGTGGTTGTGCACTGATGAAGAATTCCAAGCTACGACAAAACGGTGTTCTGTGCTTTTTCAATGATTCTCTAACAGATGTTCGTTGGTCACAAAAAATCTACACTGAAATTAATCCCTGCAGTAACCGCATAATCTAAAGAAAAATATGATAAATTACCTCAATAGGATCATCCTTCACTAGTATTTCTTTCAACTGCTGAATATTTGCATTACCATATGGAGGAGCACCGAACAGACACTCTATTCAGTGAGAAGGAGAGAAAAAGAGAATGAAAATAAACGAGGAGAAATAATGTCTAGAAATAAATAAACTTGGCAATCTCTATTTAGTCATGGTACCAAGAGCAGTGTTAAATCTTCTAACGCGTTCCAGCCTAATCGGTCTTTCATTTCTTCACTTTTATATATATCGACTCAACAAGTTAATGTGTGATCAGATCACACTTTGGAATGTATTGCACAAATCTATCAAACAGTGAAGATTTAAAACACATCACCGACTGAGGTGGTAGAGGAGTATGTTACGCATCCCCAGCCACCATCTTCCTCAACGAGCAACGTTACCTGAAGTGGGATTACTTTGAAGAGGTTTCAGGGATCATCTCGCATGACAACACGATACGTGTCCATGAAGTCATTAACTGTCGGCTTCATCCACGTAGGGATACGCAAACTGCCTGGCTTGGGGGTCATAGGGACGCTAATAATCAATGGTTTGAAACTACTGGTGACACCAATATTTATCTAATTACCCTACTTCCTGTATATTTCCGTCTACTGCAGTTTCATTGCATTTCTTTCGTCTACTCTTATGTGCTTCTGTGAAATGGGGCAACTTGAACTAAAGCACTATTGTACCAAGTCCTACACTTTACGTTTGTTATTATGCTTCTCAATTAGTCGAAAACGGAGTTATAACTCATTACTTTGAGCACTGAACTTTGAAGTAGTTAGTTCACGGTTCCCAATCCCCGTCCTTTCATCGAAACAGGCAATTAGATAGTGAATGTGGAAGAATTATTTTCTTTTCTACCAAACAGATGTCTTCATTAAACCTTCTCAGTTCCCTTCGATATTCCACCGTCTCGTTTTACAACTGTAACAGGCAATCTTTCTTTCTTTCTTTCGATAGAATGATAGTCAGAAACGGAATACATATTCACTTCATTATAACGGGAAACAAAGAAGGTGGTTGCAGAGAGGGAAATGCCTCCTCCTCGACAAACTCACACAAATACAGATACATACGAACTAAGCTGTACATTCATGAGTACACATATTAGAAACTGTAAAAACTATTTAAGAGCTACTTCCGGTCAGCAATAAGAATTGATAAAATTACGAAAATAAGTCTTCATAATTCAATAAGAATCTGGAATATGAGAAAAAACAAGGAATAAAGAAATATAATTATACAATGGAGAAACTATCTAGAACGATAAACCCGTCATGGTAGCACCAACGTAATTCTTTTTTGGTTACAGGATTTCATCATGAGCTGACATTGGTTAGAGAACCATTGGAAAACCTGCAGGGAGTACTGGACAGCTGTTTAGTCCTAGTTTGGGACTCTTCAGCAGTACGCACCCACCGCCAGGGTTCGAACCCATGACTTTCTGATTACAAGGCGAGCTCGCATACCATTGAGCCACTCGGACCCAATCCAATGGCCCATGAATTCTAACTTCTGCCAATTCACGATATAGTGCAACCGCCAGCCAGTAGGGTGCAGCAGGTCGGGTGTGAGGACAAATACTAGCCAAAGACATTGGCTGGCCATTGGATCGGGTCCCAGTGGGTTAATGGCCTACGAGCTCACTTGCCTTGTAACCAGAAGGTCGTGGGTTCGAACTCTGGCGGTGGGTGCGTACTGATGAAGAGTCCCGAACTAGGACGAAACAGCTGTCCAGTACTCCCTGCAGGCTTTCCAATGGTTCTCTAACCAATGTAAGCTCATGATGAAATCCTGTAACCAATCAACCAAATCCCTACAAGCCAATACTTGAATAATTCTTTTCTGTGCGTCGGTGGCACAGTGGTTAAGACTCTCGCCGACCATGCACATGGTCCGGGGTTCGATCCCCTGCCGGCGCACACCCGATATCTATGGTCGGCCTGAATTTGGGCTACCGATATCCATGCTGAAAATTCCATACTTGTACTGAATATACGGTGTGGAATCAAGCTGTAAATAAAAATTAAAAAAAATAAAATAATCTACAACTAAGCAAACGAACCTATTGAAAAGATAATGAATCTAATGGAAGTTTTCTTCTTGAACTACTTGGAACAGAAAGAGCCTTAGTGCTGCGCGACCGCAGAGAGCCCAGGCGTCAACTGTCTCAGTAGCTTTTAGCGTTGTAATCGTATTAAGATATTACCGCCACCTCCAAACTGGATGTCGGGATGAACAATCTTCAGAATCTACCTTTTCTAACTTCATTCTATCTCCCGAGATCGAAGAGGCTGTATAACTGGGATGCTAGTCATCTATAAGAAACACCTTATTGCTGTCAAATCCCAATTCGCCAGCAGTATAAGTTCGCCAACATACCCCAAGCATTGTGTAAACGATTTATACTAAGACGGTAACTGCTTTTAGTTTGACCTCTATCCAGATGATCTTCCTGGCATGGTGGGACCTGACAGGAACATCAGTTCCAGCCAGCGTAGTTCTTTGGATAGTTGCAACATGCAAGCCCGACCACCACCACCACCACGACGTAAAGGTAGAAGTGACCGGTCGGGATAGGAAGTTTTAACATTCCATTAAACATTAGATGAACAGAATTTGAAAAAAGAAAAACAACCATTCAGCTCACCGTATAAAATAATACCAACTGACCATAAATCACAAGATGGATGATAAACACCTTCGCAGTATATTTCAGGCGCCATATACAATAGTGTACCACGTACTTCGTTCATGTGAGCTGTCCCTTCAATACACTTGGCGAAACCAAAATCTTAGTTAGAGGAAATAACAAAAATTGAAAAGGTAATCAATACACCAGGCACATTATGTACATGACAATGTCAGTTGATTAGCTAATATTTGGAACTGTCAGAATGTGTAAGCAAAAAAGAAAAGAGAAATAGGCACTTTTCAGTAAATAACCTTCGCTGATTCAATGGCAGAACGCTCGCCAAACACCCACATGGCCTGAGGTTCGATTCCCGGCCGACGCACTCCTAAACCTAGCCTAACTGGTAGTAAGCTCGGTAAGGAGGTGAGGTTGGGCTAATAAGCCCACTTCGTAAAAAAATACACCACTGCTACTGAAACTTCACAGCCCAAGCGTGAAGCTCTATGCTCCACTCGGAACGATGCTGAATAGAAAACATAAGTGAAAAAATACATCAACTGAACACACAAATAAACTTGGTTACCATACTACTGTGTAAAAGAACGGATAACAATGACACAGTGTTCAGCATTCATCGTCATTGTCAGTACTGTTTTATTTATCAATTTATACAGCACAGATTTTAAGAAATGCACCACATGGAATAGGAAAAAGTACTGAAAAAAGGGTGCTATATGACCTTAGTTGACTTCGATTATGAGCGGTTACTCCTTTACTCCTCTTCATATTATGAGTGGATTACCTTCCAGTTGCTTTTGAACAGTCCTAAGGCTAGAGAAAAGTGTGGTAATTTGACTCACTGACTTCAATACATGACTTTTAAGTGGTGGTTCACAGATGAGAAATCCTTCCCCCCCCCCCACCTAATTCATTTTGAGAAACTGGATAGTATCATCACCTCTAATACAATAACTGTCGCTGACAAGGTGGTGCTTGAAAACTTTAAATTGAATAAGTGACTACATTTCCAAGCCACTGATGTTGTTCTATTAAGATTGATAATCATCCCACTTCACTTGCTCCATCACTCACAATCGATGCAATCAAACTACTAAGGCAACTGTTTGGTCCTTGTTTGGGATTCTTCACCAGTGTACACCGATGACTCCTCTCCCTGGAATTTATTCACACAGCTTCATAATTCGCTTTACATATATTTTTCGCCACCGACCTCCCCCCCCCCCCCCCGTTGTTTATTGCAATTTTCCATATATCCAGTATAGGCGTTGTATCATTTCGATTGCACGTGTTTAGTGTTTATTCTATGAACAAAGATTCGCTGATTAACCTCTCTTTTGCATACGTAAATTAACATAAAATAGGGTGGGACAGAGCTATAGTCATTAAAAGTAATATAGATAGGTGGAGGGAGAGGTTGATAACTGAATCTTTGTTCACCGAATCAACACCAAACACGTGCAGTCGAAATGATGTAACGCCTATACTGGATATATGGGAAATTTAAATAAACAACAAGGGGGAGAGAAGAAATATATAAAGCAAATTATGAAGTCGTGTAAATGCACTGATATGACTACAAGCAATAAATTGTGCATGAAACGTCATCCAGATATTAGTACTGTATGGTTGGAGGCAATCAGCCACAGGAAGCCCTGCTGCGAACTAGGTTTCGTGCTAGTTGGCACTCAGTCAACAAGGCGTATCTGCAACCTCGAAGGAACTCATGTCCCTTCTGAGATTCGAACCCGCGTCACCCAGTGGGGCTACAGTCAGAAACGTTACCACTGAGCTATTCGGGCTCGTGATTGACCTCTTGTAGGACTGTACTGGATATTTTTGATTGGATTAGTATTAGTACTGTATCACTGTATGTAATACCAAACAAACCTATCTAAAATGGAATTTAGCTCCACCACAGTGGCGAAATTCTACATTAGACAGGAATTCAAACCTAGGACACACTGTCTCCAAAGACAAATACTTAGGCCAAAGAGCCACATTTTCACATATGAATTATAATGAAAATGTTAACGAATTGCCGGAATTATAATGTACAATATTCCTCTTATTTGAAGGCTCCCTTTCGAACTTAAAATAGGAAATTATAATTACGCATACACTTACGCAAAAATATGCATACATCTATTCACCATCTTCCCTTACCTAAACACTTTCAGAAAATCTTGTTCATTCGTAAAGCAATTTTATTCGGCCAGTTAACACACCCTCACAACGACATATCTGCACCAGTTTTGTGACACTTAAGTCGGTATTAGGACTCAAATTTTGTACTTCTACTGTTTTTTTTACTTGAATAAGATTACATAATTCACTCACACGAGTGAAAAAAATACATAAGAGCTGCTTTCACAGCAATCATCCATCCTGTCTTATAAATACGACTGTCGTTAGAAACGATACGGTACTTCATTGGATAGTCTAAACCTCACCTTTAGTAAATCCACAAAAGCAAGAAATTTAATTTTCAAAACAAAAAATCTTTGACGAACAACATTTAAAGGGGACTAAAACAACAAAACTTGTATTACACAACTTAAGAAGAAGAAAACATGACCAAACGGTGGTGGAACATACCTGCAAGCTTCAACGTTGGATTATTAAATGATGTGAGCAAAATATTTTGTGGTTTTAGATCCATGTGAATGATATTCTTGCTTTTTAGATATTGAAGAGCTAAGGCTACGCAAATGTCAGCAATTAAGGTTTACAGATTCGACTACACTCTGACTTACCTAATTGTTGCAGAAAGTGTTGCACAAGTAACTCGTCTAGTTTTCGTTTCTGCTTTAAAAATCTGCCAAGATCACCTCCACCACAGAATTCCATAATTATGTACACATACGATGCATCCCACTACAATTATGATGATTGATGGTCACTAATCAATAATAAAAGCATACTTACTGTGAAATCAAGCATACAAACAATATGCGGATGTTCAAGAGTCTTCAATATTGATATCTCACTGACTAGATTGTCTTGAGCTTGTTTGCCTAGTCTACTTTTCATCATACACTTAATGGCGACTAGTTTACATGATCCCTTGATGAACAGGAACAGGAACACGAACAGATTATGCAAGAAGAAAAAAACGGCTCACTTACAAACTTCTTTCCCATATACACAAGTCCATATGTCCCTCGTCCGAGTAAGTGAGAGACAGTAAAGCCAGGTACTTTGATCATTTAAATAAACGACGACAAGAAATCGTGACTTCGTTGTTAAAAATGGTGACTTTACAAGGCTGAACAGGAAAAAAAGAGCACAAAAGTTTCAGCTAAATAAGAATGAAACGGGTAAACATTTTGATACTACAATACTAATATTTACCATAAACAAATAAAGTCTGGGCGTTTTGTCTTTAGAAAACAGTATGGAAAATAAGTTTACTTCGAGAGAGATACAAAAGTATAATTATTGTGAGACAAGTGCGCAGATCAATGAAACAGAACAATAGTACTATCCAAATGTCACCAAGTATCATTGAATACTGACTTCAAATGGTAATGAAAAAACTGCAGGTGACAAAAATACAGACAAGGTTGCCCTATGTATCAACTGACAATCTAAAATCAGTGGAGTAGTAGATTTATGGCATTTTGCTGAATGAGGAAGGTGTTGGCGTTTTCCCCAGCTATAGTCGAATTCATTAAGTCTACAGTGAGCGCTTCACCCTTCGACAGATTCTGGAACATAGGCATACTTACCGTCGGCGTCCAACAATCGTCATATTTCATGACCTGAAAGCGGCATTCGATTCTATCGACCGAGAGGGACTATGGAAATGCTAGGCTGTAAAGGGAATGCCGAGAAAATACATTGCACTGATCAAGGCACTTTACTCGAACTCATGAGAGTTGTCATCTGAAGCGGTGACAACTAGTGGTGTCCGTCAGGGGTGCCTATTATCTCCATTTCTATTCAATTTCATCATAGATGTGCTATTGGACTTAACCCTAAGTGAATTCTGAGACTCAAGAACTGACTTGTTACCAGAGAATAATCTTGTTGACTTAGAATATGCAGATGATATAGTCCTTCTAGGTGAAGACGCCAACAAAATGTAGAGTCTTCCGAACACCTTGACAGGCAGCAATCTGCGAATGTTTGGCATGCGATTCGCTCCCGCCAAGTGTAAGATGGTGCTAGAGGACTGGACTACATTGACTCATTCCTAGCTTAGAAATAGGGAGTGAAGTGGTTGATGGAGCGTGTTGACCGCTTCAATTATTTGGGAAGTTGCATCAGCCAACGCCAGATAGGTTGATCGCTGACAAATTTTCAGCACGGATACAGAAGGCTCGTTTGGCATACGCCAGTTTACGCCGTCTCTGGAGTAGACATGATATCCGGATGGCTGTGAACCAAAGGGCGCATCTACTGCTCAGCAGTCAATTTGCTCCATCATCCTTCATGTCTGTGAGACATGGCCATTGAAAATTGAAGACATGAAAAGGCTGGCTAGCTGTCTTTGATCATAAGTGCCTGAGTTCCATCTCCCGTGTTAAGTGGTACAATAAGGTGAGCAATGTTGAGGTGAGGATTCGGTAGACAGCTAAGTAAGGAAGGCAAATCAATAGAGGAGGCTGTCAAGTTACATCGACTGAGATGGTTAGGAAATGCGTTACGCATACATCCATAGCCATCTCCTTCTTCGATGGGTAGTGTTATGTGACAGGATGGATCAGGTTGGAAAAGAGCCAGTGGTGGTCGAACCAAAACATGGCCTCATCAGTCAATCCAATCCACAACAGTTAGTTCAAGCCAGCCGCCACGTAGGGAGGTGTAGAATTCTTGGTTGGGGTCCTCGGGACAGTAAAAACAATGAAGGCTGGAGACAATTGGTGATATGGCTCAAAGCAATCGTTCTCCATGACGGTGTAGATGCATCCACTCCTTGTGACTTATAATTTCCAATAAAACTATATTGTCCTTCGATACTATTATTCCTTTTGCCTCATATCTCTGTTTACTTTCTCTCTCTTTTGAACCTCTTTTTACTTTCTTCTCTTGCTTTGTGTGCTAAGTGAAGTGTGGCAACTCGAACTGCTGCACATCGGTGCAAAGTTTTACGCTGAAACCAGTCAGACAGAGAGCACTGGAAAAACTTTTTGAGTCCAGCAGGTTGTCCCCATTAACTGCTTTACTAGCTAATTTACAGAGAATTAGGATACTGCCAATTGACTAGTAAAGACCACTAAATATTCTATTTCACAACAGGATATGCTGTCACTATAACACATAATATCACCATTAATACAGTGTCAAAAATAATTTGTAGTCTAATCGGAACATATGAACAATGAACTTCAAAGCAAAACATAGACTCCATAACAGAGCAAAGGCGTATTGGTCATGTATTCCTAGTCGACAAACACTGACATCCCATATTATGAGATACAAAAATCTCATCATGGTTGGTTCATTGAGATGATATTGTCATGAAAGGACTGTCTATAAGTTATTTCGTACTGTGGCATTCAACTTGAAATCTCTTCCACCTAACTGACCTAGGCAGCATCGTTTCAACTCCTGGCAGACGGCGCAGATGGCGAGTTCAAAATCAAACGTATGGACAAATTCTTGGTTCTAGACAAAACAGGCCACAAAGACTCTGTTAGGATCGGTCGTTTGATAGAGGCCTACCTAGAAAGCAAAACTATGAGCCCTGAACTAGTTGTTCCGAATAATACACAGCTGACTGAGTACCCACTAGTCCTCGAGGAAGCAACCAGAACCGCGAAGGCGATCGGGGCCTCTAACGGGACCCAAGGGAATACAAATTCAAGACTGCCCGTGAGGTTCCTAGAGCACCTTCATGCTTACCTTACAGGATAAGATGATGGTACCCCACTTTCCCAGAAAGGTAGTCTAATCTGTTTATGGTACTCTCTTTTATGCATATAGATTATTTTTCGCTGAATCTTGCATTATAAATTAAGTGTATTGTTTCAATGACTGTACATGGAACATCAACTGCTTAAAAAATTTCGGCGTTTTTCATCTTCGATTTTTTTTCACATGGTTTATGTATGCCCTGATTCAATTGCCATTTTTTGGTAGGTTTTTTTGACAAGGTCTTCAGCATTATTGTTTCCTTTTCTAGGTACGACGGAAACTGGATAGGAAGCAAACGAAGCACAAGATCCAATGGACAAACATCAGAGAAGCGATGTACATGTACCACATTAACATACGCAGACGACCAGTAGGAAACTTATTGCCACTACACCCATCGAAAGTTTCACCAATGGTGCTACCATGAGAGTTTTACTCCCGGCTGATTGCGTCCTAGCAATGCCACTAGGAGAGGGTGAGCTGTAGCGGCAAATAATACCCCCCCCTCAAAAAAATTATTAGCCTGCAGTATTTATCACTCAGCGCTGGATGTCGCCCTTCACTGTTTAAGTAAACTCGTTAAGCTGGAAGTTCGACGTCAGGCATTCACGCTATTTGGCACCATCGTGTTACGTTCGCTCATTCGTACATGATCATTGCATTAGGATTCTGATTCCGAAATATATCTTGTATTCTGGACTATCAATCTGGTGTTTTGATTTGTATTTGGTCTAAGCAGAACAAATAATCACTACGGTCCTGACCTATTCTCTCTTTTCCTTCCCATCAGGTCGGAACACCTTAGAGAAGCCAAGAAGAAATCATATTGCTGTGGAGTACTGGTTCTCACACCGAGTCATAAACTCTTGGAACCGACTCCCAGAAGAAGTGGTGTCTGCAACCTCGGCTGATTCATTCAAGAAGGGTTTGGACAAGCACAGAAGTTTACTAGAAAAGGATTAACATAGGCTCCAAGCCTTCTATCCTCAACCAAATCTGAATAAGAACCTGAGTTGTATAGATCGCAGTTTACGTAAACATCAACATTCCCTTCATCTCCTGAAACGGGAATTCGCAGCTACGGGACGGATCTCGAAACTTAAATAACATGAAAAATTATGAGCGATGTTTCCCGTTAGGAAAAACAGTAAAACTAGAGCAACATCGAAAATAAGATGTAGTCAAATAAAGTCCATGGACAAAAAAAATATGATTTAAACTTTGACACAGAAATTCCATGCTAAAGTCGACTGCTAAAGCTGAGAATACGTGGTCAAACACGCTACTTGCGCCTTGGTGTGTCAGGCTTACTTTTTCGGGTACGATCTCGAGTTAGTTAGGTATCGATAACAGCTCAACAGTGATGATCCACAAATATGTTTCGTATTTCGGACGACCAAATTGTTCTCATATACAAGCCTAACCGATTCCTAGCCCACATCAAGTACATTAATGAGCTACAGCATACCATACGAGTATTATTACATCATCGTAGTCCTTTTACGCGACAACATTTAATCAATCCAAAGTAGTGAATAAGATGCTTAAGCACCAGAAACACTAAAGACCGGCACTTACTACCCCATCTTCGAAATATAAAAGCACATTTATATGGCACGACCACTGTTACTTAGTTTGACCTGCTCTGGGCATGCAGTCACAGGAAGACATTCCGAAGATACGGATTGTTATAAAATTTGAACTGTTCAAATTCTCACGCAAAAATTCAGTAATTCACAGCAAGTCTGATTCACAGAATCCCTAAAATACGCCAATAAATATGCACATTTTAAGTCTTTCATAAGTAATTATACCGATACGTCAACAAACACATGTAGACTTGTGAAAAACCCATTATTACTACGGCTAAATGCGAATAGAGAGATCAACACCTAAAACAATTCCTGGAATATTCTGTTAGTATTCTGCAAACACTGATGACATAGTTGTAAAAAGGTACAGTTAAACACGGTGAGAACACTCGCAGTCATGAACAACACATCTTCATAAAAAACCCTACAATACTTCACGTAAAGCTTGATTCCGCAATATAAGTGGGAATGCGAAGATTCCAAGCCCAATTAATTTATAATTAATTATAGCAAAATACACCTTGTAACCCAAGCTTACTATAATGCTGATTTAAATCTCACTAATTCTGAAATAATTCTAACATTCTATAGTGAGTTAATGCTGAATCTGTTCTGAAATGGATTCTTCAATGGCACAGACTAGAACTTAGTGCTGGTTTTCAGCATGACTGGCACTAATTCAGCACCCTGTTCTTTTTCTAGGCATTTTTAAGAGTATATCAGAACCTACTGGGTTTGCTTATCAGCGTTGTTCCAGCCCTAACAGGACATATTAATAATAATAATAATTTACTTTATTCCAAAAACAGTACTTATAATACAGAATGGAATTCTCAGCATTAAGCACGGACTAGCATTACTTCAAAACGAAGAGACTTAATTCAGCACCCAGCCCTCTTTTTAAGCACAATCAGCGTTATTTCAAAACATGGTAGGTAGATAGAATCTTCATTTACGATAAGAAGGCATGCTCGAGGAATATATTCCTATAGGATTTCATCATGAGCTGACATCAGTTAGAGAACCATTGGAAAACTTGGGAGTACTGGACAGCTGTTTCGTCCTAGTTTGGGGCTCCTCAGCAGTACGCGCCCACCGGGATTCGAACCCAGGACCGTCTGGTTACAAGGCGAGCTCGTATACCATTAAGCCACTGGGACCCTATCCAATGGTCCATGAATTCTAACTTCTGCCAATTCACGACATACCGCGACCCCTAGCCAATGTCTTCGGCGAGTATTTGTCCTCACGCCCGACCTGCTGCACCCTACTGGTCACGACTTCTCACTAGAACCCCAGGTGACTACCCACCTGAATAGGGCAAGTCGCTAGTGAGCATCTCATTGATTTTCAAGTGTTGGTTTGTAGGGATTTCATTGGCTACAGGATTTCATCATGAGCTGCCATCAGTTAGAGAACCATTGGAAAACCTGGGAGTACTGGACAGCAGGTTGGGCGTGAGGACAAATACTCGCCGAAGACATTGGCTAGGGGTCGCGCTATGTCGTGAATTGGCAGAAGTTAGAATTCATGGACCATGGGATCGGGTCCCAGTGGCTTAATGGTATACGAGCTCGCCTTGTAACCAGACGGTCCTGGGTTCGAATCCCGGTGGGCGCGTACTGATGAAGAGTCCCAAACTAGGACGAAACAGCTGTCCAGTACTCCCAGGTTTTCCAATGGTTCTCGAACTGATTTCAGCTCATGATGAAATCCTGTAACCAATCAAATCCCTACAAACCAACACTTGAATATTCCTATAGGTTAGAATAAGCTTAGAATTATCGGGAATTAATTAAGACTACTTGGTTATTTCAGACTCCTGGTGCCCAAATAAAAAATTCAGAGGTCATTTTGATGGTAAAATTTCCGATGACGGCTGTGAAAAAATGGTATTCCCGAACTTCCCAAGATTCCGCGAAAACTCATGAGACTAATGAAATTAGAATAATGTGTGTGATTCTGTGCCAGATTAAGAGAACACTTGGCTCTCTCTCTGCCTGAAAATATGCTAGTCTTTTATTATACTTGAAAAAGCACTATTTGTACATGGTACATTATAATGTAGTAATATAATTATCGGAAAGAGGTACTAAAATTTCACCTTGAAAATGGCGACCTTGCCAGACTCAGTGTCCCTATATAAAATAGCTTGAATTATCATGCTTCAAATGTTCTTACCAAGGTAATCAGCTGAAGATACTCATTATAATAAATAGTCCTCGTGATAGCGGCCTTGTCGAAAGTGGCGCTCATCCAATGTTCAATCGCTTTTCGACAAGTCTGCCGCTATTGTTTCTGGTTCAATTAGTTACTCAGTATGTAGAAATCTGAAAAAAACAATGTTCATGTTCACAACATGCAGAAATCTACGAGTCAATCTGGTGAGGAGAATACGATCAGGGTTGATATTGGCAAGATTTTGAAGAGCATGTTAAACCTAGAGATTTCAGAACGTGATTTGAAGTTGAAAAAGCTTCGAAGCTTTTAGAGAAGCTGAGTATACCATCAGTGTATTATATTATCAGTTTAAGAATCAGATATATTGTCAGAGAATCCAAATCAAACAGGGTTGAGCCACATGAGAAGTATGAATCTGTTGTGCCTGTACGTAGTTTTGGAACTGAAAGAAACTTGATAGCAATCAGAAGCCCCTAAATGGTAAGTGTTACCTATGTTTAATAATGTCCAATGTACTTGATCCAAATACATGAACTAGAACCGCCTGTAGCAAAGCCAGTGTTAACAACCATTCAGTGTGTTGTAAAACGATTTAAAAAATGGATAACATGGTGATCTGGTGAGTGAACGACCTATCCCAGTTAAAGGTAAGACTTTAATTAGCAAGAATAATGTTTCGGGTTGTGGTCTACAGTCCGTGGTTACAACAAGCTGAGAAGCTGATTATTATTCTGGGTGAAAATATTGGCTGAATAAAGATTGCTTGTCTCATTTCAAATAATGAAATTCCTATTTTTTGGATGTTTGTGATTTCTCCGTGGCAATAAATACGGATGACTATGATCTCTAAGAAAACTAAATAAATTTTCCTAGAACTATTGGTTTTCTTTTTCTTGGCGAAACATCTGTTAATACGATTAGAAGATTAGGTAGCAAAGTAGGATGTTCTGTGATTGAGAATCGTAGTCGTCGTGTTTCAGATTAATATCGCGCTTCTAACCGTTATAACCCTAGGGATATAGGCTTTCCGTCATGGTACATTATGATATCCAGAAGTCATAAGCACACTACCTTCGGCAAATTTATTCCTACTTTTTAAGTGACTGCAAATAGTGAATCATCTGAGGTGAGGTAATGAATGTCTCTAAACGCTTCCGTTGAGATTAGAGTAAATTTACTTTTTTCAAGTGGGAGACGATCTTTTTATCAAGAAGGTTCTCAGGATGTCCGCTTTTACTTTGAAATTCAGGGATAACGTTAAGTTGCTCACTAAGGTATTAGCGGAAACCACTTTAAGGTAACTACTTAGCTTTAGGTAATACGTCATAGAAGTAAGCAGCGTAGGTTAATTGTGTCTAAATATACTAAACGTTGTATAACTGGTCAAACCGTAGCTCTTACATACTAGTTAGTCTCATAGACAATGAATGCACCGTACAAACGTATACTTTGATTTGCATATCTGGCTCGTAAGCATTATACCTGCATGTGGTATACATTTAAGATTGGTACGCTGTGTGCGAAACACGGTACTATCATGATTAAAGCAAGAAGAACAGGTCAAGTATAGGTAAGACAAACTGTAAGAGGAGGGGATAAGTAATGCTTGAGTGCCTTAACTTCTTGATGTGAACAATCAGACGAAATATTATTTAAGAAATTGCTAAGACGTGGGAAGACCAGGATTGGTCAGAAGAAAGAATTCATCCAAGATACTTAACGTCAGACTTAATTTCTATATCACTGTAATCAGTTATACGACGGTAATGGGAATTACCAGCTTCATTTAACTCCTTTTTACATCTAAAACTGAAATTAACTGCCTGACATTTGGGAGGATTTAGTTTAAGGCCATTTCTGGTAGAAAGTTGTTCATTTTAGTACTGTCTAGCTGGGAGTTGACAGACACTGAAATAGTTATATCATCGGCATACTTAACAAAGTAGATATTCGAACACTGCAGTTGTTGATCATAGAAATGATGGATATTAGATAACATCACATGATTCAACAGCATATCAGAAATAAATAAAAACTGTTTCTTAGCTGGTCACCAAGTAGACAGTCTATTTGATGATGCCACCACGTATTAACTGATTAATGAAGTAGCTATCAACTCTAATTTACTGCACTGACTTGTGCTGCATACTTGGCGTTTAGCAGTATGCAGACTTGCAACTGGCTAAATAAGGCGACTTTAGCGTAACGAACATTACGAAATTATAATTCTCTTTGCTAAATCCTACTTAGTTTTCACAATGTGCTATTTTATAGAAACAGACGCGAAATCCTATGAATGATTAAAGTAACTCATAATACTGTAGTAAATCTCCATTCCACTAAGCTTAACATGCATTAATCAGAATTCACATATTACGAAAGCTAATAGTATAGCTACGCACTGAAGACGTTCAGAAGAAGTGGAAATGAAGAGTAGATTAAACATTTCATTGATTTACAAATGAAAAATCTGATGAAGGGTATTAGCGTTAGTTCGACAGATTGACATTTCCACTGATTTCACATTCCACAACCTCCATATACCTAAAATATGAAGCACAGCATGAAGTTATGAAACATAATTTTATGTATTAGTATACACTGATTCTGTTAATATTAAGTAAAGTTCTCATACAATTAAAAGTATTTGTAGTCCACAGCTGGTCTTTATATTGACGCCGTATGCATAAATAGACCTCATAAGTTGTCCAGAATTAGAGGATTACACGCAAATTTCAAGATAAACTTTGAAACACCCATACTGTTGAAACGCCATTCTCTAGTCAATTTCACACTAAATACGTCTACGTTAAATGAAGTATTGCAAATAATAATAATCATTTATATTTTCATATAAACATAAATTTACATGAAAATGCATGCCATTTTTACAGGCACGATCAAGTATGATATAATGTCAAATAGTAGATTGCCTACAAGTTAATGTTTGAACAGCTAAATATTTGATATATATATAAATACACTCTTTGTCTGACCCATGTCGTATCATTATTGAATTAAACAGTAGTCCTCCAGGTTGCGCAGGGAAATCGACTTCGTTTCGTTTTCAACTCGCAGTTGTAGACATACGATAGCCAACCAATATTGCGGTAAGTACAACGTTTACAAGGGATAGTGAGATTATCACTTTTTTTAAAAGTTCAAATTGTTGAATTATACAGTACAAGCAATCGGAACAGATTCTTATAATTGTTAATTTATAAATCTTCCACGAGGGTTTCCATCGAAGTTGAGCGACAACCACGTGCTTGAACGCTATTTCAGGAAGAGGAGAAAATCCTGCACAGCTACAAAGTGGTATAAAATGCAATCATGAATAATACATTTTTGGAAGTATATTTACAAGAAAAATACAAGAATAAGCTATACAGTACTTGATATGATAGTGCACATTTGCAATGTATGATGCTAACCATATTGGTCTTACCCTAGAAAACTATGACGTTTTCTATGAAAATAAAGTTATTCTCAAACATGAGTGCTGTTGTTATGTTTTGTTTTACCATCAGAGCAACCGAACTTTATGCGAGAGAAGAGTGTGGATGAGAAAAAAGAAAAACAAAAGAGTAAATTTCAGCTTTACTAAAGGCCTAGGAAGCTGAGATAAAACAGAGTATAATAGTAATTAGGTAGAAGGGTTATCGTGAAGTATATAAGTGACATTTTAGAGAGAAGTGGCTAGAAGGATTAGAACCTGTTGAGTATGGTGACCTGTAGGATGTCTGGCGAACTTGTGTATGGCCCATGGGATAGCATCTTGACAAGAAACTGAGCAGGCTTGTAGATGTTAAGAGCGAAAGCATTATTTTTTTACAAGCTAAGAGTGTTCAGTCATTATTGTTTTAGTTTGTTTTTTTTAAATTTTTTTATGAAGTCAATCTTTTATACTTTCAGCAGCTTAGAAATTGATCCACAATCTCAGCAATGTCTGGTTAGCATAGTTTTCTGAAGCCCACAGAAATTACATTCTCATATTTTGGAATCTGTAGTCATCAAATATAATCTAAACATGCCTCAACTCTAAGCAACTATGCAGTGTTAACAGCATAGAGAAACACTTAAAATATTGTAAGATACGCAGACCTGTTGTGTTGATGAGTATAACAATGACATATAATGCAACATAGGCATTCAATCGTGACACTGCATCTGTACTGTTTCAGGTAAATGGAAATTTCAGAAGAAATTCATCTCCACCATTGGTGATCAAAAACATTGCAGCATTAAGTTTACAGTGTCAGACGGTAGATTAATGATAATAGAGCTAACTAGATTCAATTCTCGTAATCAACACAAACCATGTGTATATCATTACTATACACTGAATGATTGCACTAAGTGAGACAGTGAGGGAAATTAAACGAGTTATTGCCTTCTCCAATGCACTGCACTTGGAACAATCACGAGAGCCACCTACATTTGTTAACGTAGCAGTCAGCTAAGCAAACAATGGCACAATATCAATAGAGGTTTCTTTTATACGTTGAATTCACATAACCCATATTATACTGCGTCAATCAGTGTAAATATATATTAAATTCACTTAGAGATAACCTTTCAACTTACCATAATTCCTGTCCAAACACACATACAGTGAAAGACATGGCTACATGATAACTTCTGTTCCCACAGAAGGTTCTGTCAGCATTTATAGGTGATTCCCATGTACTGATAGCATTTTGTTGTCAAATAGTATTGTTCTTCACACGAAAATAGCCACATTTTGACGTGGTCTTCATTGAATGACACAATGTCGAAAGCTGCAGCTTCTATAAGAAGTAAACTATTTGTGTAGATGACATTACCCTCCAACTACCCCATCTTCTTTACTATTGCGATGTTTTGACTCGTTCAGCATGAAACACTAACCATTGCAACCAATATGCTTAGAGTGTGTCGCAGTCAGATTACATGACGTGGACACCAGCATAACTAGCCAGAAAATGAGAATTCCTATCAATCCAGAAAACATATGACACAATTTTGTTGAAAATTATTGACAAAAAAAATTTATCAAGCGAAATTTCAACCAACATGCTGGATAAGTCCAGCCAGTCTGCGAAATCCTTTTGATTTCTTGGCGTTCGCCTCGGGACGGTTCTAGATCATCAGTGGATCGCAGTTCAGAGGATCCACCCTGTCGAGCTCTGGTGAACACAACGAAAGGTACTGCATTGATTAATTTATCTTGTTGGTAATGTTTGGTCTGAACTAGGACAGGGACACCACTCGCGTTCATCAATTCCGTTTCACCATGCAATCCTTAAGATAGCCCTAGGACACTCCGTACCCTATTAGCCGGTATGAGTTTCTCTACTAGTACAGTTCAGTCAAAAAGATAAAGTATGTAGGGAATGATGGCAACTGCTTTGCTGGATAGTGGATTTTGGCCGTTGCATCTAACTTTCTCACTTTTATTCGTCCAGTTGGCTGTATTTCACAGTATCTTTCCTGAGACTTAAGTACTTTAGGTTAAGATGGCTCTCCTCTTAAGCTTATTGTGCACTCTCCACGGCACCAAACTCAACCTAAGGCTAAAGTTAAGTGGATTAAATTAACATTAACCAAATAAACTTTCAGTGCACCTGCAGGAGTTACTGCGCATGTCAACTCAGTTCGCTGAAGAATCTACAGGTAGACGGTGTGATTTCCGACAGTACTTCTCTCATTTTCCTCCAAGCATCTGCAAGTAAAAGAAAGGGATCAGTCACGTGAAAATGATGATTCTTCAGCAGGAAGAAAGACGGGCGAGCCAAAAATAATCCTATTGCACGACGAAGATTTAAGCACACTGGCGAAGCAGATAAAATACTAGCACCGCGAAACAGAAGTGGAGGGAATAATACCATAATACACCCGTAGTTGCCGTACACAACTAGTCGGCGGTGGGTCTTGTTATATCAATTTCTCCTTACCAGTGTCGTGTGTGCTACTGACAAGAATTTGCAAATAGTGTAGGTATATTGGACTGAGGAAGGACACTAAGTTTTACAGAGAAGATGTGAAGACAACTGCGAAGCGATGTGGAAGGTACAGAATCAAAAGAAAAGAAGTAGAACACAAGTAGCTTTTGCAAATTGAAGTTTCGATGTAACAGCTCCATATTTCACCACTACCGTACATCATTTTTCCAAATAAAAAATTCCGCTAGCGAATATCATATTTTCCATGCTTAGACCAATATGGTTAACATTAAACATTGCAAGTGTATACTATCATTTCAAGTAGTATATAGCTTCTTCTCCTTGTATTTATCTTGTAAATATATTTCCAATAATGTATTATTCATAATCGCATTTTTTACCATTTCGCAGCTGCGCGGAATTTTCTCCCCTTCCTGAAATAGCGTTCAATCACATGGCGGTATAGCACTCACCCGGATATACGCTGTTCACTGGTTGACCATAAGTATCAGCAGGAAACGGAACGAAGTATGGGTTGTCGCTCAACCTTGATGGTGACCTTAGTAAACGGTTTACAATCTAACATTTGTAAGAACCTGTTCTGATTGCTTGTAAAATAATTGAACAATTCAAACTTTTGAAAAAGTATTAATTTGTGGTACTTCAGGATTGTAATTTATAACATTACTGATCGTGCCTGTAAAAATGGCATGCATTTCTTGTAAACTTACCCGTTTGTACGAAATATAAGTTATTATTATCTGTTGATTTTCTCAAAAATGATCTGTTGCCTAGCCCTTGTCTTCCGTCGTTACAATACTAGTCGAATTAACGCCTCACACGAAATATATGCAAAAGTTTAAAACACAACGTAACACCATTACTTGATGTAGACACCCTACTAATAGTGCGCCTCATTTTGATAAGTGTAACTTATAATTCTGTTGAAATTTCCAAGGATGCTAGACTAGGCGCAGAAGCAGCAGTAATGAACTCCTTTTGAGTACTTACTGTATGACGCAATAATACCACACCGTAGAGACTAACTTCTATCATGAGATTTGAAATGCAAAGGCTTAACTGAAGTTCATATGAACCGGTTATGGTCATACGGGGTTACACTTACGTATACTTTCAAGATCTCAACTTAAGAAGTACCTGTCTAACATGCCGTACTCCCACCGCAATCATATGAAGTCAAAGACAAGAAAGTTCATAGGAAAAGTTTATTTTTCTTCCAACACAAATTTTGTTCATTTACATGATAAGAAAACGTCGCATCCGTATGACCACTTTTCCTGCGTAATCTGCTCTAAGCATTTCTTCAAATTTCTCAAGAATTTTGGCCTTGTGGTCATGCATAAGCCTGATGTTAGTGAAACATTCCTCACAGGATTTTTGTAGGACAACTGCCAATTCAATAAAACCTTACATCTCAAAATATCAGTGCAGCCTATTTTCGAGGGGGAACAGTACTTTTTGTCAGTTGAATGATATCACTACATCGAAATCGCCTACAAGGCCTAACAGGTCCCTCTGTGAGAATAGAAGTTATGATGTAGATTCATTTTTCACCGTGTGGATATGACTTATCGCAAGTCGAAAGGTTATCCCTAAGTGGATTTAACAAGTGGTTGCGCTGATTGGTGCAGTGTAGTGTGGGTTATGTGGATTCAATGTATTAAAATATCCCAACCTTATTAATATTGTGGTATTGTCTGCTTAACCTCTCCTCCTAGTTAACTAGCTCGCTAGTTTTCTGGTCGGTTTCAAGCCCAGGTAAAGAAGAGGGCTGGGCACGAGGCTAAAGAAACTTCGGTGCACAGTAAAAATATTAAAAAATGCAGAAAAATATAAAGAACAAACTTATTTTTCACTCGAATCGGAGAGGCGAAATGACACAGTCAGCTGGTGAAGGCCGTCAGGAAGGCGGGCAGTCAGCCAAAGTGTCTTCTCTCGGCGACAGTAGGAGTAAAAGTGGGGAAGTGGAATGTATTTACTATGCATGAAACTGGTAAGGCTGCCTAGGTAGCCAAAGATATGAGAGATACGGTGTGTAAGTGCTGGGAATCTGTGGGAGTAGATGGAATGGGTGTGGACCGTCATATTTGTTAACTGGTGAGTCAGTAATATGCTCCGGTCACACTGAAGCAGTGAGTGCATATTATGGCGTCACCAATGGCAGCCATAGCTCTCATGCAGTGAGAACCAATCTCCTCACGCAGGATAATGACAGTAAGATTCAACTCAAGAGGAAGGAAGAAAGGTTACTATCATCTAATGGCACGTACCTACAAACAACGCAGGACGAGAGAAGAAGGAAGATTTTTGGAGACGCTTACAAACAATAATGGACAACACCCCTAATGGAGACATCGAAATCCCTATAGGCTATGTGAATGCCAAACTGGGGGGAGACAACACTTGAAGAGGACCCATCACAGGTCTAGAGGGTCTCATTTGGCTGAATGAATGAGAATGGAGAATTGTTCTCAGACTTCTGCGCTTTCAATGATGTTGTGATCGGGGGCAGCGTGTACGAGAACAAGGATATACACAAGGCAGCATGGATTTCGCCTGAGTGAGGGACACATCACAAGCCAGATGAACTCCACCTCAACGCTGCTCAAGGAAGTGGAGATGCATCCCGCTGGACACAAAGTCAAGAAGGGGAGCAGATGGGGGCTCAGATCGCCATCCAGCCCAAGAAACCCTAAAGGTGAATCGGAAATCCCGGAAAACAACTGGAGACAGGCCACAATTCAATTTCAACATTCAGAAACTGAAGCGCACAACTACAAGGCATACCTTTACTACAGATATCAGAGCAAAGTCGGAGACACTGCGTGGCATCACTGAGGAAATCTGCGTGGAAGAACATTGAAACCCCCTGAAGGTTATGTTTTTAAGGGAACGTGTACAACTGGCCTGGGAAGAAGGAAGAGATAAGATAAGAAATGGAGTTCAATGGACATCTACCTGGAAGTTAATATAAGATAGGAGGATGGTGAAAGAGGATATGACTCAATGCAAAGATGGACAACAGAAGGACAAACTAAGTTCGATGTACACTGCACTGAATAAAGAGGTGAAGAAGAGTGCTAGGAAAGACAAAAACAGTTCTACGGCACACTGGCTGGCAAGTGAAGCAGAACAGGTAGGCCGCAGGTAAAGGAGATCTCGGGACATTATATGAGATAACCAGGTCTCTATCCAGTGAGAGATCAGCCCAGATAATGAAACCAATAAAAGATGTTCAATGGAACCCGATTTCCAAAGAGGAGGAACAAATAAAATAATGGGCTCATATTGAAACTCCTATCTTATGGAATAAGTGGAAGGCTACTAGAGTGGATAACTTCCTTTCTAACAGGAAGAGAACAGTTAGTTCAAATCAACCACCACTTATCTACATCCAAACCAATAACGAGCGGCGTGATACAAGGTGGCGTTCTTGGTCCTACCCTATTCATTGTATTCATAAATGATATTGTCTCTGTGATCAAGTATGGCAAGCCGTACCTCTTTGCAGATGACCTCAAAGTTGTATATGATTTTGACTATAATGATATAAATATTGCTAGTAAAATCCAACAAGACCTAAATAGTTTATGTAACTGGAGTGAAAAGTGGCAGTTAACGTTCAGTCCAGCTAAGTCTGGGATAACATACTTCGGACGTTGGAAACCTAGTATATGTCTATACATATACGGTGACCTTGTTTCAAACACGAACACCGTCACAGATCTCGGTGTAACATACTCAGATCTTACCTTTACTGAACATGCAAATAAGGTGGTATCTGATTGTAAACGTCTCACCGGCTTTGTGCTATGCAACTTTTACACTCCAGAAGCCAGATTGGCTATATATAAGATATGTATTCGCCCCAAACTTGAATACTGTGCCCACTTATACAGTAGCTTTAAACCAGCAGACAGGAAAAAAGTTGAAAGTGTCCAAAGATTCCTGACGACACGCATATTAGGCTATGATCAGCAAATAGAATACCTTGACAGATGTATTCGACTGGACTTAGAACCCTTATGGTTAAGGAGAGTTAAGTGCAACTTATTTCTCTTATTCAAAGTTATAAGAAAACACTGTAACAGTAACTCATCCATAACGTGGGCTAATCTTAAATCGTATGAACTACGCCACCATGACTACCTTCTAAAGGTTAACACCCATAAACTCACCACTAGAGCTAACTTTTTCACCATTAAATATTGCAAACTTTGGAACCAGCTACCCTCTGAGATTAGATCCTGTGAAAAGCCTGACAGTTTTAAAAGGAGTCTAGAAAAACATATTAACATGTCCACCCTAGCCCGTCTAAAAGATCCCAACTGCTGGTAGAGTGGGGAGACAATGACATTTCAGTATTTAACTACAGAAAGCACACTAGTCCCAATACTAATACTAGTAATTACGCATAATCAATTCTTGACATTTGATTGTCATTACAATACTTAAATGATTAAAATATTTATGCAGCAAATGTTCTCTTGCTTTACCACGCTTGTTTCCCTTATAACACTCAATTATTGAGCTTAATGTATTCTTTGATAATACGAATTATAATATTCATTACACCCTTATCATATATAGTTTGATTTACTTTACGGCTCCCTGTAACTAACTACTCTTCTTCAGTATACACACACTGCAGTATTGTCAACCAAATGTTAAAATTTTGTTGGTTCTGTGTTAATATCTTTTTGTAATATGTGTAGACAGGTTACTTTTCAACGTCAAATGTTTACTATATAAAAGACTTTCATGATAATTTAGTACAATAAGTCCTGCCAACCGACCTTACCTTCAGTTCTTACTACCTACATTGAACTCTAACTATAGTGTTCTGCCGAATCCTGCTCCACTACTCACAAAACTTATTCCTTTTACTCTTTAAGAGTTTAACATCTTATAAACTAATCTGTTCATTAGGACGCATGCACACATATAGTTTGTTCATAAATCTGTATGTGGAGATCTATTGGAAGCACTCACTAGGAAAGTTAGGAAAATGTAATGTGAGGTACGAACGTGTCTGGAATCAAGCAATATATTTGCTGTAGCCATAACAATCAGAGCCTAACATCATAAAAGGAGGGAGGGTGGTGCATGCTGATCAGTAGATATGGTGGTGGACACTAAGGTGAATCGCCCCATTCTGCAGGAACAGCAATATGCAATTTGGCGGCTCGAGATTTCTATGAGGGCCTGAATCTTTATCTTGAAAAAGATAATAATGATCACCTGGACAGATCATGCTTCTACCTTTAAACATATACCATTCGGTCAGCCTATTGATGAGATGCGACCACGTGGGTTCTGCACAGATTTATGGGGCATCTTATAAATTGACATGCTTTCCTTCGTCGTATCTTCGAATATCCCTTAACAATATCTCATCTCATTCATTTTCTAATAACGTCTTCACTTGCTCATTATATTTCACTAAACCTAACATCTTATAGCTCTCTATGAATTTGATTCGACTTATTTTATTCCTATTCTCTATAGGGTACGGTTGTGCACCAAATACACAAAAAGGTATGAAATTAAAACAACCGGCTTGTGGATAATTGCATTAAAACCAAAAGTGGACATCATGATAGGAAGACGTATATGAGTAGGATTATATATTGCAAATGAACTTTGTCAGCCTAGGGATTATAGTCTCCCACTGTATTTCCTTTAAGAATGCATCTCTTAATGATACATTGCACTTACCTATTTCATTGCACTTTAATGACTCACCTTAGCACCTTTACTTTTCTAAAAGAGCTTACTATCCCCTGTAAACGTTGTACTTACCGCAATATTGGTTGGCTATCGTATGTCTACAACTGCGAGTTGAAAACGAAACGAAGTCGATTTCCCTGCGCAACCTGGAGGACTACTGTTTAATTCAATAATGATACGACATGGGTCAGACAAAGAGTGTATTTATATATATATCAAATATTTAGCTGTTCAAACATTAACTTGTAGGCAATCTACTATTTGACATTATATCATACTTGATCGTGCCTGTAAAAATGGCATGCATTTTCATGTAAATTTATGTTTATATGAAAATATAAATGATTATTATTACTTGAAAGGACTCTTGAATGGACCACCAACTGCGAGGAATACTCGTGTATAAGTCACATAGAATACTGTCTCTTCCCATACCTAAATGCTTATCGTCTAATTGCAGTGTTGTTTTCGACAATTCGTGTTGATGGTCAGTATCTTGTTTCTGAGGATGAGCCAGTTTTATATGGTTCGTGCCATCTATTTGCGTGAGGGAAAAAAGGCAGGACAAGGCATCTGGCAGATTTTTGTTCACTCCCGATACATTGCGAATATCCGATGTAAACTGTGAAACGTAGTCCAGTTGTCCTGATTCTCTAGGTGAATAGTTATCTGAATTTGAATACTTTGGCGGCAATTCGAAGGCTTTGTTACTTTTCAGTTCTTTTTTCTCTATAGGCGGCTTTTCAATAGGTCTCTTGAGGATAGTACTAAATACTTAGTCCTATTTTTGCATTAAAGATAACTTTTCCGGCTGTAATTGTCCATTATAGCTAGTGTCTACTTAAGTGCTTCTGTTATCGCATCTTTGCATTGATAGTATTTGTTAAGCGTGCCTTCATACTATATTCCAGTATTTTTATCCACATAAACTGCTAATTGCGTACCGAACTAAACAATCTAAATCTCCAACACCCTAAAAAGGACCTTACAGACACTTTGCTCATTCTCTTATATTTAAGAAGTTTAACTCTTTTCTAAATGCCAATGGTTGAAACTAAGCGTCAAACTCCACTGTCTGCTTCAAATCCCAGTAAAAAACACAAACCGAATAGAATGAATAGGCCTGCAGGAAGTGTGAAGACTACATCCAGTGATTTAACAACTAAACACAGGTCTCCTGCAGTAGATACGTTAAGTCCGGACGTTGAATTCCCTTTACCTGCTTGCGTATTAAACAACATCATGGATGGTATACATAGTGATACTACATGCAATGATCCAGGCCTCGCGGACACCTGCAAAACGTCTTGCGAAATGAATTACACGGCAAACATTTTGACTCCTAGCATTAATCCAGTTTCTTGTTCTACACTTTGTTGTGAAGATAAAATTGCAGAATTATTTTCCATTATTAGGGGGCTTGAAGTTAAGATATCAAAACTGGCAGTACCTAGTGAAACCGACAGTAATGGTACTTCACCTAGTAAGTTACCAAAAACCGCAAACCTGATAAACTACGTTGCAACTGAAGTATATCAACGTGTAGTGCGCGAGAAGAACATAATCGTGTATAATATACCGGATAATGCACAGATTAACAAGGTCAAAAGCACTATTCTGAATGCGTGCTCTATGAATAACGTCTCGTGCAGCTGCCATCGACTTAGAAAGTCTCATAAAAATAAATCTTGCCCACTTGTGTTGAAATTTGACTCGTCCTCTAATGCTGACATCTTTTACAGTAGGCAAACACTACTGAAAAATACACGTTACCATACGATTAAATTAGCTCGTGACAAGACACCGATCCAAAGAATGACTTATTCTAAAACTGTAAATCCCAGCTCCTCTACAACACCCCTGGGCACCCACACTTCTGTTGAGGCAGAGCAAAAGGGGGTGGATCTTTCTATACAAAGCACACCGTATTCGGAAACGAACTTGCCTGAAAATGTAAGGTCCAAAAATAGTTCAGCGTATAGCCGAACACTAAGAAAGAAATCGACCGTAGATTTAGATTCCTCTGATAACAATCCCTGTACCCCAGTGACAAACTGCAGTACATCACACCCAGTATTCACCAATTCAAGTAGTCTTAATTCCAGGAAGTTGAAGAATGCAGCTACCAGTTCGTCTACGCAGACAACGCAGAATAATAGACTAGTGCCACACACTAATTCACATGCTGACAGCTCGACACCACACCTCTCTCCAGAAACAAATATCCACAAAACCAATAGGTACAATAACCGCAAAACAGAACCCGAACCTCGTAGCTACCTGTTCAAAAAAGTAAACCCTCGCACCAATACAAACCAAAACATTGATACACTTAACTATAGGAAGTCGAATAGTGGTGACGTAATTCGCAACAATTCGAATAAGTTGAGCTTGCTTGGCAGGCCACCTCCACCTATTTACATGCCTACACCCAACAGGGCTGACTATCCAGCGATCAGCAGTTTTGCTGAAACGACATTACCATTTTTTATACAGGTTCACAACATGACCTCAAACATACTACAAATGCTCACCACTCTCCACAGGTTTCGCCCCCCAATATAGATATGACAGCTGATACAGCAATGTCTAATTACTGCCTGGAGCTCACCTTACATGACTCTGGTAATTCCCTTCTTCTCCTTCAACAACCCTCTGTGTCCTTTTCTTCTGACAGCAAATCTTCTTTACGCCCAAACTTATATGAAAACGAAAATTTAATTCACCCCCTCTGCACTTCTAGATTTCCTAGGGCATCTACAGGCATAGACATTTCATTGTCGTCTGAGGACACTATGACTGAATCTCACCACCAGCTACTTCAAGACATAGCTAAAATCCTAAGATATGACTCGGCTAACCCTAACATAGTTCTTATCAATGCCAGGTCAGCTGTAAACAAGATGGCATACATCCAATCCCTGCTACTGATTAGCCAACCTACAGCACTATTGATCACTGAAGCTTGGTGCACAAGTGAAATAAATGATGATTTCTTTCACTGCGAAGGCTACTCATTTTTCAGGAAGAACAGATCAGTTGGGCGGGGTGGAGGATGCATTATCTATGTTAAATCTGACTGCAGAGCTGTGCACTACGATGACCCTAACCTTAATATACGCGATACATTATGGGTGACACTCTACATAAATAAACAGCAAACTCTGTTATTAGGTTGCATCTATCGCCCACCCAACCATGACAGTGAACTGCTAAGTGAAATAACTGCAGCCTTTCATTACACTTCGAAATTAAACTTTACTTATAAAGTGATCGGAGGGGATTTTAACATGCCTGAAGTTTCATGGGAGCCCATCAGTGCTCCTCCCCGCTACAGCAAATTCTTAGATGCTGTTGAGTTATGTGGGTGGACACAAAGTATTCTAAGGCCTACCCGAAACCACAATATACTGGACTTGGTTTTCTTGAAAGACATTGCCTTATCCACCATAGACATCAGCCAACCATTTCCTGGTAGTGACCACAACACAATAATCTGCGCCCTCGATACCAAGCTTCACTCATCAAAATGCTTTACCCTGCGCAAGACATTCATGTGCTTCGGAAAAGCTAGGTGGGATGTATTTCACTCCTTCATTAGAAGCTTAGACTGGGACCTTTTCTTTTCTAGTAGCAACCTAGACACTATCCTAATAGCCTTTTACCAGAATGTAACTATATGCTTTGATAAACTTGTTCCTAAATGTAAAGAGAGTCCAAGACAAAACATAAAGAATTTCATTCCTATAAAAGTAAAGGCTAAGCTGCGAAAGCTGCACCGACAGTACCATAAAGAAAATGACTTCTCGTGTCTTGTAAATATACAGAACATTTATCTCAGATTGAAAGAAAACAACGACAACGTTCTACTCAGACAAGAAAGTGCAGCCCTTAAAGATAGCTCTAAATACACTGCAATCTGTAAGCTTTATCGCAAAAGGCTAAACTCTCGTAAAACAGATATACAATTCATCTTAGAAAATGGTGAGACTGCTACTGACCCTAAAATAATTTGTGAGCTTCTAAACTCCTACTTCTCACGGTCATATGCCCATGATGACAACACGTTGCCACAACCTCTATTCCATGTACGTTCACAAAAAACTTTAGAAACTATCAGCTTTTCCTTGGATAATATTAAGAGAGCAATCACGTCCCTTAAAAGTTCAAACAACCCTGGTCCTGATATGATTCCCTCAACTTTTTTAAAATACGGTGGTGAAGACATCCCTATTCTCTTTCTTAAATTGTTCTCTATCTCTCTATCAACTGGAACATATCCAGATGCATGGAAAACCACGCACATTACCCCTAGGTATAAGTCAGGCTCCCGTTCAAGTGTCATGAGTTACAGACCCATTAACCTAACTTCTGTTATTTCAAGGGTTCTGGAAAAGATCGTGAAAAGTGCCATTTTTGACTTCCTCTCTCAAGAGAAACTTATCACTCCTTATCAACATGGTTTCATAAAGTCACGTTCTTGCACTACATGCCATTTACAATTTTTTGATCACATCTCACAACTGAAAGATTCCAGTATGATCACAGTTATTGTATACTTAGATCTTAGTAAAGCTTTTGACACAGTAAGCCACCGACTGTTAATATCAAAAGTCCAGTCTTATGGGATCCAAGGTTCTTTGTTAAGCTGGCTCAGTTCATTCCTAAGCAATCGGATGCAAATTGTCAGGTTAGGTTCCCACACATCCAACCCCGTTCGGATAACAAGTGGAGTCATACAAGGTAGTGTTCTAGGTCCACTGTTATTCCTGTTATATTTCAATGATATTTGCGACGTTATTAGACATGGCAGACCTTTCCTATTTGCTGATGACATCAAAATAGTATACCACTCATTTAGAAATGAAGTGTCATGTGTATTTGATAGGATTCAGGATGATATTGATAGGGTTCAATTGTGGTGTAACACGTGGAAAATGAAGTTTAACGTTGAAAAATGTGGTGTGCTATGCTCCAAAGGCATTTCATCCGAACTTTCCATCTCCCTACACAACAATCATATTCCTCGTCTGCCGCTTACAACAGACTTGGGTCTAAAATACACTCCAGAATTTAGCCTAACGGAATACGTTAAATTACAAGTATCAAAGGTTAAAAGGCTTTTTGGGTTTTTATTCCGAAACTTTAAAGCGTGTGAATCCAAAATTATGCTGTACAAGTTATGCATAAGGCCCTTACTTGAATTTTGTCCTCCTGTCATGGACAGTGTTTCCGTAAAAGACAGGTGCAAATTGGAAAGCCTACAAAGGGCGTTTACCAAACGTCTAGTAGGTGAAAATCTTTGCATTTCCTACTACGACAGATGTAACATATTTGACTTGGAACCCTTATGGGTCAGACGACTGAAGTTTAACCTAAAAATTACATTCAGGATCGCTAAAGGGCTTATATATTTCCCCCACAATGAATTTACTTTTAGTTCACCTAAGAAATATAACCTTAGAAATAAATCTTCATCTTTTGAAGTGCCCCGCTGTCGTACAAAGTACAGATCAAATTCTTTCACTGTCAGATACCGCTGCATTTGGAACCGTCTTCCAACTGAAATTAGAAACAGTCCTACCCCAAAAACCTTCTCATCCCTGCTGAACAAATATTTTATCAACACCGGGTTAGAAGGCGTATGTGACAGACTAAAAATCAGAGATCTAATACGGCACTCCACTGACCCTCACTGTTAGCTCCCGAAATCTGTGATCTCTATGTTTGACTCTACTTTCACTATGATTGTTTTCACAACCCCAGTCACCTATTCTCAATCAGCCTTAAATTTTAATTATTTCTTCATTCAAATATTAAAAAAAAAATTTTTTCACATATCACTGATAACATGGTATTATGAGTATTTCAGCATGCTAAGAGTTCAGTCTCAAGTTCCAGATGCAAATCAACTGAAGACGACTGGTATTAAAATGTCTCTGGAGACTGCCTAATGCTACTTGTTAGCACTGTCTGCCTATACGCAAATTAAGGCCCGAATGTTGGTAGTCTAAATAATCAACTATACGGTGAGTCCTAAATAGTAATGAATCCTATCTTACTGTTCTATAACTATAATCTTGTGTAGTCAAATCTTTCGGAACAAAATATTATAAATTACTACTACTTATATGTTTAATGCTGCATGATTATGCACTGTTTTCCGAAATTACATTTGTTTATATCGAAAATGTAGACTCTGATAGTCTATTTTCCTTATACTTTTATTATTGTTCCTCTCCAAAATACTGTAACAGATGAAACATACATGACGGTCTTCTGAAAGTAGTCACTCATGCCATGACTTCGAATGAGTTGACAAATAAATATTTTTTAAAAAAAAGAAAAGTTTGTGGCATATTATAACAGAAATTAAAAGATATATATAAAAAAAATGAAGCATTTTGCCAGGGCCTTGCACAAAAAAGGTGGGAGGGTGGTGATTGCTAGTCAGCGGATATGATGGTGGGGACATATGAGAACCACTCTTATCTGTGGGACAGCACTCTATTGCTAAGGCTCCTGAGTTCGAATGGCTTCTGCAGAATAAGAGAATAAATAAAATTTAAAAAAAGACAACAGAAGTTGAAAATTTGCCTAAAGCTGAAGTTTAAATAACAAACTCCTCGAATGCAAGTACATGGTATGAGTCCCCTACTTCAGAAGGACACCTAAATGTATACTTCAGAAAAACAGTAGTTATTATTAAGCCCTCGCTTTTCTTCTACATAGTTCACGCACTTTGACTTTTGTGTTTAACTCCTATTCAACCTATATAAGTAGGTAAAATTATCATCTTTTTTCACTTAAACTTTTTTTTCTTTTCCCAAGAAAGACCAGAATTCCATCACTAGAAAATCTCAGGGGGAAATAGTATTTTTTAAATGAAAAAAAAAAACAAAAAAATGATGAGCCCCATGTCTTTTTTTACATATGTTTTGAATTATTAACACCTATTATATACTTCTGCACCTCTCTGTCGGTTTCCTTGTGTCTTCTTCTCTTTTCAAAGGTACTGCCTTAAACGAAGGCACTGAAACATTGCCGCTATCCTCGGAATATTGCTAGCCCACCTGGTGAATAACGGAACCACCTCTATCATGAAATCTGCTGACAAGTTCAAAGTTGGTCTCATATACAACTGGAAATGTCACAATTATGGTGTACTTACCGGTGAATTTGAAGTTTTATGGACTTTCAAACACTATGAATCATTTAATTACAATTACTGTTCATTCCGCATCTCTTATATTTCACGTCAGCACCTGTACGAAAATGCTACTTACCTTACACAATTAACGTAATCGTTTATAATTCCCGCGTGAAATTGACATACCGTATTTTTTTTCAATTACAGTTTTGATTTGATGCTATATCTCATGAATTATTCAGTTGAAAGCATATCTCGAAAATTACCTATTGCCTTATTTGTACATTTCTTTTTAAATGTTTCTCTCAAATTTACCAGTATTCAATCTATTTCTAGATTAACAAATCATATATATTCTATGAGTTCTAATTAGTGTACATTTGTTCATGCCTGTAAAAATGGCTGGTTTCTGTTCCAGAAATAAAATTATTATTATTATTATTATTATAAGTGCAACTTATTTCTCTTATTCAAAGTTATAAGAAAACACTGTAACAGTAACTCATCCATAACGTGGGCTAATCTTAAATCGTATGAACTACGCCACCATGACTACCTTCTAAAGGTTAACACCCATAAACTCACCACTAGAGCTAACTTTTTCACCATTAAATATTGCAAACTTTGGAACCAGCTACCCTCTGAGATTAGATCCTGTGAAAAGCCTGACAGTTTTAAAAGGAGTCTAGAAAAACATATTAACATGTCCACCCTAGCCCGTCTAAAAGATCCCAACTGCTGGTAGAGTGGGGAGACAATGACATTTCAGTATTTAACTACAGAAAGCACACTAGTCCCAATACTAATACTAGTAATTACGCATAATCAATTCTTGACATTTGATTGTCATTACAATACTTAAATGATTAAAATATTTATGCAGCAAATGTTCTCTTGCTTTACCACGCTTGTTTCCCTTATAACACTCAATTATTGAGCTTAATGTATTCTTTGATAATACGAATTATAATATTCATTACACCCTTATCATATATAGTTTGATTTACTTTACGGCTCCCTGTAACTAACTACTCTTCTTCAGTATACACACACTGCAGTATTGTCAACCAAATGTTAAAATTTTGTTGGTTCTGTGTTAATATCTTTTTGTAATATGTGTAGACAGGTTACTTTTCAACGTCAAATGTTTACTATATAAAAGACTTTCATGATAATTTAGTACAATAAGTCCTGCCAACCGACCTTACCTTCAGTTCTTACTACCTACATTGAACTCTAACTATAGTGTTCTGCCGAATCCTGCTCCACTACTCACAAAACTTATTCCTTTTACTCTTTAAGAGTTTAACATCTTATAAACTAATCTGTTCATTAGGACGCATGCACACATATAGTTTGTTCATAAATCTGTATGTGGAGATCTATTGGAAGCACTCACTAGGAAAGTTAGGAAAATGTAATGTGAGGTACGAACGTGTCTGGAATCAAGCAATATATTTGCTGTAGCCATAACAATCAGAGCCTAACATCATAAAAGGAGGGAGGGTGGTGCATGCTGATCAGTAGATATGGTGGTGGACACTAAGGTGAATCGCCCCATTCTGCAGGAACAGCAATATGCAATTTGGCGGCTCGAGATTTCTATGAGGGCCTGAATCTTTATCTTGAAAAAGATAATAATGATCACCTGGACAGATCATGCTTCTACCTTTAAACATATACCATTCGGTCAGCCTATTGATGAGATGCGACCACGTGGGTTCTGCACAGATTTATGGGGCATCTTATAAATTGACATGCTTTCCTTCGTCGTATCTTCGAATATCCCTTAACAATATCTCATCTCATTCATTTTCTAATAACGTCTTCACTTGCTCATTATATTTCACTAAACCTAACATCTTATAGCTCTCTATGAATTTGATTCGACTTATTTTATTCCTATTCTCTATAGGGTACGGTTGTGCACCAAATACACAAAAAGGTATGAAATTAAAACAACCGGCTTGTGGATAATTGCATTAAAACCAAAAGTGGACATCATGATAGGAAGACGTATATGAGTAGGATTATATATTGCAAATGAACTTTGTCAGCCTAGGGATTATAGTCTCCCACTGTATTTCCTTTAAGAATGCATCTCTTAATGATACATTGCACTTACCTATTTCATTGCACTTTAATGACTCACCTTAGCACCTTTACTTTTCTAAAAGAGCTTACTATCCCCTGTAAACGTTGTACTTACCGCAATATTGGTTGGCTATCGTATGTCTACAACTGCGAGTTGAAAACGAAACGAAGTCGATTTCCCTGCGCAACCTGGAGGACTACTGTTTAATTCAATAATGATACGACATGGGTCAGACAAAGAGTGTATTTATATATATATCAAATATTTAGCTGTTCAAACATTAACTTGTAGGCAATCTACTATTTGACATTATATCATACTTGATCGTGCCTGTAAAAATGGCATGCATTTTCATGTAAATTTATGTTTATATGAAAATATAAATGATTATTATTACTTGAAAGGACTCTTGAATGGACCACCAACTGCGAGGAATACTCGTGTATAAGTCACATAGAATACTGTCTCTTCCCATACCTAAATGCTTATCGTCTAATTGCAGTGTTGTTTTCGACAATTCGTGTTGATGGTCAGTATCTTGTTTCTGAGGATGAGCCAGTTTTATATGGTTCGTGCCATCTATTTGCGTGAGGGAAAAAAGGCAGGACAAGGCATCTGGCAGATTTTTGTTCACTCCCGATACATTGCGAATATCCGATGTAAACTGTGAAACGTAGTCCAGTTGTCCTGATTCTCTAGGTGAATAGTTATCTGAATTTGAATTCAGTGAGTACGTCAGAGGTTTGTGGCCAGTGAAAATTATACATTCACGACCCTCCACTAAATGTCAAAAACGACGTATAGCATAGTGCATTGCCGGAAGTTCTCTGCCGAATGTGCTGTACTTCGTTTCTGCTAGTTGAAGGCTCCTCGGGAAAAAGGCGAGTGGTCGTCACTCTCTGTTAACTAGTTGTTGCAGAACTGCACCGATTGCAGTGTCTGATGCATCAACCGAGATGCTTAACGGTGTCGTTGGATCCTGATACATAAGAAGTGTGGCGTCTGCGATGGCTTTTTAACCTGAGTGAAATTACTTTAATAGTAATAATAATTTATAGTTCGTATAAACGGGTAAGTTTACAAGAAATGCGTGCCATTTTTACAGGCACGATCAGTAATGTTATAAATTACAATACTGAAGTATCATAAATTAAAACTTTTGAGCAGACGCGTCAAGTTCGGTGGACTTTTCATTCCCTCGAAGAGGCTCTGGTAGGGGCTAAATCAGAGAAGCACAGTTGGGAATAGACCGTCAATAATAACTTACCAAGCCTTTGAAAGTGGGGAGACTTTTCACTTTCCGTGGCTCTGGAAAGTTCAGTATCGCCCCAACCTTACTAGCAGGTGGACGAATACCCTTGCAGTCAATGGTGTGGACCAGAAAGTCGAGCGGTTCAACGCCTATCTGACACTTTTGAATATTACTGGTAATACCATGTAGGCGTAACTTTTCGAATGCCAAGTCCAAGTGTCTAAGCTGAGTTACTTTGTCTGGATTGGCGATGAGGCAGTCGTCTAAGTATGCGTATTCAAAGTCGAGACCGCGAAAGACTCCGTCAATGAAGCGTTGGAATGTTTGTGCCGCATTCTGGAAACCGAATGGCATACGTAGAAATTCAAAATGTCTGAAAGGTGTAATGATAGTCATTTTCGGAATATCTTCTGTTGCCATGGGGATTTGGTTATATGCCTTAACCGAGTCTATTTTCGAGAAAGTAGTTTCATCAGATAATGTTGCCGTCAGGTCGTGTATGTGAGGAAATGGATAGCAATCAGGGGTTGTTTTGGTGCTCATTCGCCGGTAATTGCCAGTGGGTCACTAATTATTGCTATCTTTTTTCAGTGCCATATGCAGTGGGGATGCCCATGGGCTATTTGATGGCCGAATGATGTCAAGGGTAAGCATATGGTCGAACTAATTTCTAGAGAGTCTCAGTTTGTCAGGAGCAAGTCGTCGTGCTTTAGATGTCACGGGTTGTCCTGAGGTTATAATGTGATGCATAACATTACTGGTTATGCACGGTGAGTCGTTAGATGGGCAATTAAGTTCTGGGTACTTATCAACAATCGGTTGGAAACTTGGATCAAGGATCGCCTTCTTCTTAACGAATGACAAGCTAAGGCCTACGTAGGTGACGCCTTTAATAGATAGTCTAGTCTTATCGTCCATCAGTCTTTCTACGAGGTAATCATGATGGTTTAGTAGGTATGTGCCAATGATGGGCATTGTGACGTCAGTGAGAAGGAAAATCCACTGAATTTGTTTGCGTAAATCAACTTTCAGATAGATGTATTTCCTACCAAAGGCTGCAGCTGGTTTTCTACTCATAGCCTGTAAGTTGAACGCAGGTTCCTTCTGTCGATCTGCCGCTGTAGCAGGGAGAACGCTGACTTCGGCGCCTGTGTCGACTAAGTACCGGGTCTGATTGACTACATCACGAATGTATAGTGGGTGACTATTGCCACCTGCGACGGTTGCCGCTAACACTTGCCGGCGAGATAGTTTCCCGTAGTCTTCGAGACATTGCGAAAATTACAAGGTTTTCGGCAACATTTCGTCTCCTGGCCATAGGTATTGTGACACCAACACCAGTCAGGGTTTTTAAGTGAACGTGGCTCCCATTTAGACCGACCATGTGGGTTTCGCCGTTGAGAGGACTTCGGACGGCGACAGGAGAAATTACGGGTATTATTTGACCTAAGTAGCTGTCGGATGGAGTTGCATAACTCTATCACTGCTGTGTCCCCACCTGAAGTCTGTTCAGTAATTGAGCACATTTCAGTAACTGGCCATTGTGTTGTTTCTAGAATTTAATGGCTGAGGTGGCTAAGTGGTCAATAATAACACCTTGAATTGTCACCGGCACAGCCCGTACTGACTGTGGCAGTTTGGACGAGAACATTTCTCTGAAAAGTCTTTCATCGAAATGACGTTGGCTGATTACTTCCCGCATTCCCGTTGGTGTGTTCACAGCTGACTGATCACCCAACACCACGTTGCGAAAAATTTTGATCTAGACGCTACCGATCAGTGAGGTTGTTTCTCTTTGGGAAGGTTGCTTCAAGCAGATCACACAAGTTACTTATTTCTGGGCTCAACATCTCCGCAATTACGCATTTGCTAAGTTCCCGTGGTACAGCGTGGACAACTTCAAGCAGCTGTGAACGTGGATCAGTTAACCCATGTTAGCTGAAATCAGACTTAGCTATCTGAAACCATGATTCTGCATTATCTGGCCAAAATGACACGAGTTTTGGCGGTTGATCGAATATGAATGACCTTAGGAGTATAATCACTCGTGGAAAAATATGTATGGTTTAAAATAGTACAAGAACAAATACAAAATGGAATGAACTTGCCGGATTTGTCTGTGTATTTACCAAAGATGAAGTTCGCGGTAGGGCTCACCAGTTCAGAGGCTAATGGTGCTGACGTTCACGGATAGTACGAAGTATACTAACTCAAGATCTAATACCCACAACTTCTGTAGTATTCGTTCCGCGTAGACTAAAGGCAAAGCAAAACACCAGAAGTGATCGTCCAAATTACGAGTTGTATTTCGGGACCGAATCGGAGTGCGAGATGATTACTTAACTAGCTAGGGATCGTGCACGAACGTAACACGACAGCGTGCCAAATAGCCTGGGTACTTGACTGTAAACCTTTAGATAAATAAACTGAATAAAACAGTGAGGGTCAGCATCCACTGTTCACTGATGAATGCTGTGGCCAATAATTCTGGGGAATTATTGCTACAGTCCTTTCCGCAGTTTCTACCGACGCAGCCAGAATTTGGTCGTTCTCCTCATCTGAGCCTTCTTTTGAATATTTAGTCGCACCAGGTTATTCTGCCATTAGGTTATTCAAGGGGCAATTAAGCTCCAGGTACTTGTCACCAGTGTGCTGAATATTTGAATCAACTACTATTTTCTTCTCAACCGGTGGCAAGCTTTCACCTACTTAGGTGGTACAGTTTGTCAATCCCAATTGTGGGATATCTACTAGCGGATCATAATAGCTAACTACATCCCCATAAATGAAAGCAGAAGTTAAAAATTTGTCTGTGACTAGGAAATTAAGCAAGTTCCCATGAAGCGGCATATTTAGAGTGAGTGTTACTGTAAACTAATTTTTCGTGTAGTTGCTCAGACATTATTTTTAACTGGGTTTATCCGTTATTTTCTATCCCGTTTGAGATTATTCAGCTCACATATGTACATGGCTAAGTTAATAAACAGTTACTGTTACCAGCAAATGAAAGTGACGGGTGTTAGAAAGCTGACACAACATAGAATACATTTGGAATATTTTTGCCGCTTGCGGAAACCATTTTTCTACATTACCAGTTCAAAATGAGAGTAACTGAATTGGTTATGCAGACGTCAGCCCCATTCGTATTACTTTTGGAGCCTGATCAGATAATAATGTCTTCAAATTTTAGGAAGTCAAAATCTTTCAAGTTTAACCAGCTTAGAAATAGTTTTGGTATTTATTCAACGTCTTAGCTCACACTTTTTAAGCATAGTTTGATGCGGAAGGAACTGAATTATCAGCGTAGGACTTTGCAAAGGGTACTATTTCTAGTTGCCACACTTCATTGAAGCATATGAAGTAGACCAAAAAAGTTCACTATACCTACAATAAACATAAGTGTACTAAAAATAGTTATAGGCGGATATAACGAGTCTGAAAGATGGCACAACTGAGGGAATTCTATTGAGAACAATTTTAAGCCGTTTTATCAGCTTTTACTAACCACTGATTCTTAGCATCTTGACTCCAGACAGGCAGTGGAAACCTCCTAAGGTGAAGTCACCCTTTTGTTGGAAATAAATGCAATGTAACCTTAGAAACTCTGCAGATACATTGGCTACCACTAGCAGTTTCAGTACTGAGTGAATAAACTTCCTACCATATTGTCCGAGTTATTGAGTTTGATTATGTGTAATGAATAAGCCAAACAATGCGTCTCACCTAATCTGCTTATAATTAGCAAATAGTTTGTACTTTGTTGTGCTTGAAGCATTAACAAGAACATTAATTCTTCGATGATTCTGAAGAATGATACAGCTGAAATCTGGATTTTCACATGATAAATAGTCAGTATTATAGTTATCTTCATATTTTGAAAATAAATATCCAATTTGCTAACACCATACATCCTGCTGCTAATGATATGGTAGTAGCTTGGTTGAATTTCCCCAGCTAATGTTCTTGGTTTCTTATCACATTTCGGTGTACTTTTGAATAGATAATAAAGTGGTGCAATATTTCAGAAATTATTCATACATGTCTTCAGTATTGATTTCCGTTGACATTGAATTCATAAGTGCATAATTTTAAAGTATTTTAACGACAATGAATATAGTATAGATTTTACATACATAATTATTCTTCAGCTTTCAGCCAGCGAGTCCCGAGTTTGAGTCCCACTCCATCTACTTCAACCTGAGGAACTGGGTAGTATCGGCATCATTTCCGTCCCGTATTGTGGTATAATATAATTAATATTGAGGTTACTTGAAAATTGTTAAATAAGAAGGGCCCTACCGATTAAGGTGTCTTGGGCACGTGTTAGTTATGTCAAACCATCTCCTTATTGAGAGATGTTAAGCCAATACAGGGCTAAGCTGAGAAAGTTTTAGGAGTAGTCAAACCGACATATGTTGTTGGTTTGAGTTATGTAGGCTGCTCAGCTGGTGTCTTTGTGACGCTAATACCAACGGTTAGATGGCTCAAAATTGTTCTCATTGGCGCAGATGCATTCACTCTTTGTGAACTCATAGATCCATCAAATTCTCACTAATCTTCATGTAATTATTCTTTCCACAACACATCTTTCTTCCATTATGGTTCTTTTAAATTTCATCTCTCTACTTCTGTGTGCTATATAATATAGCAACTTGAACTGCTGGACTTCCGCGCAGTCCTACGTTAAAAACGCTCTCTCAGTAGTATCATCAGCCTTCACATAATAAGTGTGACTCATGGTCTGGTGCATGAAAGGTATATTCCGCTTAACCGACTAACTTACTGACTAATATGGCTTAGGACTAGTTAAACTGATGAAACGTGTGATATGTCAAATAACCTTAAGCATGCTTATTTTGTATATGTAATGATGAAAATGTTCTCTTTCCGCAATACATTTATTAAACCCAGTTTGTTTCGCCCTGTCTCGTTTTAGAAACAAAAGTTGTCCTCAATTGAATCAAAAACTGTCCAATGAATACAAACTTCCCTCCTTCTCGTCTTCAGGTGTCAAGTTTATCCTGTAAAAATAAGTGTGGTTTTTATGGAAATCCTTCGTGGGATGGATATTGTTCCGTTTGCTATCGTAACGCACATCAAAAGCAAACAACACTCCGTCAAACGTCTACAGCTACAACAAATTTGTCACAGAGCTCTGATACAGAAGTTAAGCGCAAACAAAGCACTGGAAAAAACTCGACCATCAAAAATATTTTCAAGGTTCCCCGAGGTAAGGGTCAATCTTTTCAAATGTTTCAGATGATAGTCGTGATCCAAATCCAGTAAATCCAGAAGAATGTTTGCAAGCTGAACAAGAGTTTAAGGCCTTTCTGAACACTCTTCGAGCTTCTATAAATGCAGATATTTCCCGTCATGTAAGGCGCAATTTGTAATCATGGAAGTTTTCTTAAGGTTTCAAAGCTTTTGGAACAGTTAGAACCTATTCGTGGTTCAAATATTAATCAGGCTTCAATGATTGTGCAAGATTTTTACCACAACATTTCCAACCGTATTTCAAATAATCCTATGTACTCAGTGAGTCGTTATTTTGTTTTCTTTACAAATAATAGAGTATATTATCTCTGTCCTGTTGGTGTAATGCAGTAAAACTTAGATCCTTTTAGGTAACCATATAACTACTTTCCTCCTAATCTAAATACAGCCTGCATCTTAATAGTCTGTAATCTTTCCTTGTTGCTGCTTTGGTTGTTTCTATGAGTGAAATTAAAAGTATTACTGCCACGTTATTTATTTTTATGAAAGCCACATCCTTCAGTTATCATATCGGCTCATACTAGAAGTTGTTTGTTATATAATTTACCTTTTTCTTGTTTTGAAATATTGATTTACGGGGATTTGATTGATTTCAAGTCTGATCACGAACTGACTTCAGTTGAGGAGCCACTGAAAACCAGGGAGTACTGAACAGTTGTGTTACCTTAGTTTGGGACTCTTCATTAGTACGCTTGCATGACCCCACTGTGAGGGTTTGAACCCAAGGCCTTCGGGTTACAAGGTTAACCCGTAGTCCATTCAGCAACTGAGACGGAATCCAATGGTTGTCTAACTGAAGTCACTTGGTGATTAATCTTTCTTCGTTTGTTTATATGGTGAGTAAATGAAAGCCTTTCATGATATAATTGTTTAAATTATTACTGTTTTATTATTATTATTTGATTCCATTTATTTATTCACCCCCCCCCCCCAGAGTTTATCAGTACAAACCAGGGATTCTATACTAAATTCAGTAGAGCGCTTTGTTACAACATGGATTTATTTTTGGGCTTTTGCTTCCCCTACAACTGATGATGAAAATGTAGACTTGAAATTACAAGAAAAAATTCGTTCATTACACTGGGTAACTCCTTACCTACTTGATTCTCCAATCAATCCAAATTCCCCGGAAGAACTTACTCATTTGGATTTAGCTACATTTGGTAAGTCTTATTTCTTTTGCATAGGCGAAACTACAATGCTTTCAGTCAAATGTGTTATTGACTTATCTTTATTTATGTGGGCTATACGGGTTTTTATACAATGGTTGTATAACTTCATATATGAAGCCATAGCTAAAATCAGTTCGAAGAAATTTGATCCAGAACCTTTTGTGCATATACATTATGAAATATTGAACAGTTCCACCTACCTGATACTCGTCTCTACAGTTAAAATAACTTCTCAAAGATATTCTGCTGTACAAATGTTATCTATCAAGCACCTGTTACCCTGATCATACTAAGATCCACGTATATACGATGTATTTATTTTGATAAAATTCAGTACAAAAAGCACTCAATGATTTGATAATATATAAGTGCTATTGCTTCTTATTACTTTCTATGCCCCCATAAATGACCTGGTACTTCTGAGGATGTAATTCTCTCATGTGGTCACGCGTTCACAGTCTGTGTCAGGTAGGTCCTATTTACTGCCTTCATGCAATGGGCGGCAGTGTTCCTCGCAAGAGTAAGAGAGTGAATTTGAATGTCTGGCGCTTACCGTCGGACTGGTGGACATTCTAGTCTACCTAGAAAACCCTGATTCCAAACCTATCGTGTGCGTGGGTCCAAGAATCCGATTGGATCGAATGGCGTATCAACCTGTTTTGGACACCGGAAACTATGTGAACGTGGCTCCCGACGCTGCTGCACTGCCTTGTGAATTGCATTTCAATTCAAAAGCTTGGAGGATAGCCCCTTGAGATAGTCTGGCCTCAGGGCAGTATCCCAGTCCTCTCACAAACCATGGGACTTTTTGTGGCTCATCTCTTAGTGACCATAATGTACCAAGTTTGTGTCTTCATGAAATAATATTGTTTTCTATAGACCTCGATCTACAGCTTATTATTTTGGTGCTTGATTGCTTAGTTTCGCCGTTCTTATTTAGAGAAGTGTTGTTTATAATTCTTCTCAAATAAACATTCAGCATGTTACCACTTGTATTTGGTAAATTGGATTTGTTCATGGTTTAGATCACCCACCTGACCGATAGCTGCTACCTTGACGTGGTGGTCTCCGGGCTTACATATCGCAATGACCCAACAAGCTACACTGGCTGGAACTATTGTTCCTGCAGGTCCTACCATGCCAGGAAGGTTGTTAGGATAGCGTTTAGACTAAAAGCAGTAACCGGCATTGTGGAAGAGTTTTTTTACACTATCCTGGGGGTCGTACTGCTGGGAAACAGGGAGGTAACAGCAGTAAGGTGTTTCCCTCAGATGACCAACATGCCAGCCACTTATGCTGTCTCTCCACTCTGGATAGAGGGGTATAGAAAAGATATGTCCCAACAATTGTACATCCTGACTTACCCTACGGTGGTCCGTAACCGGCAGTAAGTTTACTAATACGGAACCAATCCCAGAAACCAGTTCATACAGGCCGTGTGTCACCGGCTTCAAGCACTTGTCCCCTGGGCTCTCCGGTCACGCAACACTAACCCTCTTTCTGTTTCAGGTACCCGAGGACTCAATTAGATAACCCAGCGAGAAAGCTATATTTATTTTGGCAACCTTAGGTAACATCTCAGGGTCATCAATCTCTAGGCAAAATATGTGATTGCTTTCACGGAGGTGCTGTCTGATATCTCGGACTGTAACGTAGATCACAGTGATGGCTGTTAGTCCCATATCGATACTGTTTTTGTGTTGTTACTGGATAGCAGATAATTAGGAAGTATTGGTTGAATATTTTAACTGTTGGTTAATGTGTTTTCAGTTGCTTTCTGTCCTAGTTGACTCTCGTACTCAAAAATCACAAAATTTTCTACAACAGTTCCTTCATTAAATGTAGTATCTACCTGCTTTTACATCTCTTTGCTGATTTTGGCATTCCCTGATAATTTAATCTGCTTTTTTTTGGGGGGGGGTTTCTGATCAAATGTCAGTGATTCCCAGGTTAGACCATCATTTCTTGCGTTTAAAATGTTGTGGTGTTCATTGGTTGACGGACTTCTGAGTAAACTGATACGGGAACTGTTTAATGATAATGATAATAAAACGTAGATGAATGGCTTAAAATGCTAATTTAACCCTATATCTTAAAAATGCGTTTCAAAGATTGTATGAGTTGCTTTAAGTACATATTTTTAGACTCAGTCATGTAATGTAATGTAATGACAACAGCAATAGTCATTTTCGATAAAGATGATTGATGGGCGACTGACTGACTGGTTTCAACGCAAAACTTTGCACAGATGTGCAGCAGTTCGAGTCGCCACACTTCACTTAGCACACAGCAAAAGAAGAGAGTAAAGAGAGATTCAAAAGAGAAAAAGAGATAATAAACAGAAATGTGCGGCAAAAAGAATAGTAATATGGAAGAACAACAGAGTTTTATTGGATATTATAAGCCACAAGGAGTGGATGCATCTGCGCCAGCCATTGAGGACGATTTTGGGCCATATCACCAATTATCTCCAGCCACTGGATTTTACCATCCCGAGGACCCCAACCAGTCAGGCAGTCTACACCTCCCTACGTGACTGGCTTAAAATAAGCGTTGTGGATTTCATTGACTAATGTAGCCATATTTTGGTTTGACCACCTCTAACTCTTTTCTATCCTATGTCAGCTAACATTGCACGTCGAGGAAGGCAATCGATGGCTAGGCAGGCATGCGTAACACATGTCCTAAGCATCTCAATCGATGAGGCTGCTTCACAGCCACAGTGGTCTAGTGGGTTAACCCCTTGATGTTTGAAACAATGGGCGATGGGTTCAAGTCCCAATGAGGATGGCAGGCACATCCAGCTAACGAGTCCCAATTAGAGTGAAATACACATCCTGGATTCCCCTGCTTAATCCCCATCCACCAAATATACCCTATGACCACTAGCCAAAACCAGTCCTATAGAATATAATTCAGTATCTGGGCTTAACAAATGAACGGTTTAAAACTGCGTTTGGGATTGGTAGTATTTTTTATAGCATCATTTTCCTCAAAACTTGTTTTATTCTTACCTAACTACAGGTTTAACAACTACTCAAAGTATACAGTTCTAAGAGTTTTTGACAGTAAACTAAAATCTACTTCCACGGGTTGCTTATTGATCTGTATTGACTCAATTTTTCAAAATTTCGTAATGCCTTACAACGTCATTTATGACCTGAAGTGTCTATCGTGACTCAATTTCACTATTTATCATATGACATTATTACTGTGATTGGTGGTTGAAGGCGAAATCAACGTGTGTTTGACCACCAGATATTTTTTCTTTTAGCTATTAAAACTAAAAGTACATGGATAAAAATCAAAATAATAAATAGAAGTAGTTCTTATTATCAAACCTCGTGCTTCCTGCTGTAAACGTAATCCGAAATTATTGAATTGATTTCCTTTACAGCTGATTGATTACAAGCAAACTGGAATTCTCAATTAAGCGTTACACTTCAAACCATTATAATCACTCACTCACTCATTCACTATGTGGTATCTTTATATTACTTTTATGCTCATGTATAGTTGTTTCGTACCGTTTATCCATTCATATTTTACCTTTGGTATTGAGTAAATCAATCAAGCTCATTTTTTTTACCTACAATTAGAACGTCAATATTTAGCCTTATTTTCAAAGTGTTTTGTCTCGATCGAATAACTTCCTCGACGGACAATGTTAGCTGACATAGGGTCAAATTGGAAAAGAGAAACCTAGTGGTGGTCAAACGAAAACATGGCTTCATCAGTCAGTAAAATCCACAACAGTTAGTTTAATCCAAGTTAGGTGGTGTAGACTTCCTGACTCGTTGGTATCCTCGGGATGGTAAACACCAACGAAGGCTGGAGACAATTGGTGACATGGCTCAAAATCTTCGTTGTCAATGGCTGGCGCAGATGCATCCACCCCTTGTGACTTATAATATCCAATAAAGCTATATGGTTCTTCGATATTACTATTCTTTTTGCCTCATATCTCTGTTCACTGTTTCTATTTTGCATCTCTTTTCACTTTCTTCTCTTGCTTTGTGTGCTACATGGAGGGAAAGTGGCAACTCGAACTGCTGCACATTGGCGCAAAGTTCTACGTTGAAACCAGTCAGTCAGTCAGTGATCGAATAACTTGGTAAAGTGATCTGACCTTTATACACAAGCATTTAAAAGACTATTATACGTCTTCAAAGGACCAGCACATTATTATTATTATTAAAATGCAAACTTAGTACATTATGGGCACCAAGAGATGCGCTACACAAAATCTCACAGTTTGTACGAGCGGCGAGAGCTGGGATAACTGCCCGAATGCATTGAATTATAGTCAGGAGCTACGTGCTTTTATAGTTTCTGGTGACCAAAACGCGTTCACATGCCATTCGATTCTTTCGGATTCTGGAGCCATTAGATTTGAAATCACGGTTTTCCAGCTCCCTTGGATAGAATAGAATGCATTTTTTTGGTGGGGGGGGGGAGACTGAAGTCTGCTTACGCTTGTCCCATACCAGGTCGTTTGTGAGGGCCCTAACTAACGCAATTGGTATTACCACCTTTTTTAAAGCAAACATACACACATACACACTGCTATATGCTCATAATATTTACAGTGGTGACGATTTAGGCGTCACTAAGGTATTATATTATTATAAATGATTCACTACTAGGTGCTTCGCAGTTTTGTTCACCCTATCTTTAAAACTTTATCTTGTGTGGTTCTGAATTCAATTTCTTTAATTCCTTCTTTTCCACGCTATCCCATATATTTTACCTAGCGTTTTTGTCTGGATTCTTACACATGAATTTTCTCTGTATGCAGTTTCGAAAACTGAAAACCGTAGAAAATTTAACTTCTCTTGGGTATCAGGTGTTGTATTCATTCTCCAGATTCAGTAGAAGAGAGAACAGGCTAAATTTCATGAGAAATTCTTTCGTGAACATCGGTCGTGTAAATAAATGTTCGGTGGGATTAAATTTTTGACCTTGTTATTAAGACATGGACGAATAACCTTCTGAAATGTAACTTAAATTCCTCATTAGATCCTACAACAAAAAGTATGTTCAGTAAATGGTTACTCTTTCTAAATCTTTCTCAAACTGTACAGTTACAGTTACTTAGCAGCAAAAAGAAATATTCTCCTGAATCGCAGATTCAGGTAATGTCTGTCGCATATCTATTAGAAACTGTGGTGAGAGCTGTCTGCAAGCCGAAAATCGTAGACGGCAATTTACGTCAATGTTACGTCCCGAATCGGGGTCATACGAAAAAACAGTAACAAAGCCCAACCTTGAGGAATTCACCAACCAATCACAGCAGACTCAAGGTGTGTGCAAATACGATTCGCGGATATATGGCTTAACTTTCTAAGAAACGGTCACGAGCAGTACAGAATAACCTTCAGCAAGAAAACAACCAATCAGAAGACGTTGCTTCTCTGCTAACAATAACGCTAATATTAATGTACATAAAAATCTATAAATATCTGTTGATTTTCTCAATAAACGATTTGTTGCCTGGCCCTTGTCTTCTGTCGTTACAAAACAACTTTTCCTGCAGTCAGATTCTAACTTACTTTCACCATTCAAACAGTGATATAGCTATGTGTAAATAAAGGAGAGGTTACTGTCACTAACCTCTTCGCCTAACCCTATGGAGATAGGTATATCGGTCGCACTTAGAGTTTACCTTCTAAATGTATCATAGAACGTATGATTTCCTGGTTTTTCAGAAAAAAAACATTTAATGACGCTTCTAAGAGCTCCTCATACTGACATACTCTGAGATGTACGGTATGATAATATACAGTTATTAAAGTTCACTTACGATTCATCATGTGTGTCGAAACCGATTCATACTTCTCTATCCAATTTTAGAATGTTTCTTAAATTCTGGCTTTTAAACCATTAAAATGATACTCCAAAATGTATCATGATTCACATTTTATGAAAAATGACATTGTGATACGATGTGTCTTGTTTATTAAGTTACCACAAGCCATTCGGTTGCTTCAAACTATTATATGCTCTGTCAGTCAAGCATTTCAGTGTAAATCTCGTCAGGAACCAGCTTGCCTGTCTGAAAGTTCTGGCATCGATGTCTGATGGTGTCGTGGGCGCCCAATTCTGAAGAGTTCCAGACTATGATGAAACAGATGTCCAACTCTCCTTGGTTTCCAGTTGGTTCATGGCGAAATCTACATTGAGATTAATCCGAATCCCTACAAAATCCATAATCTGAGCTCACGCATTACTGTTATCAGTGATCCTCCACGCATCACTTTTCTATCCATATATATATATATGTATATATATATATATTACTATGGTTACCTGGCGGATACTTCAATAATTTCCAATTGTTGGTTTTGTAGGGATTTTTGTTTGATTGGTTGGAGGATTTCATCTTAAAGTGATATCAGTTAGAGAACCATTGGAAAACCAGCTGAGAGTAGTGGACAGTCAGCTGTTTCGTCCTAGTTTGGGGCTCTTCACCAGCACACTCCCACCACAGGAATTCGAACCCAGGACTTTCTGGTTACAAGGCTGGCGAGCTCGTAGACCATTAAGCCACTGGGACGTGATCCAATGACCAGTGCATGAATTCCAACTTTTGCCAATTCATGACATAACGCGACCACTTCGCAATATCTTCTTCGATGAGTTACTGCCTCACCTTCAACCTGCTGTACCCTACTGGTCATGGCTTCCCACTAGAATCCCAGTTTAACTGCCTGAATAGGACCAGTCGCCAGTGAGCATCAAATTAACTTTCAAGTATTGGTTTTGTAGGGACGACGCAACCAGTAGGGTACAGCAGGTTGAAGGTGAAGCAGTAACTCGTCGAAGAAGAAGACATTGCGAAGTGGTCGCGTTATGTCATGAATTGGCAAAAGTTGGAATTCATGCACTGGTCATTGGATCACGTCCCAGTGGCTTAATGGTCTACGAGCTCGCCAGCCTTGTAACCAGAAAGTCCTGGGTTCGAATCCTGTCGGTGGGTGCGTACTTCTGAAGAGTTCCAAACTAGGACGAAACAGCCGTCCATTAACTCGCAGGTTTTCCAATGGTTCTCTAACTGATGTCAACCCATGATTAAATCCTCCAACCAACTTCAATAATTGTTTTGCATTTTTCCTCCTTATCTTATTTCAGCTCTTATCAAAGTGAATACACTTCTAGCCTCTGAGGATAAATTGGATCAAATAGTTGAATGCTGTCGCAGTGTCTTTGATGCTTTAAAAGTTCACTATCGAAATTATTCTGTTAAAACTCAAGAATATATGTACAATAATGCTGCCACCAATGATGTAAACACTGGTACTAACAGTAATAGTAATAGTAATACACCGTTGGGTTCTGTCTTCAAGCCAGGTATGAATAATTCAACTCTACCGAAAACTTCTACTAATCCTATGCATAATACTGTCGAAGAAGATAATACTACAGCGAATGCTGATGATTTCCTACCCACATTAATATGGGTTGTCCTAAATTCAAATCCACCGTTGATTTACTCGAATTTACAATTTATTATGCGATTTGCTAATCAGAATAGATTGAATAGTGGAGAAGCTGGTTACTTCTTTACAAATCTGGTGAGTTGTGATTTAGTTTTCTTTTAATTTATAGCAGGTTGAAGATGAGACAGCAATTCATCGAAGAAGACACTGCGAAATGGTCGTGCTATGTCGTGAATTAACAGGAGTTAGAATTCATGGGCTGGTCATTGGATCAGCTGGTCCCAGTGGCTGCTTAATGGTCTACGAGCTCGCTAGCCTTGTAATCAGAAGGTCCTGGGTTCGAGCCCTGTCTGTGGGTGCGTGCTAAAGAAGAGTCCCAAACTAGTGGGACGAAACAGCTCTCCAGTACTCCCAGGTTTTGCTGTGGTTCCCTAACTGATGTCAGCTCATGATGAAATCCTCCATCTTATTTAAATTAGTTAATGATATAAAAGTATTTATATTTCCCCGTGAATGAAGAAAACAAAACGGTATTCCATTATGGACAGAATGTTATTTTGATAAAATCACTCAGTGTTATACGGTAATATTAACTGATGACAACGTTTCGAGCACAATTTATTGCTCTTCATAATCATATCAAGCCACTCACACAACTTTCTTGCTTCATTTATATACATGAGTAAAAATTCATGATTAGACAATTGAATAAAATCAATATAAGATAAAGTACATTCAGAAATAATAATAATATTAGTGTTATCAATAAAATACAATCAGATGGGAAATAAGATGTTTTTTATAGTAAAAATAAGTAACTAGTAGATCAGGAGTAGTGAGACTACCTGTCAGAACATAAGAATTTAGCTAAGGTTAAAATGATTGATCTGACGAAGATAAGTAATTTAGAAAGAAAGCTCAGCAATCACACTGCATGCATTAACACACAACCACATAATAGGGTGGGTGGGACAGAGTCAAAATTCTAAAAAGTAATCTATGTAGGTGGAGAGAGAGATTGATTACTGAATCCTGGTTCATTGAATCTACACCCAACACAACACATGCAATAGAAGTGACTCAATGCAAACACCAGAGATATGGAAGATATTATTACCATAAGTCAAATCAGAGGAGGATAATAAATAATCTTAAAATTCTATTTCAATTCAAGCACATCACAACATTCTAACAAGTTACTTATTAATATTATTATTATTATTATTATTATAACTATGAAAGCACTCGTCTTATTTCGCATCTGATTGTACTTGATTGATAACAGTGGTCTTATATTGATTTTTATTCAAATGTCTAATCATCAATTTCACTCATGCATATAAATGAAGTAAAAAGTTGTGTGGGTGACGATATGATTATGAGTGGCAATAATTTGTGCTCGAAACGTGGTCATCAGTTAATATTACTGTGTAACACTGTGTGATTTTATCAAAATAAAATCTTATCCATAATGGACTTATACTCTACCGCCACAGTGCCGAAGTTTTATACTTACAACAATAATACAAAACGCTATTGTTAATACCGACGTTTAAAATACTGCCAATGCTTTTATCAAATAATATTATTAAACCAGAATTAGACACGTTCATCACTGCATTTCCAAATATCCGGTATGGTTAAGTAAGGAACAAATAAGATCTATTCGTAGCTAGCTCTGTTTTAGCACACCTTGTAGATAGTGTGCGTAAAGTTGATGTTAGTACAGCATTCAAAATTATTTATCGCATTCTCATACTAATCTTAATTTCGCTTTACGAGTTCGTCTTCTAAATACAACAGCTGAGGCCATAGAAATCCACCTGTGGAAGAAGCTAAACCTTTATGTTCACAAGAAATTCGTACAGCCACTTTTCTTATTTTGGCCATCGTTACATGAATGTATAAACCCCAGACTACTTCGTGCCCCTCCCCTTAAACCTTTTAAAAATTATAATTGTCCAAATTATTTTTCTGACTACTTCATCTTTATTTAATTAAAAGTTATCGAATCGTTTTATTTTTCTTTAATTATCTGTAACGTAATCAACTTGGACACTCACTTATTCCCTAATTGTTCTTCATTTTTCCAAAATTATGCATTATGCAATCCACTTGTTGTAACCATTTATACCTTTTAATTGTGTGCATTAATTTTCTTCGTTAATTATCACCCCTTTGACATGTTGATATTGATACTGACTAATTATTTTTAACAAACATATCGCCACTTGATTGGTAAATTGTTGTGTATTGTAATAAAAATTCTATGTATGTATATTAGAGTAGAGTCAGAGATGAGGATCAAATTTAAAAGCAAATATTTCTCCGTCCAGAATTCACAAAATCTCAGCTTATATACAGTAATTTAATCATAGCTCTTCAGCGTGAGGTAATTTTTTTGCGTTGTCAAGTAGGTGAATTCGCAAGGATGGCGAATCATGTGTTGGTTGTTGGATTTGATAAGTTTATGAAGTTATGCAAAACGGCTTGTGTTTACATAATGAAATTGCCTATCACATTTGTGCTGATTTTATCACCTCATGGGGAAGAGAGACTTTGCGACCTGGTCATAGTCTGTTTTGATCCCTCATTCTTATTCAGACAATTAGGATCCCATCAAATCTGAAGTTTTTCTGGATGATTTCAGTATTGTCAAAATCAATTTTGCGACCTGATTCAATAAACATGTAGACGTATGGTTGACGATTTTTCAAAGTTTTCTTGTCCCATTGGATTTCTCTGTGGTCAGTGATGCTACTGGATACATGCATTTCTTCGGAAGCAGCAATAATCGAATACGTGGAGCCGCTGCACATTCTCAACTTGAAGAGACCAGGTTTCCCAGGCGTAGAGCAAAACTGCGCACACCGAAGTATTGGAAAAACCGACTTTTGACAGCCAGACTAACTTCTCAAAGATGCCAGAAGTGGCCTAAATTGGCGTATGATAGCCTAAGCGTTCTTTATACGACTGGAGATCTCACCCAACATTGTGATGGGGGACTCTGTAATGTGACACATATGTTCACTCTTAGTCTTCCGAATTCTGAAATTCTTCACTTAGTCACTGTCCTTATTACACCGATGCTTGTATGTTATAAAATCATTGTGTTTCTGTTTCCATATTTTGTATGCTTCCTGAAATTGTGTCAGGACTTGAACTGATTTAACTTCTGTGTTATGTTCTATGTTGATCTACTTGAAAACTGGCGTTTTTTTGAATATACACAGTTTTGTTACAGGATTTCATCATGAGCTGAAATCGGTTAGAGAACCATTGGAAAACCTGGGAGTACTGGACAGCTGTTTCGTCCTAGTTTGGGGCTCTTCATCAGTACGCATCCACCGGGGTTCGAACCCAGGACCTTGTGGTTACAGGGCGAGCTCGTAGACCATTAAGCAGCCACTGGGACCCGATCCAATGGTCAGTCCATGAATTCTAACTTCTGCCAATTCACGATATAGCGCAACCGCTAGCCAATGTCTTCGGCGAGTATTTGTCCTCGAAGTTTCAACGTTGAACTTATTCATGTCTTTTTGAACTTTACTTTCTTCTTTCATCCTATATAGTCATGTGCTGTACATTTTCTCAGAAATCTAACACATGAATCACTTAGTTTATCAGAAGAAGATTTCGGCCGATGTATGCGGAAAGGTTTAGCACTGGTGAGACGTTCTGGTGAACCATTATCAGAGGGCGAGAAAATGCTTACAGAGAATGGGATTCATTTGGTGGATCTAGAAGATAGGTAAGCATTTTTGTTTGTTTGTCCGTAAAAGGGGAGTATTGGTTATTTTTCACTTCTAGTTGTGTCGGTTTTTTACTTCCCTGTAAATAGAGTTCTGTGTCTGTTTTCGTCTCGTAATATTTCATGCAATCAGCCTAGTCAACCTGTCCATCGCTTTACAAAGAAAATTGTTTTCGGTGGCACAGCAGTTAGGACTCTCGCCGGCCATGCACATGGTTCGAGGTTCGATCCCTGGTCGACGCACACCTGATATCAATGGTCGGCCTGCAAAATTTGGACTATCATATGCTGAAAATTCCATACTTGTAGCAAAAATACTGTGTTGAATCAAGCTATAATAGAGAATAATGTTAGGGGAAGATTTTAAGGTTAAATTAATATCACTAAAATAAAATAAAGACACCTAGGTAACTATGTACTGTGATCGACTTGGGCAATGGGTTTTTTGCCCTAGGACTCGGCGCTATCTCTATTCCGTTGTCTAATTCACATCAGTTTTTTTTAACTTCCTTTAGTTGCGAGTGAAAAATACGACTTCAGGTTTGAAGCCTTGAAGTTTCAGTGGCTATGGTATTGTTTTTACGGGGTAGGGCTGCTACCTTCACGCCCAACCTTACCTCTTTTCCGGGGTTTACTACTGGCTGGGAATCAAACTCCAGACCACAAGAGTGGCTAGTGAGCATTCTACCGCTAAACACACTGACGCACACTCTGTTAATTAAGTAAATGACCCTGTAATAGCAACTAATTTTAGTCTTACCGCTATCTAACCGACCTTTATTGATATGGTAGTGTATGTGCAGGAATATTCACTCTAGCCCCAACATAGCCCAATGGATCTCTGTGCTATACTAGCCTGACCAAATTAAGGTGCCAGCTATCGGTCACAGTAAACTTTAGACTTAAATATTAGTATTAATAATGACCGTTAGTTGGAAAGAGACTTTTGATGTAAGTGTGAGGTTATAATCATTGCAAAGAATATGAGATAGTCAAAAAAGTTTGTCAGACAGACAAAAAAACTTCACTTTAAGATAAGATAAACACAAGAATATTAATCTGTTATTGTCTTATGATATTATTATTATTCCCTTGGGTTCCGAGTAGAACATAGGACTCCAGAAGCACATCTCCATTACATCCTGTTCTCAGCAGCCCTTTTCAGCTGACTGCACGACTGTCCATATGGTTTCATCTTCTCCTCACGCGCTCTCTTCTTCATGTCATCACCGCACCTACGCCTACCTCGCCATTTTCTATTTGGGTTCCACTCGAGAGCCTTATGATACTTGTGACAGGTTCGTATAACTTTTCTGACTTAATGTGTAGTATTAATATACCCAATGTAGTGTTAAGCATCTTTTGAGTCTATTTTAACTTCCCGGTTGAATGGTTGGACCGATTATTGGCATGTCAGCTCACAGTATGGACTCTTCGAGGATTTCTGAGGATTAACATGATATTATTTGGTAGATGGTGACTAGTAGAACGTAAATTGCCTCCTATTTAGGACTCTTCAACTGAGTGTACCTTAAGAACAAATACTAACTGATACCTGTTGTACGAGAGGTGGTTTTCGTGGATAACGCTTTGACGTTAGGAGCGATGGGTACTAAGTTCAAGTCTAAGTAGAAACACCATCATTCACGGGGGAATGCATGTACATGCGGCTGACGATTGCGAAATATGACGAAATGCGCATTCTGAATTCCACTACTACTCACCATCCACCAATTTACTTCAAGTAATGATAAGTACTTAAAAATTTAGATGTTTAGAGTTAGCCACTAGGAAACTCTGAATCTTAGCGCTTCCATACTTGTCGACATTCGCTAGCAATTGCGCCTCTGTAACCATGCAAAAGTTCATATTTTTTGGATAACTTTTTATTGAAGCTAGAAACACTAATTTTTAGCTAGTAGATTGCAGCATTTAACCTGTTGTAAAACCGCATTGTCACGTTATTTAACCAAATGACTAAACTACTCACCTGATCGATAGATAAGACATGACCGTTATACTAATTAACTACTATCCAGTGACTTATTCTTATAAGTATTACAAAAGCAATCCAAACATCCTTCTTCTTCTCATGACTTCAGACTATAGACGCATGAATTAACGCGCATTTCTTGCCGATTCTAGTGTCAAAAATTTTCGATGTGAAATCGTATGAAATTGCATAGTTCGCGTAAAATGGATGTCGCCGATGTGTTATATCACACAAACTCAAAAATCTACAGGCTAAAACCAACAAGTTGGCAGAAGAAGCGATGAAGATAGAAGTTTAAGTAAAAATATAGAGGACATAGGCGATGAAGATTCGCGACTGCCGACGATAGCAGCAAGCACGAATCATCATCAACGGGAGGTTACCTGTTTCACTTATCTAGGCAGCATCATTTCATGAAGACTTTATTCGAATTTCAAATAACTGTAACCTTATATGTTAGTTAAGTAGAAAATAAATTCTGTATGTACAGGCCTCACACAACTCACTGTTTAGTTAGTTATTCTCTACATACTACTTGTTAGTAGTTGAACTCTTCATGTATAATTTGTAATTTGAACAAAGCAGGAACTACAGTTTTAGCAGAATAAAGTGGTATCATCTTTTATTTCGTTGCCTTCTCGTCAGCTGCTTACAGGGCAAAGACATTATTAAATATATCTACAAAAACAATTTTAACATACTTGCACAGAGTTCATTTTAAACAAAAATCAATCAATATACGCATACACTAATAATATATACATATTATATATGCAATATTAAACACTATTCCGAACAACAATAATAATCATACACAATGAAAACTTTTCAGCATCTCGCATTCGGATGAAAGAGAGATGAAAAATATCCAGTTACCAGGGCAAAGAAAGACTGATAACCGCTTCTTTCTGGACGCATAAATCAGGTTTCAGGCGCTTGATGGAAATGGCTTCAGCAAACTTAAGGAGAATTGAGCTCTTTTGCTTATTGATAATTTTAAACAACTTTTTGACGTCCAGCTCATGACCCGTGTCGAGGAGATGCCTGGCGATGGCACTGTTTAAAGCATTTGTTCCCTTTTAGACGTAAGCTTTTTGGTACATGTTCAGAAAATCGGAGGTATGCCCTTCTTTCTGTTCTTCCAATGTAACTGCTCCCACAGATACATGTAAATTTGCATGTACAGTTGGAGTTAACATGAGAAGGATATCTATTGATTTTTGATTGCATCAAACAAAAAGTTGTTCGATAAACGGGAACGAGCTTAGCTGCATGATAGGCTATGGCTAGTGATGTGCTCAGCCTTCTGTTGATCATCGCTGCAATGTTTTCACCTTTATAATCAAGCTGAAAGTAGATTGGCTTTTCTCGTACTGTGATTTGTTTTACATTTGTGACTTGTTGATGAACCTTTGAGGGTACCCATTGCTCTTCAATATCTTTTCAAGAAACTCAAATTCTTCCTCTAATTTCTCTATAGAGCATATTCTGCTCGCTCTATAGTACATAGTCTTGACTAGACCACGTTTAAAGCTATTTGGGCAAAAGCTATTAAAAGCCTCCAGCTTGAAGCCACCCTATGTTCCACTGGGAACATAAAGGAATAAATTAAAAAAATGACATGATTTTATAATAGATTTCCTTTTTTTAAAAGAAAACTTAACTAATGTTTCTTTCTTTTACATAAATTTCTTTCTTTCTTTTTCACAGCCTTAACGATTTAAACAATAAAATAGAATCTGCTGAATTAGAAATGAAAAAATTCCATGAACACTTTCAAAATGAAGTCAATGAAATACGAACAACTATTCCATTGAAGGTGAACACAGATGATTTAGATCCACGACATTTAGAAAATCCTCACATCCTTCTACTGGGACCACAGTGTAAACCTAATCGACAAAATCAATCCTTACTAGATACTGACTTGGATGAGACAACCAATCGTCTTCTACCTGATCCTATACTACCTGCTCCGTATACGGATGATCATTATTCGAGAAAAGCTGTTTGAGAAAAGGTCTATCATCATTGTGTGTGTGTGTGTGTATATGTACAAAAAATGTGTGTATTCGTAATGCTATTTAGTAATTCTTGCTATTTTTAGAAATAAGGCTTGTGAATAATATTACTTTCTTTTTAATATTTGATTTATCTATAAACGATTCCTATTTCTCTTCATAAATATATATAAACATGCAGCAGCATGTGCATACTTATACGTACATGAGTGATATGACAAGTAAATAAATTATTATTGTATATTCGGTGACTGTCTTTTGCTATTGTTATCCTCCCTTTATACTGCTACCGTCATAGAGAGACTATCTCCATTTTTTCGAATTTTGAAACAATGATGTCTAACTGATTGAAACTGCGTATGTTTGGCATGCAATTCGCTCCCGTCAAATGTAAGACGATGTTACAGGACTGGACTACACTGACTCCTCTTAGCTTATAAATAGGAAGTGAATTGGCGCCAATTTGGAAGTTGCATCAGCCCTAATGTGTTGATCGCTGATGAAATCTCAGCACGGATACAGAAGACTCGGTTCGCATAGGCCAGTTTACACCGTCTCTGGCGTAGACATAATATCCGGCTGGTTGTCGACCAAAGGGCGTGTGTACTGCTCAGCAGTTCGCTCCGTCCTCCCTCATGGCTAGCTGTGAGACAGCGGAAGACATGAAAAGATTAGCTGTCTTCGATCATAGGTGTCTGCGTTCTATCTCCCATGTGAAGTGGTATAATAGGGTGAGCAATATTGAGGTGAGGCTCCCGTCGAATGTTAGGTAAGGAGGGAAAATCAATCGACGAGGTTGTGAAGTTACACCGACTGAGATGCTTAAGGCATGTGTTACTCATGCCTAGCCATCTCCTTCCTCGACGGGCAATGTTAGCCGCTGACATAGTATGGATCAGGTTGGAAAAGAGCAAGTATGTGGTGGTCAAACCAAAACGTGGCTTCATCAGTCAATGAAATCCACAACAGTTAGTTTAAGCCACGTAGGAAGACGTAGACTGCCTGACTGGGGTCCTTGGGACGGTAAAAACCAATAAAGGCTGGAGACAATCGGTGATATGGCTCAAAATCGTTCTCAATGACAGCGCAGATGCATCCACTCCTTGTGACTTATAATATCCAATAAAACTATATTGTTCTTCGATATTGAAATAATAGAGATTTGTAGCTCAGGTGGATGATTTGCAATTAGTAGTGTTCTCTGAGCTTGTTGGTTTAGTTCTTCGATATTACTATTCTTTTTGCCTCATATCTCTGTTTACGGTCTCTATTTTGAATTTCTTCTCTTGCTTGTGTGCTACATGGAGTGTGGCGACTCGAACTGCTGCACATCGGTGCAAAGTTCTATGTTGAAACTAGTGAGCCAGAAACTGATATTAGATGGTTGGAGGCAATCGGCCCCAGGAGAAGCCTTCGACCTAGGTTTCGTGCTGGTCAGCACTCACAAGTTAGTAAGGCGAATCTGCAAACTTGAAGGAACTCATGTCCCTTTTGAGATTCGAACCCGCATTACCAGCACTGAGGTATTCGGGCTTGCGATTGACCTCGTGTAGAGCTGTATAATTAAATCATAATTAAATTAAGTCAGTCATTCATTATTCCTTATCCTCTGTTTTATTGATAGTAATAATTTCCATATCTGTGGTATTGGTGTTGTGTCATTCGTATTGGATGATGTAGGTGTAGGTATGATGAAGAAAGATTCAGTAATCACCTTCTCTCCATCTACCTAAATTACTTTGGAGAACTGTAGCTCTGTACCTCATCCTATTATGTCAGTGTATCTATTGCAATTGTTCATCAATCATTCTACACTTAGCTAAATTCCTATGCTCCAGCAGATAACCTAACTGCCGCCAATTTACTAGTCTGATCTATGTAGATCATTTTTCTCAAAAGAATGTTGTAGCCCAATTCGTTGCTATGTATTACACTGGAATGAGGATTCATTCATGCGTAATATAAAGAATTTATAACTGGTTACTGACTGTTGTATCATCCTTGCCTGACTATTAACTATCTGATCGGTTAGACTACTAAGATCACGCTCTTTTTATATAATCGATAGTGTAAACACTAGTGTTTACCTAATTTCCTATCTTCTTTCCTTTTTATCATATAATCTAACTTTGGAAACTCCCCTTTGTAACTTTTTAATTCATAAGTGAGTGGAATGGCCTCTACCTTTGAGTTGATATGTTCGAAAAATGTGTTTACATCTTGTGTTTTTAGTACTGTGAATGTATCATCTACATACCTCTACTATACTTTCAGGGGTGGAGATGAACGTTTCAGTCAATAGCTAAGTATTGCAATCTATCCATCCGGTAAATAATACCTAATATATCCAATAAACAAATTAATTTAGAACTATATACTACCACAGTGGAGCCCTCCTAAAATCACTCAGCTACCTGAACTTCCAACCAATACAATGCGTCTTATCTTCTGTCATTTTTGCTGTTTTAATCATTCAGTCATGTCCGTGGGTCGCCGTATGTACTCATGTACATTTTTAATTGGTTTCCAACCTACCATCACGCATTTCTGAGGCATCAAAGAAAAATACTATAAAAGATTATTTTATTCTTCAGATCGAATAGCATTGCGTCACGTGATGTTCTGGAGATGGCCGTTTCACTTGAAACTCCTGGATAAAGAGAAAATATTATGCAATAAACTACGCTAAAAATTGTGAATATTGTGTAAACTTATTGTGCAGAATAAGCTATTATTACTATAATATATGGATCTCGAAATGGCTCGAACAACTTGCACACACCTAACCATTACTTATTCTTCAATAGGTTACGCGTCGAGTATTAGATAAGCAGGGGAAATCTATCGATGAGTTAGTGAAGCTACATCGATTGAGATGGTTAGGACATGTGTTACACATTCATGTCTATCCATCGCCTTATTCGGCGAAAAGTATAAGCTAACATAGGATTAGAATTTAATTTGAGGATGGTAACTAGCAGTGAAATCCAGAATGCACATTTCGTCCTATTTGGGACTCGTTAGCTAACTGGATGTACCTGCATTTCCCAGTGTGATGATGTTCCCACCGAGGCTCGAACCCAGTGCCTATAGTTTCAAACGCCAAAGCGTTACCCACTAGACCACTTGGACCACGAGAGCCACCTCTTGTGCAACGGGTCATATTAATTTAACTGAATTTTAGATTTTCCCATCGATTGATTGGACCGAAGTGCTTGGTCTCAGGTTGACATGTCGGCTTCTTGTGCAGATGCTTCAACGATATCTGGGCGTTTAATTAGAATTTAATTTGTGGATGGTGACTAGCAGTGGAATCGACGGGAAAATCTAAAATTCAGTTAAATTAATATGACCCGTTGCACAAGAGGTGCCTCTCGTGGTCCAAGTGGTCTAGTGGATAACGCTTTGGCGTTTGAAACTATAGGCACTGGGTTCGAGCCTCGGTGGGAACATCATCACACTGGGAAATGCAGGTACATCCAGTTAGCTAACGAGTCCCATATAGGATGAAATGTGCATCCTGGATTCCACTGCTAGTCATTATCCCCTCCAATTAACTTATAATTACATGCCCAGACATCGTCGAAGCATCTGCACAAGAAGCCGACATGTCAACCTGAGACCGAGCAATTCAGTCCAATCAATCGACGGGAAAATCTAAAATTCAATTAAACATAGTATTAGGTTAGAAAAGAGCTAGTGGTGGTCAAACGAAAACTTGGAATCAGTCCATGAGATCTTTAATGGTTAGTGTGAACCAGCCGCGTAGGAAGGTGTGAACTACCTGGTTGGTGCCCTTAGGATTCTAAGAACTAATAGCTGGAAACTATTGATGGTATGGTTCAAAATTCGCGTTCACAATGGTGCAGATGCATTGACTCTTTGTAATCTTCCATATCCATTAAACCCGATTGTTTATCTACGTACTATTCTTTCTCCCTTACATTTTTTGCTTGTTGCTGTTATTTCGAATCTCATAGTTATTACCAGACCGGATAAGGGACCGGGGATAGTAATTAAGGGCAGGCAGGATTATATAAACATGATGAACTCCACACTAGATGATGGCAGAAAGTTTCACAAGCCGAAAATAATGAAAGATCAGACGGAAAAAAGTAGAGAGAGAGAAATAACAAACTTATCAAAGGATTTGAAAGGTAAAGAGTACATATCACCAAAAACTTACGAAAACATAAAACCCACATGGAGCACCATCTCACGCATGTACGGTCTATCGAAAGGGCATAAATCAGGAGTGCCCCCACGTCCCTTACATTTTTGCCTATTACTGTTCTTTCGAATCTCTATTTTTGTGCTACATGCAGTGTGGCCACTTGAACTTGTGCACTTCTGAGCAGAGTTCTATGTTGAAACCAGTCAGTCAATCTACTTGTCTTGAATGGACATATTAAGTAGCGCCCGACAAAGATAAATTGAAGTAGAGCAAATATAGAAAATAAAGCGATCCATGTCAAGTAGTGAATGGATAGAGTACGCAGACACAGACACACACACAATAAACTCTGGGAACGAATCAACCCACCAACAAGCGATTGCTTAACAAATATTCCGAAGAAAATGGAGACGGATTGGGCACACGCTGACGAGACTGTCAAATGACATCGCTCAAGTGGAATGAATCTGAATGGGAAACGACGAGTTAGGCGTCAGTCTGAGGGTGATATGTAGGAGATCGTGCGAGGAGGAGATCAGAGACAATGGGCAACCATGGGGCCAGCTTAAGACCACTGAGAATAAGACAAATTGGAGATGTTGCTGTTGAAGCTCTATGTTCTACTTGGAACCCAAGGGAACAATAATTATAATAACAAACAAACACAAACATACAGCATTTAATAGATCATCAGTTACAACAATTAAAAGTATGAGATTTTCAAGTATTGCGCCATTGGATCGGGTTCCATTGGCAGCTTAATGGTCTACAAGCTCGCTAGCCTTGTAACCAGAAGGTCGTGGGTTCGAACCCCGGTGGGTGGGTGCGTACTGCTGAAGCGGAGTCCCCAACTAAGCTGACGAAACAGCTGTCCACTACTCCCCCTTCAGGTTTTCCAATGGTTCTCTCTCTAACTGATGTCAGTTCATGATGAAATCCTATAAGCAATTAAGAGTGTAAGAATCGCAAATAAGAAGAAGTTCTCTATATACACTTTTATTTCATTTGATGCTTATTTACTACTTTGTGTGTAAATAGTATTATTAATAGTAATAATAATTCACATTTCTGTAAAATTATATAAATAGCAGTCATTTAAGATAATAAATAATAGTAATAATAATAATAATGGCGAACGGTTAATTAATTATTTAATTAATAACAATAATAGTAGGCGAAACAGAATGTATATAAATGCAAGTAGAGTACACAGTTTTTTGTTGTTGTTGCTGTGGTTGTAATGAGGCTACACCTACATTAAATGTGATAAGGACAATAGCGCAAAATGAGTAATAATAATCATTACGGATTATAGATGGAGTTTAGCGAATCCCTTTAAAAAACAGAAAAAAACAGGAGGCTTTAGAAATAATCATTAATGTTATACAGAAAAGATGAGTATCTTTCATTTCAATAGATAAGATAGATATATGCAGATGCTGGCTGACTGACTGACTATCCGACTGACTGTCAATCAGTTTCTTTCTCTTATTTTTTAAGCAAAAATAACTAACTACTTATTAAACAAAATAAGTAGTATTTGGGCGTATAAAACAAAATTGTTATTCATTCATCAATCCACACACACACACACACGTACAGACTGAGTAGAATCGAAGCAGAACGAGAACAGTATGGAAGCATGAATTGAATCAATTTAAACACTTAAGTATGTATATGCGCATTAAATTACACATACAAAAAAAACAAGTATCCTTCATAAACAAGTAAAAAATACACACACAAAAACAAAATGAACGAATCAAAAGAGAGGATAGTGAAGATCACTCACTCACACACTCATTACGCATATTTCAGGTAATATGGATAGAATGCTGGCAATTATTTTTAAAAAAACAAAACAAAGAAAAGGAAGGAGATTAGTTAAGTACATTGCACTAAGAAAAAAATAGTTTTCTGTAAGCAGCTGTATATGAAATAATAAGTTAGAGCAGCTTCAACTATTTTTCTTGTCGTGTGATGATACTTAAAAAACAGGCGGGGGAATTGTAAACTTTTGTGTCGAGAGAATTCAGCGGTTTTATTCAGCAGCCGGGCATAGCACAAACAAGTTAGTTACTATATTTCTCTCCAATCAGGGTGTTCATGATTTCTTTAACCTGAGTGGCGGTCGTGGTGGTGGTCAGATGAAATCATTTAGCAGCATAGAACAACAACACAATTAACGGCCATAAGCGATATGATATATGCATGTATATATGTATGTATATATATATTTATAAATGCTCAAGTGTATGTATATATATGTCTATAGGTCCTTCGACAATTTCAGGCATTCTTCTTTATTTCTTTAGTTTTAGCTGCCCATTTTTGTGATTGACGAACAATTTGTTGACTTAATTCTTTCACACTGATTGGAACTCGAACAACCTATAAAGGGAGAGGAAAAAAAAGAACTGTAAGATTCAAGCCATACTAAAAAAACAAAGTGAACATTTCTCTATAATATATAAGTAAACAGATTAATATGACTGCAATTAACGATCATGTGCGTCGGTGGCATAGCGGTTAGGATGCTCGCCGACCATGCACATGGTCCGGGGTTCGATCCCCGGCCGATGAAGCACTCCTTTACTTCGCTAAGCCAAAAATAAAGCTGGTAAAGGGGAAAGGTTGGGCATGAGGCTAGCAACCTCATCCTATAAAAATAAACACTGCTAAAGAAACTTCAAGCCTCTACCTTGAAGCCCTATGTTCCACTGGGAACGTGAAGGAATAAAAAAATTAACGATCATAAGGTATTTTTGATTGGACACTAGTCAGTAACTAGTCCTTTGCTTTGTGCAGATTGAATATTCTATCAGTCAGGTTTGCAATGTGGCCAGCATTCTAGGTGACTCACCATCACGGTGCACTACACTGTGAATTGTTGATATTAGATGGTTGGAGGCAATCAGAAGGAAGCCTTCGACCCAGGTTTCGTGCTGTCTGTCTGTTTTCGACATAGAACTTTGCACATATGTGCGGCTGTTCAAGTCGCCACACTCCCTCCATGTAGCACACAAAGCAAGAGAAGAAAGTAGGAGAAATGCATAATATAGACAGTAAACAGAGGTGTGAGGAATAGTAGTAACGAAGAACAAAACTGTTTCATTGGGTATTATAAGTCACAAGGAGTGGATGCATCTGCGCCACTGAGAACGATTTTGAGCCATATCACCAATTGTTTCCAACTATTGGTTTTTACCGTCCCGAGGACCCCAACCAGGAAGTCTACACCTTCCTACGTGGCCTAGACTAACTGTTGTAGATTTCATTGACTGGTGACATGTTTTCGTTTGACCGCCGCTAGCTCTTTTTCAGCCTGACCCTATATCAGCTAACATTGCCTGTTGTAGAGGAAGGCGATGACTAGACATACGTAACACATGTCCTAACCATCTCAGTCGATGTAATTTCACAGCCTCGTCGACTGATTTACCCTCCTTACTTAGCACTCGACGCCTAATCTCAATATTGCTCACCCTATTATACCACTTCACACGAGAGATAGAACGCAGACATCTGTGATCAAAGATAGCTAATCTTTTCATGTCTTCCACTCTTAATGGCCAGGTCTCACAGCCGTAAAGATTTCGTGCTAGTTGGCACTCACCAGTCAGTTAGCAAGGCGTATCTGCAACCTTGAAGGAACTCATGTCCCTTCTGGGATTCGAACCCGCGTCACCCAATGCTGAAGTCATAGGATATACTCACCATGCAACTTATGAAGCGAAATAATAGAGATTTGAAGCTCAGGCGGATGATTTAGAATTAGTTGTGTTCTCTGAGGTGGTTGGTTTAACTACGAAGCTTTCGTCGTCCTTTTGGACAATATCGCTTCAGCGCAAGTTTTAGCATAAAATGAACTGATTTGAATTCTCGATGAATGATAGAATTGTAACCAAATTTACCAACTAGTAAAAAGTAAATCAGCGGACAAGAAAGTTCAAATTCCAAGTCAATGAAAAAATGATCAATACAGATGTAAATCGACTGCCAGTCACAAAGATGGTTGCTGCCAGGAGACACAATTATATCATTTATGGAGAACTCAAATCAATTCATCTTATACTAAGACTTGTGCTGAAGATATTGTCCAGAAGGACGACGAAAGCTTCGCAATTAAACCAACCAGCTTAGAGAACACAACTTATGAAGCGAATTGATCGATTGAGATGGCTAGAACTCTTGCTGCTCAGATTGAGCCACAAGCAATGCTAGCTCACATAGGCTTAGGCTGGAAAAGAGTTAGAGATGGTCAAGCCAAAACCCGGCATTAGTCCATGAATTCTTTGACTGTTGTTTTCAACTAATCACGTAGGGAGATGTAGACTATCTGATTTAGGGTACTCGTAATGCTAAGAAGCAACGGCTTGAGACTACTGGTGATACGGCTCAAAATCGCTCTCAATGGTGCAGATTTATTCACTTTTCGTAGTCTCCCATATCCATTGAACCCTCATGTTTTTACATGTTACTACTCTATCATTCTCCCACACATTTCTGCTTATTATAATCGGTGGGTGCGTACTGATGAAGAGTCCCAAACTGGGACGAAACAGATGTCCAGTACTCCCAGGTTTTCCAGTGGTTCTCTAACTGATGTCAGCTCATGATGAAATCCTCCATGCAATCAAACAAAATCCCTACAAAACCAATACTTGAAAATATAATACTTTTTCCCCTTATTTTTATGCGCTAAATGGAGTGTAGCATTTTGGAAAGGTGCATGTCTGTGCTCAGTTTTATGTTGAAACTGAGTTATTCAGTAGTCATTAATCATGAAACTTGTTATATGCATATATCAGTCTAGCTTCAATGTGGGGCGGGGGATGTCGCTCATTGGATAAAGGCACTCGACTTGTAGCTAATGTGTCTCGAGTTCAACTTCCGACTGATCCACTTCAGCCCCTAAGTACTTGCATAATATCATCAACTCTCCATACAAAATAAGTGTGGCTCACAGACGGGTATCTGAAACAGAAGGGGAATCAGTGTCACGTGACTGCAGACCTTAGAGGACAACTGTCTGAGGCCGGTCACACACGCACACAGTCTGTTTCATTTAGTTTTTGGAGTTTTATCCGTATTAAGACATTGTCAGCGGCTACGAACAGCCACAAGATAAGTCAGGATGTACAATTTTCGGGCTCGACCTTTTCCAAAGAGCGGAAAGGCAGACCGTCAACAAAACGATGGTAACTACTTTGAATCTCTAACCGCTGTCCAAATGATCTTCCTGGTATGGTAGGACCTACAGGAACATTCTCTGCAGCCAGTGTAGCTCGCTACGGCTAGTTACGATATGCAAGCTCGACCACTACAACATCAAGGTAGCAGTCTATCGGTCCAGTCTACATAACTGAGTTGTAGCTAACTAGCTTCAGTATTTCTTTGGGACTATTGGTGAACAAGGTAAAGGTAAAGTCAGTCCTTCTATATGTACGGATCAGAAACTTGGCGGCGGGTCACAAAGAATATTTCAAACAGCCTGTTGCAGACCTTTATCAACAACTCTCTTCGCTCTATACTCAAGATCAGATGGCCGGAAGGAATCAACAACAAGAAACTATGGGAACAAACAAGAACCAATCGCCCAACAAATATGCAGGAGAAAGTGGAGATGGATTGGACACTCGCTGAGGAGGCCACTGGGTGACATTGCGCGTCAGGCCATCACTCGAGTGGAACCCGAAAGAGAAGCGGTGAGTGTGACGTTCAAGGGTGACATGGAGGAGATGGTGTGAAGAGGAGATGAAACAGTATGGACTGACATGGATGCAGGTGAAAAGTATAGTAGAAGACAGAAGCAAGTGGAGACGTGCAATTGAAGCCCTATGTTCCACTAGGAACCCAAGAGAACAATAATAATAATTGGTGAACAAAGACAATAGCCAAATATATGCATAACCACAGTGAATTTGAATAGGCTTGTTAAAGTATAGCTTTCTTAATGTTTAATCTAACCATCTTTTCTTAAAAATAATCAACTGTATAGACAGTTTACCTACTATAACTCCATATCCAATAAATCTGATCAGTATTCAAATGTCTTACAAATAAGGAAGTGAATAGGCAAATCTTCTAGCCAGCTCTTTTAAATGTTGTTCATGTATGTACTGATTTTACAACACAGGGTTACAAAGTTGATCATAACTTATCACGTTGTTATTTAAGAAAATGTCAATCATATTATTATTATATTATTACTATTATTTTATTTAAGATTGATTTTACAAATACACGCGCCTACTAATAAATATTTGTAACTGCCTGACTGACTGACAGGTAAAGAGTGTAAAGAAGGGGGAACATTTGCGTTTAGATGATAACGATTGTTTTTCATAGCACACGTTTTTTTGTTTAATCACTCTTATACTACTAATGCTACTACTACTATTAATACTTATCTAAAACAAAATATTTGAGCAAAGAATATCCTTTTCGATCATTTCCTCTTCTGGCTCTACAATTATATATACGTTTATATACATAGAATATTCTAGAATAGTAGTCAATAACAATATCAGTGTTTTTTTTAAATAATATCGATTTGTTAAATAAGATGAATGGAATTCCAGTTCACTAGAGATGCATAAATTATAATAAGCATAAAAATGTAATAGCGAATAGAATATCAAATAAAATTAGGTAAATTCCCACAACAAAGTGAGAGTCATTAAAACCTTGATTGATGGCCAAGGTGTAAGGACAGTGTCTGAACCAACCAGCTTCTTTTGGACACATAAGTTAGGTTTCTTAATGTGGATCCCAACAGACGGCCTCAGCAATATTTAGTAGACGAACTCTTAAGGTGAAGTTAAGCTTAGTCGGTATGCGGTAAATGACTTTGAAGGCCGGGTTAACATCAATCTTGTGTTCTGTATCCACAAGATGAGATAGAATAGCACTTACTTAAACAGGTGAACATAGAGAAAATAGAGGTGATGAAAATTCCTGGCCAACACCAACAGCAACAACAGACAACAATTAGCATAGATGGGAGAAATCTGAGAGAATCAATCAATCAATATCAATATGATTATGAGCAATAGTTTATGCTCGAAATGTCATCAGTTAATATTACTGTACAACACTGTGTGATTTATCAAAATAAAATCTTATCTATAATGGAGTTATGCTCTACCACAGTGCCCAAGTTTTATACTTACATCAATAAGATCCGGATTTTCAACTCCAATGTGAAGTCAGTGCTACTATACGGATCAGAGACTTGATGCGTCATAAAGAGCATCTCAAACAAACTACAGACCTTCATTAACAATTGTCTTCGCTCAATACTCAAGATCAGATGGCCAGAAAAGATCAGCAACAGAGATGGATCTCTAGTAGCGAACCAATTCAGCAGAAACTGATTGTGCGACAAATATGCAGGAAGAAATGGAGGCGGATTGGCTATACTCTGAGGAAACAAACCATCAAGTGACATCACTAGACAAGCCATTGCTCGAGTGGAACCCGAAAGGGAAGGGGCGAGTTGGTCGTCAGTGCGAGGGTGACTTGGAGGAGGTCATGTGAAGAGGAGATGAAAACGTGTGGGCAAACTTGGAGCCAGGTGGAGACTCTAGCAGAGAACAGAACGCAATGGAGACGCACGGCTGAAGCCCTATGTTCCTGTAGGAATTAAAGGAAGCAATAATAATAATACTTAACCACGCAGGGTGATGTTCGGAAATCCGACGAGAAACACACCTGATTGTACGGCCTATGCATGTGGCTCCACAGGAGCAGTCAAACTAGTAGATACATATAGGAGAGGTGAAATTATACATTTTAATGCAAAATAGAGGTGGTTTTGATGACATGACATTCTTCAGAAGCACTAAATACTCTTTTTACCGCATTCCTAAACCGTTGTGTTAATATGTCGCTTATGTTATCCCCCGAGGAATTGAATTTGGTTCAGACACTGTCCTTACACCTTGGCCATCAATCAAGGTTTCAATGATTCTCACTTTTTTTGTGTGGAAATTTCCTTAATTTTATTTTATATTCTATTTGCTATTACATTTTTCCCCTACCGAAAGCTGCTACCTTGACGTGGTGGTCGGGCTTGAACACTGCAATGACCCTACAAGCTATACTGGCTGAGACTTATGTCGCTTGAGGTCCTACCATGTCAGAAAGGTTGTTTGGATAGCGGTTAGAGAAAAAGCACCTACCCAATCCAATACTATGATTCAAACAAATTCACGAAATATCATGCCGGATCGGTCGGGGCCCGGATTAACAACGACCGCGCTTCCTGCTGCCGTGTCACAGGGCAGAAGTGATAAATATGCTACTGAGACACCAAACAAGAAAAAACAAACAAAAACAGGTTGCGTGTGACCGACCTCAAGCAGTTGTCCCCTGGGCTCTGCGGTCACGCAACACTCTTTCTGTTTCAGGTTCCCGAAGAATCAATCAACTTCCACGGTGTGGGCAGCCGGGAAGTAACAACCGCCCACACACTTCCAAAAGCTTATTACATTTTTATGCTTATTATAATTTATGCATCTCTAGTAAACTGGAATTCCATTGTGATCTTAAAATAACAAATCGATAGAATGTATTTAAAAACTTTCAAAAAGGAATGGATACTGAACAAAGAATACACAACCGATGGTGATTCCTCGACTGAAAGATGAAGTACCTAGACTACTAGCCACTTCAAATTGTATTTAAAAACGGCGATATTGTTAATGACGACTATTCTAGAATATTTTATGTATATAAACGCATATATACACATATATATATATATATATATATATATATATAATTGTAGAGCCAGAAGAGGAAATTATCGAAAAAGATATATTCTCTGCTCAAATATTTTGTTTTTGATAAGTAGTCTGAATATTCTCGCTACTACTTATTACACACATGATATACATTAGAGTACATTAGAGTATGAATTGCTTTTGATGTTATTTGACAACAGCGGATATTGAGCGAAGGGAGTGCCAAGAAAGTACATTGCACTAATCAAGGCACTCTACTCAAACTCACGTGGCTGTGTAAGGGCTTATGGGGAATTGTCATCTGAATTGATAACATCCAGTGGTGTCCGTCAAGGATGTCCACTTTCCCCATTTCCGTTTAACTTCATCATAGATATGCTAATGGAAGTACCCTTAACTGAACGATTTAGGAATCGACTTGTTACCAGGGAACAGTTTTATGGACTTAGAATATGCAGACGACACAGTCCTGTTAAGGGAGGATGCTAACAAAATGCAGAGTCTTCTGAACACCTTGAGCAGCAATCTTCGTATGTTTGGCATGCGATTCGCCCCTGTGAAATGCAAGATGCTGCTACAGGACTGGACTACGTCTACCCCTAGCTTAGTGATAGGGAATGAAGTGATAGAACATGTTGACCACTTCACCTATTTGGGAAGTTGTATCAGCACCAACGGATTGATTGATGACGAAATCACAGCACGGATCCAAAAAGCTCGGGCTGCTTTCGCTAACTTACACCGTCTCTGGCGTAGGTGTGACATCCGACTATCAAACAAGGGACGTGTATACTGCTCAGCATTTCACTCCGTCCTTGTCTATGGCTCTGAAACATGGCCAATACGAGTTGAAGACATGAAAAAGTTGACTGTTTTTGATCATAGATGTCTACGATCTCTTTCTCACGTTAGATGGCATAAATAAGGTAAGTAATGTTGAAGTTAGGCGTAGAGTGTCGGGCAAAGAGGGAAAATCAATCGACGAGGCTATAAAGTTACATAGATTGAGATGGCTAGGTCACGTGCTGCGCATGCCTAACCATTGCCTCCCCCACCCCGACGGGCATTACTAGCTGATATAGGTGCAGGTTGGAGAAGAGTAAGTGGTGGCCAAACAAAAACATGGCCTCATCAATCCATGAAATCCTTGACAGTTAAACTGAGTCAGGTAGGGAGGGAGATGCAGACTTCCGGGTTGGGGCCCGCCCTAGGGACTCTAAGAATCAATGGCTGGAGACAATAGGTGACATGGTTCGAAATCGTTGTCAATGGCGCAGATGTATTCAGTCTCTGTAATCTTTCATATTCCTTTCTATCATTACTCATTCTGTTTCACTCTTATACTTGTCAAAACTCTATTGATTCTCTTCACTCATTTTCCTGTCTACCTTTGTGTGCTATTTGGAACGTGGCAACTCGAAATGCTGCACTTCGGTACCAAGTTCTATGTTGAATCCAGACAGAGCGAAACTCCAGCCAAGATGACGAGAAGTCCAAGATCTACAGGCTAATCATAAGAAGAGTTAATGTCTCCATTATGTAGGTAGTAATCAACGTGTTATAATACAAAAGCCCATGAAACTAGTACTAGTTTTCAAGTAGGAGCTATAAATGCTGGTTTTACTACAATGCTTGCATACACTACTGTCAATCAGCAACTTTATTACTATTTATTATTCCAATAATTAACTGTTAATTTAACCGGACGAAATGTAACGGTCATGTGTATTTGTATTTTTTTCAAAATATTTTCGGTAAGGTAAGAATGGGGTTGTGGAGATATATCGATTGAGGTGGATTAGCAGTGCGCTCTCGCCAGCCACGCAAATGGTCCTGGTCGATGCACTCTTATACCTCGCCTAGTTTATTAGGCGGTGCTAAGCCCAGAAAGGAGGAAAGGTTGAGTATGAGGCTATATATATTCACAATACTTAAATCATTCTGCGAAAGAATTGTATAGTGCTTAAATTCTATTCTCATACCAATAAATGAAACACTGAGATAAAGAATAAGAAGTTATATTTCTCAATAATCCATGGTTGAGAGTATAGAACATTTGAAATTCACACGACCTGAGTACGCACACACACACATACACACACACAATATACAGTGATTGTTAATGCACTCTTATCTATCTATCTATATAATTGGTTTTCAATGAATAAAAGAAAAATTTTAATTGTGAGAATTTCTAACATTAGTTAATTGATTTCTGTTGAAATGAAATAAATGATGGCATAGATATAGATTAATATCTAGAAACATGATGTAATTTGTAAAATTGCTGTGTTTATTTTGCTTATCATTATTATTGTTCCATTGGGTTCCTAGTGGAACATAGGGCTTCAACTGCACGTCTCCAATTGCTTCTGTCTTCTACTGTACTTTTCACCTGCATCCATGTCAGTCCATACTGTTTCAACTCCTCTTCACACGATCTCCTCCATGTCACCCTTGGACGTCCCACTCGCCGCCACTTCCCTTTCGGGTTCCACTCGGGCGTTGGCCTGACGCGCGATGTCACCCAGCGGCCTCCTCAGCTCAGCGAGTGTCCAATCCATCTCCACTTTCTCCTGCATATTTGTTGGGCGATTGTCTTGTTCTTGTTTTGTTTGTTCCCATAGTTTCTTGTTGGTTCTTGTTCTTTCCGGCCATCTGATCTTGAGTATAGAACGAAGGCAGTTGTTGGTAAAGGTCTGCAACAGGCTGTAGGAAATATTCTTGGTGACCCGTCAAGTTTCTGATCTGTATAGCAAAACTGACTTGATGTTTGTATTGAAAATCCGAATTTTGTTGTTGATGCCGAGTTGAGTGACGAAGATTTCCAGATTGGTTTCAGGTTGATGAATGTGTTCATCGCCTTCCCGATTCTCGATTTGACATCCTCGTCCGTTCCGACTGCCTGTAGTTGAGACAATGCTCCCTAGGTAAGTGAATGAAGTAACCTCTTTCAAATCCCTCTCGTTGATAATGATTGGCGCTGGATGTTGCTGTTGCTGTTGTTGTTGTTGGTTGGTTATTTTCATAACCTCCGTCTTGTCTATGTTCACCTGGAGTCCTGTCTCTGCTGCTTCTTCGACCAGTTTGTCGGTTTTCGCTTGTAAGTCTTCGATTTCGTGTGACATCAAACATAAATCATCCACGCGCGAAATCCAGGTCTTCTAGGTTCTTCACGTCGGTCCAGGATATCCCTGTCTTCTGGTTTCCCCCAGTTTGACGCATAATCCAGTCCACCACAATTAGGAGTATCATTGGTGATAATAAGACTTCAACTAATAACTACATTTTAATTTGTTTAATTCTTAAGTTAGCTGCACACAAGTGAAGTTCCTTTTTTCGGGTTATCGTCGTTGAACCAAGTGATATTCTGGTGTTAGAAGGGTGGAGGGAATTGACAGGAGGACTTCGACCTAGACTTCCTGACGATTGCCTCCAACCATTTAACAATGACACCGCGATGCTGAGTTATCTGGCATGGTAGCCACATTGCAAACTTGACTGATAGAATCCAGTCTGCACTAAACGAAGGACTACACATCTGACATTACTTACGACCTAGTGTCCAATGAAAGATATTTAGGTATCAATAAACACATTCAGCAATAAAAAAACAAAAACAAACAATCTAGCATCATTTTTCACTAGACACAATGAACTTACCTCACGAATAAAATCATCTAATTTGCCAATAACCGATGGGACTTCACGCAATCGCATAAGAATATCATCTAATCCACCGCATGATTTACGATGAGAAGGATTACCAAATAAACGATGCAGTAGGATGATTGCCACTTTGAATAATATAATTTTACCTAGGTAAATAAAGTCAATGATTGAAATAATAACAGAAAAGTTTTATAAAACGTTTTAGAGACTAACTGGCATAAAATAGGTAATTTCATACTTCATTGGTAAACATTAAATGAACAAGAAAAGCGTTAATTACTCCTGTATTAAAGCAAGTGTGTCGTCACATGTGTTATTTGTAAAAACAAAGTATAAACATTAAAATTTCTTACGATAAAGAAAAACTACCGAAGCAAATAAGTACTGCCAATGTAACAGTAATATTGCTATTTATATTATTATTAATTATGATTATCTCATTGAGTCTAGAGTGGAACATACGGCTTCAACAGCAAAATTCCACTTCACCCTGTTTTCTGCAGTCCTATATAACTGTCCGTAAGCTTCCATCTCATTCATGCTACCCTCAAATTCACGCCACAATCATCCATTCCTATCCAGGTTTCAATCAGGGACCTGGAGTGTAATGCTACTAAGCGGTCTCCTCTCAGTGTGGAGGTTCAGTCCATTTCCTCCTGCATATTTCTTGAGCGACAGGTTGTTGGTTGGTTCGTTACTAGTTCAGAAATAAGGAGTGATGTGGTAGAGCGCAGTGACCACTTCACTTATTTGGGAAGTTGCATCAGCCAACGACAGACAAGTGGATCACTGACGAATTCTCAGCACGGATACAGAAGGCTTGTTTGGCATACGCCAGTTTAAACCGTCTCTAGAGTAGACGTGATATCCGACTGGCTGTCGACCAAAGGGTGTGTGTACTGCTCAGAGCAGCAGATAGTTCAGTCCTCCTTTATGGCTGGCTGTGAGTGAGACATGCCCACTGGAAGTGGGGAAAACACGAAAAGGCTGGATAGCTGTCTTTGATCATAGGTGTCTAAGTTGTATCTCCTGTGCGAAGTGGTATTAATAGGGTGAGTAATATTGAGGTTAGGTATTGGTCGAGTGCTAGGTAGGTGAGAGAGGAAATCAATCAACAAGGCTGTGAAGCAGCTCCATTGATTGAGATGGTTAGGACATGTGTTACGCATGCATCCATAGTCACCGATCGCCGTCCTAGATTGACAGACAATGTTAGCCGCTGACATAGGAAGGATTTGGTTGGAAAAGAGAAAGCTAGTGGTGGTCAAACCAAAACATGGCTTCATCAGTCAATGAAATCCACAACAGTTAGGTTAAGCCAGCCGCCACGTAGGGAGGTGTAGGCTGGCTGATTGGTTTGGGTCCTCGGGATGGTAAAAACCAAAATGAAGGCTGGAGACAACTGGTGATATGGCTCAAAATCGTTCTCAAAGCCTGGTGCAGATGCATTCACTCCTTGTGACTTATCATACTCAATGAAACTATATTGTTCTTCCATATTACTATTCCCTTTGTCTCATATTCCTGTTTACTGTCTCTGGTTTGAAATTTCTTTTACTTTCTTCTCTTGACTTATGCGCTACATGGAGTGTAGCGGCTTGAATTGATGCACATCCATGTAAAGTTCTACGTTGAAACCAGTCAGTCAGGCAGTTCCTTGTTGGTTATCTTTTCCAAATGGTCATCTTATTTTCAATATCGAAACAGCGAAGGTAGCTATTGATGAAAGTCCTCAGTAGCCTGTTAGAAATGCTTACCAGGACGCATGTGCCAGGGTCTCTCAAGCATACAGAAGCACTGACTGGTTTGACATTAGTGTTAATAACTTCAATCTTGTTCTTTATGCTAAATGCAGTAGATTTCTTCAGTAATTTTAGTTGTGTCTACTTTATTATGATAACTCTGGTGCCACTAGGTGAATATCAAATGAATCCCAGATTTGGATATTCACTACACCCACCTCCGAGTAGGTTAGTAATATCACTCTTGAAACAATAAATGTGTCTCATAGGCTCTTTCAGGCAATGGAGTCCTAACAATTCTCTTCTTATATCCTTTTATGATGATGTTTCAAAGAAACCATTCACTGCGTCAGCTTTCAGGTTGTCGTGGGTATTCAACAAAATATATATATATATATCTGCTTTCATACAGAATCTATTCACATAAATCTCATACAGAAAACAGACAAATGTACTCATTGGAAGGTTTTTTATTCATTTACGTTCCCAGTGGAACATAGGGGTTCAAACTAGAGGCTTAAAGTTTCGGTAGCCAGGGCCAGGGATCGAACCCTGGACCACCTGCATGGTTGGCGAGCATTCTACCGCCGTGCGACCGACGAAATCACTGGAAGTAAGAGTGAGTTTAAAAAAATCAATAATAGTAATAAAGGTTTCAATGACAAAAGCCTTATCACCTTTATTATATCTTTCTATAGCATTATTATCAGTCATGCATAATTGGACAATAGCCATATCTCAACGAGATTGAATAGAAGATGATACCCAGTACAATAATGAAATATCTATTACCAATAACTTGAGTCTGAAGAACACTCATTTTTCCGAATGAATAAATAAATATACGCATTCGTTTACATACCTGTATGCAGAGGCAACTTTTCTGGGAGGTGATGAAAATAACTAGCCAGCAACAACAACAGCAACAAGCACCAGTCACCATCAACGGGACAAATTTGAAGAAAATCGCCTCTTTCAATTATCTAGGCAGCCCCATTTTAACTACAGAGATAAGGATGCCAAAGCCCGTCAGGATTGGAGAAGCAAGACAGTAGTCAACGTAAAGAAAAAGATTTAGATTTTCAACACTAATGTCAAGTCAGGACTTCTACATAATTCAGAGACTTGGTGCTCGCGTCACCACAAACTCTTTTCAGCGGACTGTATATTTTTAACGACAGCTAACCTCACTCTACACTGAAGATCAGATGACCAATTCAGTCGGAAAAGATAAGGAAAAGGGAACTCTGGAAACGGACCAACAAGAACCTATCGCGTAAGAAATATGCAGAAGGAAATGGAGATGGATCGGACACACACTGAGAAGGTCGTTGAGTGACATCAAGTACCAGACAGATCATCGAGTGGAAGTACAGTGGAAAACGACGAGTGCGGCGTATGTTTAAGTGCAGCATGGAGAGGATTGTTCGAGGAGATGAGAGAGCGTATTGACAATAGTGGAGTCAGTCAGTAAGGACTGCAGAGGACACAGTGAAATCGAGATAAGCAGGAACCCAAGGAAGTAATTGTCTCACTTGCGTTCTAGGGTGCATAGAAAGTCTATTAATAATGGAGATTTGTAGCTCAGGTGGGTGATATTAAATAAGTTGTGTTGTCTGAGATGGCTGATCTATTTGCGTGGCTCAAATACTCAACTATAATAGTAATAACTAAATTAACTACAAAATAAACTATGTGCATAAACTGTTTTAAAGAGTTCAAACACACTGTAGCATTACTCCTGTGTTGAAAACAATGGAACAAAATTACCCACTAATCGTCTTCAAAAAGAATAGATACCCACACTATTTCATCAAAAAGTGTTTAAACTCGAGTCATAACGCCAACATCAAAGACCACAAGAAAATTCACTCTAACACAAATAAAAAATATCTCTAAAAATAACAGCTAGAATATTAACACCGTTTGAAATAGATATAGCACACAAGCCAGCCAGCCAGCCAGCCAAGAAAATCAATTCATTCGATATTGTGCAAACCAAAACATCCATCCAACAGAAAAAGATAAATTTAATGCAATTTACAAAATAAATTGCATGTATGAACTGCAATAAACACTTCATCAGTCAAAGTAGGCGTCCTATTCGAATCCGAATCAAATCAGCTGTAAAAGGACACGATATGTATTCTTTCATATCCAGGTATGGAGACAATTACGGACACCAATATAATTGGGATAATGTAGAGATCTCGAACAGAGGAAACAGCAAAAATACCTACAGGGAATTCCTAGAATTCTGCTTCTCAAATGAATCAGCCACCGATCAACAAACACATTAATTACTATAGACCAAATTTACCAGCTAATAAAAAGTAAATCCCATGACAAAAAAGGTTCAACCCCCTCCCCCAAGTCAATAAAAATGATCAACAGAGGTGTAAATTAACAACCAATCACGACAGTGGTAGCCAGGAGATAGATACAATTACATCACCATTCACGGAGAATTTAAATGAGTTCATTTTATGCTAAAAAAAACCTGCGCTGAAGGGGGATGTTGTCTAGATGGGGGACGACGAAAGGTTCACAGTTAAATCAACCAGCTCAGATAACACACCTAATTCCAAAGTCTATCAATAAATTATGTCAGTGAATGCATTCACTCATTATTCAGTGTGTAAAAATAAACCAGTATGATACCAATAATCACCCACACAAACCCTATTTATATATATAAAATATATATAGAAAGGATGACAAACAGATACACTAAGAAAGGACACTTGTATACACATATATTGAATTGAATAGCTTCACATTTAAACATGCGTGTGTATTTAGCATTTTCGAATAACAACAATAATTTGCATACGGATAGATATTTGATATGATCGAAACGATTCAAAACAAACAAGAGAAAGTGGTAAAAAAAAATCAATTTACGAAAAAGAACTTGTTACTCTTGTTTCTTAGCAAATTTGCATAGACTTGAGAATAAGTTCCACTTTGAACGCATTTATCTCAGACCGATAGAAATTATGATCACAGAAGTTAATAATACTGCGTCCCTAGAGATTCATCTATCACATATGAAATCACATTAAGCGCATAAGGTTGTATGAGTGAAGATAAAATCACCAAAAGTTGTAAAATAATAGAAGAGTGAATAAGTTTGAAGAGTAAAATATGAATAGCACTACGTACTGTAATGACAGAAGACAAAGGCCAGGCAAAAGATCCTGTATTGAGAAAATCAACAGATATTTATAGATTTTTATGTATATTATTATAAGAGTTATTGTTAGCAGAGAAGCAACCTCTTCTGATTGGTTGTTTTCTTGCTGAAGGTTATTTTGTCATCTCTTTGTGGCATTACTAAGTGAGGCTTGAAGATATGTACTACCTAGCCTCATAAACCTTTGTAGGTAGGTGGAGCTCGGTTTGAACCCTAAGACCCCGCTGTTGAAAGTCACGTACCTGTGATAATCACTACCGTAGTACTTATGATTCCGTAGCCGAGAAAAACAAGCAGGAGTCAGCATCGAGTGGAGATCTACTGATCATATTCTTACCCACTGACAGCTTCTGAAACACAAGCATACTTCTTTTCTTCCTTTACTTTCCCAGTGGAACACAGGGCTTCAAGCTAGAGGCTTGAAGTTTCGGTAGCAGTGGTGTTTATTCTCACAGGGTGGGGTTATTAGCCTCATGCCCAACCTGCCCTCTTTACCAGTCTTGTTACTGGCTTGGTGAGGTAAAGGAGTGCGTCGGTGGCCGGGGATCGAACCCCGAACCACCTGTGTGGTTGGTGAGCATTCTATCGCTGTACCACCACATGCATACTTACCGGTATCCAATACTATCTCCGTGTTTCTAGGCCTGAAAACAGTATTTGACTCTGTGGATTGAGAGTTGTTTTGACGATAATTGAGTGGCGCAGTGGCGCAGATGCATCCACTTCTTGTGACTTATGATTTCCAATTAGACTGTTTTGTTCTCCGTTATAACTATTCTTTTGTCTCACACCTCTGTTTACTGTGTATATTATGCATTTCTCCTACTTTCTTCTCTTCCTTTGTGTGCTACATGGAGTGTGGCGACTTGAACTGCCGCACATATGTGCAAAGTTCTATGTCGAAGACCGACCGACCAACACAACTCCACTAAAAATAAGAGAAAATAATGGTCTTCAAATAGTTGCGGCCTTCTGAGATGCCCCCCCCCCATCTTTAGTGGTCAAGTTTCTTTGTCATGGATTACTGCTGGACAGTAAATTCAACTATTAAGGGGAGAGAGAGAGAACATTTCTCCTGCACTAGGAGTAGCAGAAGTTGGTAAACATCTAACAAATCTGTTCATTTATTGTGAGGTTTTATTGGTTATAAATTTAGAAGAGCCGACTCACTGAAGTGGCCATTTCTCTCTCTCTCTTTCTATCATCAAGAGGTATTGTCTTAGACAAGTTGTGAGGTAACAATATTTATACTTGGGAAGTCACAAACATATCCTAAATGTTTATTAATTGTAAATCAGTGTCCAGAGGACTACGGCTTCTGTAGGCAGTCTTCATTGGATAGACTAACTACAAAATCTTATGCAAAGTAAGCCATCCGCTAAAATGAAGAGATAGAAATCTTCATGAGCACACCTACAGCAAATTTGAGTAAAGAAAAGGAAAGAGTAGACACATCCCTATAAAATAAAACAATAATGTTTTACAGAAAAGATAGAAGTTGGTATTTGCATGACTACGGGTGCTTAAATAAAAAGCCAAATATATATCTTTTGTAAGAGATATAAGCATAAGATTTCTTGGTCAACAGAGTCATATACCATCTTTGGGTTGATAAATATAGTCGGTAGGTTTCTTTTTCAATCCAGCTAGTTCTGATCAGAGTTTTGCGTCCAGAGTCTCCAGGAATATGTGGTTTAATATTTTGCTTAACATGGACAGGAGAATGGTTCTGCGTCAGTTCTTGCAAAGGCTTAAGTGACCTGTCTTTGAAAATTTTACTAGGTAGTCAGTAGGTATTTTTCCTTGCTTTATTAACTTCTGCAGTAGTGGTGTGATCATGTCCGTTGAGGTCTCCGGGTACGCTTTTAGTACTTCTGGAGGAATAAAGTCTGGTCCCACTGCATTTCCATCTTCCAGTAACCTAATGACATTCCAAACATCTGCTTATATCGAAGGAATGGTGTTCACTGGATGTTCTATGACTGTTGGTGGTATTTCTGAATTCATCCATTGGTCGATTTATCTATTGGACGCTGGTCATATTGTAGACAACCTGAAGTCGTTCAAAATAATCAACAGGCAAAATAAACCTAGCTTGCTACGCTTTGCTAAAGCAGTTGCTATCAAACGACTTAAACCAAACCTATGTACGCAGAAAGAGACAGTGGTGAATCTTGCACTGCCCTGATGATAAGAAAAAAATATGAATCATCGTTTTTCTTGTTTACAAAAATCTACTCTCTGATCTAAATATGACTTACCCTACGTTGTTCTTTTCTCCTCTTTTTTTCTATTGGCTATTAGATAAAACATTTTCTTTAGTTACGTAATCTACTTTTTTGTTATGCTCATTCTAGCTAAACCTTGTTTCTCTACACACACATATATACGCAACTCTGTTTTTTCTTGTTTCCAAGCCTAATTGTCTAATTATTCTATAAACAGTCAGTGTTTGTAACTCTTAATTAGTTAAATCATTCCGGACTAATGTTACTTTAACTTCCTACCAACCAATTACTCCTTGTGATCGTGGAAAAGTATGTTTCAAATCTTTAATGTAATGTAATTCATATTTTTATCGTTCAGGTTGTAACCAGTTGAGAAGAATCCTCGAAATAATAAAAGATGAGCTCATATTATCCTGGTACAATTGTTGTTCTTGCTTTGTTCAAGTTTATTAATGGGAAGAATTGCATGAAGATTCAAGAGTCTTTTGGAGGGATTAGCTAACCGTTTCCTTTGTTCCATCTCCTCGGTAATTTGGTTTCCTTCACTATCTTTTACTGGCTTCCTCTACGTTTATCTCCTCCTGGATATTATTCGATATAGTTTTCTGAGTTCTTTCTCACTTAAAACCTGTTAGCTTCAATTTGGAGTTTCACAATTAAGGAATCAATTAATTTGAAGAAAAAAATTGTTTAGTCAAACCGATATTTCCGAGTTTGTCTCAAGTGGAATATTCACCTTTCTCGAAGAGTAAGAAAATCGATGATTAAGGAATGTCAAAATAAATTATTATTATTATTTAACTCTAATATTTCCTTAGTACTTTTATAATTGAATAATTTTATTTGGTATAGCATACCGTGATTATATATATATATATATATCACATTTCCGTTATTGATGTAGCATCACTCCTATTGCACGTGTGTTCACAACGTCATTAGCAAATAAACAATACTGTGTATTATATCAAATAAAATTGATCTATCATAGAATTATACTCCACCCAACAAAGGTGTGAGTTCTATTCTTTTCTGTAGGTACCTACCTATGGAAATAACTTGCCAAGTCCCACAACTTCAACAAGTGATTCAGTGTAACTACAGGTGGAGTTAAACAGCAAAACAAAAATTATACAAGTGTTAATCTGATGCTCACTAGCGACTAACTACAAGAAGAAGTTGCCTGAAGGCCTAATGAGAAGTTTTGACCGGTGGGATTCACCAGGTCAAGTGTGAGGATGATTATTCACCGACTGGTGTTGACGCTAAAGAGTTCGAATTGACAAAAGTGAAGATTCACGGTGCAGTGACTCAATGGTCAATGAGCTCGCCTCCTTGTCCCCTGAAGGTCCTGGGTTCGATCCCAGGTAGGGTCATGAGTGAGTGTACTGATAAAGACTCTGAAATCAGGACGAAACAGTCGTCCAGTACCCCCAAGTTTCCAGTAGTTCTCTAACTTATATCACTACGTGATCAAGTATCAAGTCAATCAAACCCTTGTAAATTAATTCCGGAAAAACTGTACACACTGACAATAACTCTTTACATATTGCATCCACGATTAATTGTGAACAGACAGAAAAGAAAAGTAAGAAAAAGATAATGGTAATAAGTTCGAAGCTATTGAAATATTCAAATGAACATTTCATTCCCTTAGTCAATAGCAGAACAACACCTTAAATAGTGGAGATTTGTAGCTCATGTGGAAGGCTTATCATTGCGAAGCTGTCATTGTTTTTCAAGACAATCTCGTTAACGCTAACTTCAATGTGAATCAAGGTTCTGGAATTCTTCGTGGAAGAACTTTCTATCTTCCAGTGTGACTTTTGAAGTGTCTAAAACTCTTGTTAGTCTTAATGAGATATTTTATATTATTATTCCTTTGCGTTTCGAGTACAACATAGGGTTTCAACTACATATCTCCCCTTTGTTCTATCTTATCTTCTGCCGTCCTCTTCCCTTGGATCCACGGTTCCTCATAATCTCTCATCTACTCCTCCTCTCCCTCATCCTAACACGATCTCCTACATGTCACCCTCACACTAACGACCCACTCGTCGCTTCTCATAAGGATTTCACTCGACTGATGGCCTGCACTGCACGCTATGTCATTCAATGGACTCCTCAATGGCGTATGCCCAATCCATCTCCATTTCCTCCTACATATTTGTTGCGCAGTCGGCTCTCGCCTATTGGTTTGTTCCCAACCAGAGTTTCTTGTTGCTCATTCTTCCTGGCCAACTGGCTAGCCGGCCATTTGATCTTCAGTATGGACCCAGCGAAGTGGGCAGCTGTTGTTGTTAAAGATCTGTAACTCGTTGGAAATCGTTTTCGTGAATGACATGCAGTGCAAGTTTCTGACCCATAATAGAAGAAGTGACTGAATGACTTTCCATTTGTGTTGAATAGAATCTGAATCTTGTTCTTTAAGCTGGCTGACTGAGTGCAGAGGACTTACAAACTGATTTCAAGTTGATGAAGGGGTATCTTGCTTTTCCGATTTTGGCTACCTTTGACATCTTCATGCGTTCCAACCGCCTGTGGTTGCAACTGTGCTTCCTATGTAAGTGAAGAAAGTAACCTCTGACAGATCTCTCCCGTCGATGATGATTGGTGCTGGTTATTTTTGCTGTTGGTGGTTGGTCATCTTCATCACCTCCGTCTTCTCTACGTTCACCTTAAGTCACATCTTCGCCGCCTGCCAGTCTCTTCTACCAGCTTGTTGGTTTCCGCCTGTGAGTCCTTGTGTTTGTGTTACATTAGACATAAATCATTTGTGAAATCCAGATCTTCTAGAGTCTTCTAAGAGGGCTGTAGAGAATCGGATGAAATGGAAATGTGCTTCTGAAGCTATACGTTCCATTCATAACCCAAGGGAATAATATATATATATATATGTTAGGCGAGAAGGAACTTATTATTATTATTGTTCCCTTGGGTTCCTAGTGGAACATAGGGCTTCAACTGCACGTCTCCACTTACTTCTGTCTTCTGCTGTACTTTTCACCTGCATCCATGTTAGTCCATACTGTTTCAACTCCTCTTCACAAGATCTCCTCCATGTCACTCTTGCACCGACGTCCCACTCGCCGCTTCCCTTTCGGGTTCCACTCGAGCATTGGTCTGAAGTGCGATGTCACCCAGCGGCCTCCTCAGCGAGTGTCCAATCCATCTCCACTTTCTCCTGCATAGTTGTTGAGCGATTGGTTCTTGTTTTGTTTTTTCCCATAGTTTCTTGCTGGTGATTCTTTCCGGCCGGCCATCTGATCTTGAGTATAGAACGAAGACAGTTGTTGATAAATGTTTGCAGCCTGTTGAAAATATTCTTTGTGACCCGCCGCCAAGTTTCTGATCCGTATAGAAGAACTGACTCACTTGACGTTTGTATTGAAAATCCGAATTTTTTTGTTGATGCAGACTGAGTGACGAAGATTTCCAGATTGGTTTCAGGTTGATGAATGTGTTTCTCGCCTTCCCGATTCTCGATTTGACATCCTCGTCGTCCGTTCCTCCTGTAGTTGAGACAATCCTCCCTAGATAAGTGAATGAAGTAACCTCTTTCAAATCCTTCCCGTTGATGGTGATTGGCGCTGGATGTTGCTGTTGTTGTTTTTGTTGGTTGGTTATTTTCATAACCTCCGTCTTGTCTATGTTCACCTGGAGTCCTGTCTTTGCTGCTTCTTAGGAACTTAGTCAATCAAAATATGAAGTTTGGACCAACAAAATTGAGGATGTAGGGGAAGGTATTTTTTAATTATGGTGAAACATTGAAATCACATGAGTAGAGTAAACAAGTTTATCATATTTGAGAAATTGAGTAGATATTAAATTACAATAAATTGAATACAAATTCCACGTTAAATAAAAGGTAATTTGATATAACACACAATCAATGACATTTTCCTGCTTGTGATCATATTATTGCATTCACATGACTTTCTTTTCATCACTTTTGATCCTATTTCACGCTAGGTTGATCATATGCGAGTACATCCCTAACAAATGTTCGAGTTTCTTTCCAAATTATTCAAACGTATCAGTGTGTGTCATCACAGGTGTATCTAAATAAATCCCTACATTCTAATAGCCTAAGTGACCTTGATCTACTGAGCTCGAGACGGTAAAATGCGATATTTTAAATCAATAAAATTACATCTAGAAAAGACACAAAATATCCTTTTCGATCATTTCCTCTTCTGGCTCTACAATTATATATGTATATGTTTATATACATAGAATATTCTAGAAAAGTTATCATTAACAATAATGGTGTTTTTTCACATAATATCGATTTGTTAAATAAGATCAATGGAAGTACAGATGCATAAATTACAATAAGCATAAAAAGTGTAATAGCAAATAGAATATCAAATAAAATCAAGGAAATTTGCACAATAAATTGAGAATCATTGAATCCTTGATGGCCAAGGTAAGGATAATGTCTGAACTAACTTTCTTCTTTTTTGGATACATAAGTTAGGTTTCTTATCAGGTCATTTGAGTCTGATTAAGTTTGCAATAAACTTTACCATAGAGAAAGAAAGTAATGACAGTATTTCATTCCTAGACGTCTTCACGGCAAGGAAAGATGATGGCACACTAAGAAGGAGTGTGTATAGGAAACCTACAACAACAGGTCAGTACACTCATTTTTTGAGTTTTGTACCTTTGAAATATAAACGTAACCTGGTAAAGTGTCTGGTTCATAGAGCTAAGTTAATCTGTTCAATCGACTGCCTCAATGAGGAGCTTAAGATTACTAAAGAATTACTTAGAAAAAAATGGTTATCCAGATAAATTTATTGAGAAGAATATGAATTCAGCACCTAGGAGAGTCAGTATAGCAACAGTTCCGAGAAAACCAATGTTCATAAAACTGCAGTTCCTCTGTGACAACATCAGCGAAATCATAACACAGCGCTTGTAGAATGCAGTTAAAAGAGCTTACTATGCAGCAGAAGTACGTTGTCTCTTCAAAACCACCCCTATTCTATGTTCGAGAAATAAGGATAAACTACCTAATTTTGCCTCTTCTATGTGTACCTACCAGTTTGACTGCAGCTGTGGAGCCAGCTACATTGGGCGTACAATTAGGCAGGTTCATCGTCGTATTTCCGAACATCATCCAATATGGTTAAGCAAGAGACAAACAAGATCTATTCGTAGCTCTATTTTAGCACACCTTGTAGATGGTTAGCATAAGGTTGACGTTAATACAGCATTTAAAATTATTTATCGCATCCCTACTAACCTTAATTTTGCTCTACGAGTTCGTCTTCTACAGACAGCTAAAGCAATCGGAATCCACCAGAAGAAACCAAGCCTATGTGTACAGAAGAAATTTGTACAGCCACTTTCCTTACCGTGGCCATCGTTACAAGACAGGACTACGTCGCCCCCCTCTCCCTATTAAATTATAATTGTCCAAATTATTTTATTTTTATTTTGACCACTTCATCTTTAATTACGTGTTATTCTTGTAAAATTAATTTATTCTATCCATTTCTACCTTTTAAATGTGTGTATTGATTTTCTTCGTTAATTATCAACCCATTGACATTTTTGACACTGACTAATTATTGTTAACAAACATATCAGTGCCACTTGATTGGTAAACTGTTGTGTATTGTAATAAAAATGCTATACGTGTATATTAGAGTAGAGCCAGAGAAGAGGATCTAATTGAAAAGTAAATATTTCTTCGCTCAATCTTTCTGTTTTCCAAATTTTAAATCCCATTGTAATTCCAACCCAAATACTTCTCACCACTGTTATATCGAAGAAACCTTTCTAGTATGACAGTTAACTGTTCGACAGTGCCTACACTCTACTACCACATAAGTACAAGCTCATGATCAAACGTGTAACCAATCAAAACCTCTGCAAACCAATACACCTGAAAATCAGTCTGATGCCCACAAGCAACTGGCTGTATGCAAGAAGTTACCTAGAATTCTAGTGCTAAGTCGTGACCAAGTAGCGTCCACTACTACTGGGCCAGGTGTAAAGACAAGTAATCGTCGGTGACATTGACTGGCCGGGTGGCGCTGAAAAATGCGGATGAACAGAAGTTAGAATTTGTGGGCCATTGAAATGCGTCTCAGTGACTGAATGGTCAACGAGCTTAACTTTTAACCGGGAGGTCCTAGTTTCGAACCCCGGTGAGTGTCTACTGCTGAGGAGTCCCAAACTAGAACTCCCTGCTGGTTATCAGTGGTTCAGCTCGTGATCGAACCTGTAACTGGTGAAATCCATGCAAACCAACACTTGAACAATATTTGCCACGCCACTGTGTTATATCCTCCCATGTTTCCAACCCACACTGTTGTTGTCGAACACTGACTTCTTGAAAATATCTCAACAAGTAGCAGAAATCATTGCTTGATCTCTACTTGTTCCTTTCTTCATTTCTTAAATGTATGTGTTTCTTTAAAAAGCAAAAGAAACGTACTTCAAGCGTGTTGACTCCAATGGCTGTTAACTAAATCCGGGATAGTGATATAATGTTTTATCATTAATTTTTCATAGACTTTGTCTACATCATCAAAGGTGTGAAAAGTAGTCATTGTGAAATAGCTCCTGTGTTAAATGGTAGTATATCGTGAGTAATGTTAAGGTTAAGTGTAGAGTGTTAAATAAGGGGTAAATAAGTCAATCGATAGTACATCGGTGACACAGCGGTAGAATGCCCGCCAACCACACAGGCGGTTCGGGGTTCGATCCCCGGCCACCGACGCACTCCTCCACCTCTCTAAGCCAGTTATAAGACTGGTAAAGAGGGAAGGTGGGGCATGTGGCTAGCAACCTCATCCTGTAAAAATTAATACCACTGCTACTGAAACTTCAGAGGTCTAGCCTGAATCCCTATGTTCCATTGGGAACGTAAAGAAATATAAAAAAATAATAAAAGTCACTCATGAGAAGCTACATCATTTGAAATGGCTACAGCCGAACAATGTTATCTGACATAGGATTAGGTTGGAAAAGAGTTAGGGAAAGGGTGGCCGAACCAAAACTTGCAATCAATCCATGAAGTCATTGGCTTGAGCTACAACAGGGAGGTTTAGACTGCCTAGTTGGGGTTCTTGACACTCAAAGACCGTTGGTAATATACTGCTGGAAATCGCTACTCTCAATGGCTTAGATGTATTCACTCTTCATAGTCTCTTAGACCCATTAAACCCTCATGCTTTTCTATGCTACGGTTTATCTCTCATACACTTCTGTTCTTCAGAATCTCTTTCCCCCTTTCTCTCTTTTGTATTTACCTTTGTGTGCTACCGCATGAAGTGTGGCAACTATTTTTTCTTATTAGCCTATGTTTAGTCTATTTTCATGTCCTATAATTGTGAGCTTAGTTACACTTTTTGACATCATAGCATTGATTTATATATATGTATGCAGAAATGCTAAATATTGTCATATTTTTATGCCGAAAATGACTTTTCTTCTGGACACTTGTAATGTCTACAAGAAGTAATTATCAAAACTTCTTCTTAGCTTTGATAAAAAGGATATATACAGGGTTTAACCGAGATGGGTGATAAATAAACAAACAAAAATTAAACGAAGGGAGAATTTCGGATTACAAGATTGATCACCAGCTGACTTTAGTTAGAAAATTATTGGAAACTAAGGAGGAGTACTGAACATCTGTTCCGTTCTTGCCTAGGACTCTTCATAAGTACGCAACTATGACCACCACTCCCTAGCCGGGTTGCAAGGTGAGCTAACTGAACATGCAGCTACTGGAACACAATAATCCATTAGTGGACTATGAATTCTAACAGTCTGAATACTCTAAATCACCATCTTTGTGAAAACAGAAAGAAGTCAAGTTGGCAAGTTTTGATACTTTTCATTTGTTTATTTCCCCCTGAGCTTAATATCTCATCACATCAACCTGAAACCAGTGTGTAAGTCCTCTGAACTCAATCAACATAGAGAACAAGATTCAGATTCTATTCAACACAAATGGGAAGTCATTCAGTCACTTCTTCTATATGGGTCAGAAACTTCCACTGCATGTCACCCACGAAAAGGATTTCCAACGAGTTACAGATCTTTAACAAAAACAGCTGCACACTTCGCTGGGTTCATACTGAAGATCAAACGGCCAGGATGAATGAGCAACAAGAAACTCTGGTTGGGAACAAACGAATAGGCGAGAGCCGACTGTGCAACAAATATGTTGAAGAGACCGTCGAATGGCATAGCGTGCAGTGCAGGCCATCACTCGAGTGGGTTGTTAGTGCGAGGGTGACATGTAGGATATCGTGTTAGGAGGAGTAGATGAGAGATTATGGGGAATCGTGGACCCAGGTGAAGAGGACGGCAGAAGATTATATAGAAGAAAGTGGAGATGTGTTGCTGAAACCCTATTTCTAACTCGGAACTCAAGGGAATAATAACAATAATAGATCTACAAGATTGCTAATAAGCTTTCATTTCCTCCTCACACACAATCTCCTCCATGTTAGTCCTCAGACCCACACCCAACTCGTCGCTTCTCATTGGCGTTCCATAAGAAGCTATGGCGCGTGACGTCACTCGACAGTCTTTTCAGTGTGCATCCGATCAATCTCCATTTCCTTGTGCCTATTAGTTGGGCAATAAGGCCTTGTTTAGTTCCTTGCACTGCTAGAGTTCGTTGTAGCTTACCCTTTCTAGAGATGCATCTAATCTAATCGCCGACCATGCACATGGTCCGGGGTTCGATCCCCGGCCGACGCACTCCTCTATCTTGCCTAGCCAGTGATAAAACTGGTAAAGAGGGAAGGTTGGGCATGAGGCTAGCAACCTCATCCCGTAAAAATAAACAAGCACCACTGCTAACGAAACTTCAAGCCTCCAGCTTGAAGCCCTATGTTCCACTGGGAACGTGAAGGAACATAAAAAAATCTAATCTTCAGAACGGAGCCAAGGTGGATGTTTTTGAAAGTCTGAAACCTGTTCGAAATGCTTTGTCACGGAATCATAGCGAAGGAGTGATCTGACATTAATGGTATATATATAGCACTAATCACCGTCAACGGTAGAAATCTGTAGGAAATCACCTTTGTCCTCTCAAATCCAGGCGGCATAAGTGGGGGGGATTTCAAAGCCAGACAAGATTGGAAAAGCAAGACAGACCTTCATTTCCATGAAATCAGTGTGGGAATCAAATGCACACAACATAAAGAACAAGGTTCGAATTTTCAACACTAATGTCAGGTTAGTCATTGCTTGTAGATCGGTTAAGAGACTTCGCGCGAATGTCACCGAAGGCACTTCCGACAGGCTTCCTCTTTGGTTGATGTTGAAGATCAGATTGACGGACACAAAAGATAAGCAATATGGAACTGTGTCAACGAATCCACCTAGAACAAATTATTCAACAAATATGCCGAAGGAAATAGGGATGGATTGGACAAACGCTAAGAAGACCATTGAGGGACATTATACCACAGACACTAGAGTTGAAAAACCGAATGGGAAACACGGAGAGTAACAATGAGGAGATTATGTGAGGATGAAATGAAAGCCTATGTGCAGCTGTGGAGCCAGCTTTATGTTTCACTCGGAGCCCAAGTGATCAATAATAATAATAATGAATATAGGAAAACATGTGATGCTTTAAGTTGCACTTTTAAGTTTGAATTGGATGAGCCAATGAGACAAACGAGAAAAATTTCCAGGAAGTAATCCCTGATGAGTATTCTTATATAATTCTTTATAATTTTCAGCGGTTGGATATGTGAATCATTGACTACGGTAGTGCTTCATTGTTGGCCAGGACTTCAAGTCCCCCCCCGACACACAACACATGTGGCTCATGGTCTGGTACGTGAAAAATCTGTTTCGCATAACTGAGTCCTAACTAACTGAATACATTCATTTGATTCCTGTGGAAATAATCAATACGACAGTGACTGATTACATTTGTCAGTTATTGTAGAGTAGAGTAGAGTAGAATTCGGACACCGCGTAGTAGAATGTAATTCCACATTAGATAAGTCTGTAACGGTAGACGACGAGAGACTTGGTAAAGGAATGTTTATTTGCAATTTGGTATCTCCATAAAGCTAAATTTTGTACACCTTATCTTCAAAGCACCATTTTTTAAAAATTATAGCTTGATTCCACACCGTATTTTTGATACAAGTATAGAATTTTCGGCATCCAATATCGGTAGTCAAAATTTTGCATGCCGACCAATTGATATCAGCTGTGCGTAGGGAGGGGATCGAACTCCCCGGACCATGTGTATGGTCGGCGAGAGTCCTAACAGCTGTGCCACCGACGCACAGATCTTCCGTGTTGGTTGTGCTACTTCTGGCCTTCCTTCATATTGTGTTTCTTTCACTTCTCCCATGTATCTCCGCAACGCTGTATCATTTTCTTTCTATCTTCCTACTGTTTGATGTTTTATGCCGATGACCGTCTCTTTATGTATATATACTACTGATAAATCTTATCAGTAGCACACACCATAAGTCTCTCTGATATAATACCCAGTGAATGATACAGCACACCTATTGTGACTGTTTATTCAATGAATATTCCATATGTGAATTATTGTATCACTGTGTATTATGTAAAAAAATAAATAAACCTAACCAATATGGAATTATCAGTTAAGGCTATGCGCCAGATCATCATCAATAATAATAATAATAATAATAATAATAATAATAATAATAAAAACAATCTGTCAGGCATAAATGACAAAATAATGATAAGTAATACATTTAAAATATTGAAATATTTTGTGCTTTATGATAAATTAATCAAATTATTTCAGAGAACGCCTTGCATGTACTTGCATGCATGCATGACATCCTTGTATTGCTTGCAATGCCAAAACTCTGACCGTTTAAAATGACAGCAGTAGGGGTTTGTGTGCAAAAATGAAACTTGTTCAATCAATATTTTTAAGTACAAATTGACTGACTGGACAGAAATGTTTGGCCTTTGCTGACGTATCAGCTCTTGGTATGGATGCTTCGACAATTTATGAGGATTAACACGATGTTATATGATGGATGGTGACTAGCAGTGGAATGCCTTTCGTCTTATTTGGGAATAGTTAGACGGATGTACCTACAATCTACAGTGAGCGAAGGTGTTCCCACTGGGAATCGAAACCAACACTCATCAGTTCAAACGCTAAATAGTCATTCGCTAGACCATTCGAACCACGAAAGCCTATGCGTTTGAAACGATGGATGCAGGTTTCGAGTTTCAGTGAGAATACCATAACTCACTGTGGACTGCTGGTGTGGCGTGTGCTACTGACAAGATTTATCAGTAGTATATATACAAGCAAATTGATAGGAAATAGACAAAATTGAAAACAACATTTAAAGGCAGAAGTTACAGAAGTAAGATTGTTTATTCCCCAAAACTGGATTTAGCGTACGTTTTAGTCAGGAGATAATCTCATTGGACAACTTCTTGTCTCAAGGTCTAACCTCCGGAAAATCCACAAACTTCAGAACAATTTATTGTGCCCTGACCTAGCTGACCTTAAATGTGGCTAGAAGTCCGTTACAAAGTCTCTTGTCTTCTTTCGTTACACTGGAACACCCGGCCGGCAACTCCCCAATAGGACGAAATGTGCATCCTGGCTTACACTGCTAGTTATATATATATATATATACATATATAATTAGCTCGCTATTTTGCTAGCCGGTCCCAAGCCCGTGTAAAGAGGGAGGGTTTGGCGAGGGGCTAGCGACTCTACCCTACAAAACCAATCAAATTGATACTCAATTTCAACGCACAATAAAAATATTAAAAATATAAAATACTTATTTTTCGCTCGAATCGGAGAGGCGAAATAGCACAGAGGGCTAGTGATAGCCTTCAGGAAGCCAGTCAGCCGATTTGTCTTCTCTCTTCCGATGAAAGCAAGAATAAGGATAGGGACGTGAAATGTCCGTACAATGTACGGGACTGAGAAGACCGCCCAAGACCGCCAAAAACTTGCGAAGATATGGCATAGAAGTGCTGGGTATCTGCGAGAGCAGATGGAATGGATGTGGACTATCAAAATTGTCAACTGGAGAGTCAGTAATCTACTCCAGTATAGTCACCCAGAAGACAACCACGAACACACTGAGGCAGTGAGTGGCTATCATGATGTGGACAGTGGCAGCCAAAGCCATAATGCAGTGGGAACCAATTTCATCCAGGATCGTGACAGAGAGATTACACTTGAAAGGAAGGAAGGTCACAATTATCCAATGCTACGTACATTGCTACAAACAACTCGGAACAAGAGAAGAAGGAAAATATTCATAGAAAACTACAAACAGTAATGGACAACATTCTGAATGGCAACACCAAAATCCTTATGGGTGATATGTGTGCAATTCAAACTGGAAGCAAATAATACAGGAAGAGAACTCATTATGTGTGAAGAGGCTCTGGGCGAAATGAATGAAAACGGAGAACTCTTCGCAGACTTCTGCGCCTTCAATGACTTGGCAATCGGAGGCAGAGTGTATAAGCACAAGGATATACAAAAAGTAACATGGATTTCTCCTGAAAGACATATCACAAATCAGATAAACTTCATCTCAATGCTGCTCAAGGAAGTTGAGAGGCAGACAGCCTACTGGACACAATATCGTGAAGGGGATCAGATGTGGGCTCAGACCATCATCCAGTTCAAGGAACCTTCAAGGTGAAGCTGAAATCCTTTAGAACAACTGGAGACAGGCTACAATTCAAGTTCAACATTCAGAAACTAAAGGACAAAACTAGACAGGATACCTTCCTTACAGTTCAGATCAGAGCAAAGTCGGATACACTACGTAGTATCACTGAGGAAATCTGCATGGAAGAACATTGGAACTCTCTTAAGGTGATGTTATATACATATATATATATAATACATATGAGAAATTTAGCAAATAAACACGAAGTAAAACATTAAAAAAAAAGAAATTGTTATCTTTTGCATACCATCACAGAAAAACATATCCCAAATTCTTAATACAGCTGCCCAAGGTAAGGTACGTGTGTAGGCACACATGAACCATTCCAAAACAACAAGATTTGGCTCCACTGAATGTTTTTTCTATAAAATAATAATAGAAAAATAAACATATAAAAGCAGATTATATTGGAATGACACTGAAAAATTATTGTAGTGAATAAAGCAGAAGTTATAAGCAAGCAAATACTCAAATTATTCTTAAATATAAAAATCAGATATATAAAAGTATTCATCAAAGGGTGTATAGCGATTTCATTTTAGCGATTCAATTGTTCATAAAAATTCTGTTTAATAGCGCCTTAGAAAATAATGACATACAGATGGTTAAATATAAGATGATTCACCGCTAGCTTAAAGATACAGAGTGTGTTGACCACTTCACCTATTCTAGGAGTCACAGCAGCTCCAAATAACTGATTGCCAAACTGCATCATTTCTGGCATATACATGATATCCGGTTGACTATCGATAAAAGGACATGTGTAGTACTCAACAGTCCGCTTTGTGCTCCTCCTTTATGACTGTGAGACACAGCCATTAAAAGTGGATGACATGAAAAGACCGGCTGTCGTTGATCACAAGTGTTTGAGTCCCATCACCCATTTTAGGTGGTATAATATAGGATGAGTAATATTGAGGTTAGGCTTTGGGTGTTAGATAGGGAAGAGGAAAGTCAATCGATAAGGTTATGGAACTACATCAATCGAGATGATTAGGACATGTGTTACGCATGCCATAGGAGATCCATTAGAATGGAAAAGGGCTACTGACGGCCAAGCTAAAACTTGGAATCAATCCATGGAGTATTTTAACAGTTAGGTTGAGCCACGTAGAGAGGTATATGCTGACTGCTGTGAACCTGAGGATTCTAAGAATCAATGCCTGATGACCACTGGTGGTATGGGTCAAAATCGTTCTCACTGTCGCAGACGCATTCACTCTTTGTGACATCTCCAATCTGATAAACCGTGATGTTTTCTATTTCTGCTTATTATCAGTCTTTTCAATCTTCTCCTCTCTCTTTTATCTACCTTTGTGTACTACATGGGGTGAGGGGAGTATGGGAACTTCAACAGGTGGACTTTTGTGCGAGGTTCTATGTTGAAACCAGTCTAGCCAATCACAATCAGACAGATGGCGAGTAAAGCTGAGGAAAATGTCATACGTAACAAATTCGATGTTTATAAATTAGTATTTTATTACTTGATGGGTAATTTTCAAATCAATAAAAGTGCTATTGGATAGAATATAGTTTAGTGGGAATGATAATAATAATGATAATGAGTGTGATAAATAACTTGGAAAGAGAAAGATTATAATGTCGACTATTGTAAAGCACAAAATAATATAATTTACAAAATACCTTGCAATGACTGTGAGTTAGGTCAACTACATAGGTCAAACTAGTAGGTCGGGGGTAATCAGATTTTCGGAACATAAGAATTTAGTTAAGGTAAGAGTGGTTGACCCCGAGAAGATAAGGAATTTAGAAAAAAGCTCAGCAATCGCACTACATGCATTAACACACAACCACACAATAGCATGGTGGGAGAGGGTTAAGATTCTAAGGAGTAATCTATGTAGGTGGAGAGAGAGATTGATTACTGAATCCTGCCTGGTTCATTGAGTCTACAACCAACACAACACATGCAATAGAAGTGACTCAGCGCAAATACCAGAGATATGGAAGATATTATTACCACCAGTCAAATCAGAGGAGGATAATAAATAATCTTAAAATTCTATATCAATTCACGTACATCATGACATTCTAACAAGTTACTTATTTTGACTATAAAAACAATCGTCTTATTTGCCATCTGATTGTAATTGATCAGTAACACTTATTATTATCATTTCTGAAGGAAAAAGTTGTGTGAGTGACTTGATAAGATTATGAGTAATAGTTTGTGCTCGAAAAGGTGGTCATCAGTTAATATTACTGTATAACACACTGTGTGAATTATCAAATTAAAATCTTATCCATAATGGAGTTATGCTCTACCACAGTGCCCAAGTTTTATGCTTATAACAAAATAATTTAAAAAAGAAAGGAAACTGATCATAAATGCCGAATGTGCACATAAAGGTGATGCGCCTCTGTCGTCCAGGAAATTGACTTGAAAGAAGCTAGAAAATCAAAACAACCGATTCAATGAAGAGACCTCCTCCTTTTAACGAATTTATTATCAAGCTGTACCATAACAATAATAATAATAATAATCATATATTGAATGCATTTAACTTTAATTTCCTTGATGTGATGTTATCAAGGAGGATTGATAGAATCCTGAGAAGATCAATTTATAGACAGCCATCATGGAATGGTTAACAGACGAATCTTTACAGCTAGGTCCCCCTATTGGTCAAAAACGAAGCCTAATAGCCAATTATTCGTTTTCTAGAGATTTTGCTTGATTGGTTGAAGGATTTCATTATGGTTCCAGGGGAAACCGTGACCAGTAGGGTACAGCAGGTTGAAAGTGAGGCAGTAACTCATCAAAGAAGTCATTGCGACGTGGTCGGGGTGTGGTGAGAGATGGTTGCTAGCCAAATTGGTTGACAGTAATTGAGGTCAAAGGTCAAGATGGACAGGCGGATATAGTTAACATATAGATGAACTGACACAGCCACAAGAGGTGCAAGGTCAACTTTGTGTGAGAAACAACCAATCAACAGACTGTATTTTCTACTAACATTAACCTACAATAATGTACATAAAAATCTATAAATACGTGTTGATTTTCCGTAATAAACGTTCTGTTGCCTGGCCTTGTCTTCTGTTGTTACAGGGGTATGCTACGGATTGACAGAAGTTAGAATTCATGGCCTGGCCATTGGATAGGTTCCCAGTGGCTGCTTATTGGTCTGTGAGCTCATCTTGTAACCGGAAGGTCCTGGGTTCGAACCCCGTCGGCGGGCATATACTGCCGAAGAGTCCTAAACTAGGACGAGACAGCTGTACAGTACTCCCAGTTGGTTTCCCAATGGTTTTCCAACTGATGTCAGCTCATGATGAATTCGTCCAACCGAAGCCTAATAGTCCTGATGATGTAGGGGAAAAACTAAATCTTTTAAGAAAAATCCTAATGGAAATGGATTTCCGACAAGTTTTGTAGACAAGAATATACAGTTTAAACCGATGAAATTTAATTTAACGTCCGTATCTAAGGTAATGTTGTATATAAACCTTGAATTCAAAGGTGACTTAGCTGCCGATATCCTTAAAAGAAGGATATCACAGCCTTTGAAAAGGAGGAAAAGATTCTGTAATTGATCAACTCTATGAGTGTTTACCAATTCACCTACTCCTGTGGAGCTAGGTATATCAGTCGGAGGATGCAGGTCTTGTCCAAGAAGGTGCAGGAACATTATCCTGTGTGGTCATGAAGAGGTGGAAGTGGAGTTATGAGATGCGCAATAATTGAACATCTGGTCTATTATACTGGTCACCTACCTAATTTCTACAACCTCTACCTTTAACATTATCTGTAAGGCGAAAAAACGCGCCCAAATTATTACCTATCAGACTCATCTGTATTTGTTGAAGCTTTGGCAGTCAACACAGAAAAGCCAGACCTTTGTTTGTTCAACCACTCCTGCTTTCATGGTCAAAATCCATCTATGCTAAACTATTATAATCTCCATTACTACTTTGGCACTACTTATCTGCCGATTTGTTTATTCAAGTTTGTATATCCTTCCCTTATTGTATTGATTATTATAATTATTATTTATTTCACCTATAACCCTTTGTTTATTTAATTTAACATAATTTTTGGCAATGTTGTTGTCTTATAGAAATTCTCACCATCTTAGAGAATGTTTTGATTGACTACTAATCTTATTAATTCGACACCCCCACCCCCCACCACCACCTCTAATTTTACACACTTCACATGAACTATTTTATAAAGTACAAAAAACAATTATTTTTTGTCTCAGTTCACCACTTTCCTCTAGGACCTATTCTGGTCGATATCCCTTCAAGGGTCATCTTGAACAGATGTTGACTCGGAATTTGACTTCTTAAAAGCCACGCTCGCAGAAAACGGTTACCCTAACCGATTTATTGATAGCAACATGAAAGATAAGCAGTCTAAACTGGTCACCGACACAGTTCCAAAGAAAACCATATTCATGAACTTGGAATTCAAAGGTGATCAAGCTGCAGACATGCTCAAAAATCGTCTCTCTAAATAAGTAAGTCAGTAAGACGTTCTATGCAGCAAAATTACATATGACGTTCAGTAGCCGCAAGTTGTTCTCTACCTCTGTAAAAGATAAGCTTCTCCGTCTGGTTGCCTCCATATGCATCTATCAGTTCACCTGCTTTTGTGGAGCAAGGTAAATTTGCCGTAGTCAGAGGACGCTTTCCACACGGATACGAGAACATATTCCAGCATAGTTGTACAAGGGAGAAAGGAAGTGTGTGCGAAGCTCTATTCTGGAACACCTGACCATGATTTTAAGATCATATATAGAATCCATGCTAACTTCCCGCGTTTTCTTCTTTACAGACTTCTAAAGACAGCTGAGGCCTTGGCAATTCATGACTTTAAGCCAGACCTTTGTGTACAAAAGAAGTATGTACAATCTCTACTTCTGATTTGGCCGTAGAGGGATAGACATTTATTTATTTTGTTTATTTAGTTATTCAATGTACTCTTCCCTTATTACTACGATTATTATTAATATTATTATTATTCTCACTCTGAATCTTTTCTACTTGACCCACTTGACATTTTAAAGCCAAAATTATTAATTTTTATGCTACAATGGGAATTATTAAATTATTGAACAGATGTGATTAAGTTCTGAGTTCAATGAAATAACCTACTATCGCATATATGTTGATGATACGCTTGTTGTTTGTAACGATATGAGTCATGCATTCGTATTATTTGACTGTATCTTAATGAAATCCACTCAAACATTAAATTCATCATGGAATATGAACGAGTTCAATTTCCTGTACCTTAAAATGTAAGAAGAAGAAGAAATGAGGGTACGGTGGAAAAGTTCATCTACAGAAAAGAAACCTGAACCGGACAATATCTTCACCACACCAGCTTCTGTTCAATAGGTGAATTAGTAAGGACACTACTGTACGACAGAGACAGGAAGCCACGTTCGCCTAACAGTGTGGAAGAACAATTAGGCTTTGTTGCTGCGAAAAATGCGATTTATCCAAAAGTATAGCATAGAAAAAAAGACGAGAAAACAAAACACCCAAATGTTGAAAAAGAAGAAAGTATTGATTTGTTTCAAAATAAAATTTTATCCTCTACTTATGGTGCCCAATTTTTATCCTTATATTGATTTGTTTCCCCATTCAAAGGAGGAGGAGCAGTATCACAAAAGATTGACAAAAAGAATGAAAGGAATAATAATAGAAAGGTGCTTCCCTGTAGCTAAAGCTCGTAACACTATAATACACCACTATATGCTCTATAAGCCAACAATTGAAACTGGATAAGTACCCTGCTGATGTCACCCCCAACTGCGTTTATACAATTACATGCACTTGTAGTAGTAATTACATTGGTAAGATAGAAAGAAGGGCTTCTATCCAGTTTTCTGAAGATATCTCAAGAAACTTATGTCTAAAAGGAAGTAGATATTCGCAAAGTGCAATTACTAGATACCTTGTGGTGGATACGGGTCATTTTGTCAAGATTTCCAAATCCTTCAAAATATTAGACATACAAAGGACATTCAGCGAAGAGATTCTTTTCGGAGAATTCATTCACATAGCTGTACAATCGCATTTACATATAATTAGTGTGCGTGTGTATATGAGGTTTGTCAAGATTAGAAGTTTGTCAAGTTACTGACTTGACCAACGCTCAATTTGTAGTCATTTATATTACGGCATTCAACTTATTTCCTCGATTTCAGTTCTAATTTAAATGGCATTATTCTCTACCCCGCTTCTACTTAGTCTCTACCTGTAATTATATTACGTCATCTAACTTACTAACTCAATCTTACTTTAGTTGCTGTCTGATTAACCTTGCTTTTATATTAGATCATTCTTGTATTACCTGATCAATTATCTAAATTTGACAAACCTCATATATACACACAAATAATTATACATAAATGCGATTGTACAGCTATGTGAATGAATTCGCCGAAAAGAGTCTCTTCGCTGAACGTCTTCTCTTTTTTATATGACTCAATGAGGATTTTCAAGCTATACAAAGGACAGTAAATTTACTGCGATTCGCTGAAGCAATTGTAAACAAAATTTACAAACCAAAATTATGCATACAGAAAGAGAGTGTAATCAGTCTCTCACTACCTTAGTAACTGCATTTTGATTACACTGATTAGTCATCCATATTAGTGATTTCAACCCACTGGGCAAGTTTCCAATTTTATGAACTATAACCTTCTTGAGTTGCTGCAATAACCTACAAGATAACACTGTTTATCAGATTTTTTGTTTTGTGTCTTCTACTCCACCCTCCTCTTCTACCAACCTTTTCTATTTTAAAAGCATGTTAAATATCATTGTAACTTCAATTAAAAATCATAACTAGAAGTTAATTGGTGGATGGTGACTAGCAGTGGAATCCAGGATGCGCAATTCGTCCTATTTAGGTCTCGTCAACTGGGATCGAGTCTCAGTGGGAACACCATCACTCACTGTGGAGTGCAGGTACATCCAATGACGAGCCCCGAATGGGACGAAACGCGCGTCCTGGATTCCACTGCTAGTCATTATCCCCCGCCCCTAATTAACTTCTAAATGCATGCCAAGACATCGTCGAAGCATCTGCACAAGAAGCCGACATGTCGACCTGAGACTGAGGACTTCGGTTCAATCAGTCGACGGGAAAATCTAAAATTGAATTAAGCAAAAATAATAACGACTATATTATGGATGAGCAAATTTTGTAATGTTTTCTCTCCTACCATTCAAACATTGTTATTCTTTTTTATAACTATTTTGCAGCTGATGAGAACCTGTGAAATACAATGATGACGTCATCTTATACTGAAAATTTGGCCTTTCTTTCTTTATCGCAGTTCATATTTTTTAAAATTGTAGAGCTTGACAATAAATTCCTTGAAAAAAAGTCTCTTTATTGAATCACTTGAGTTGATGATTGTTCTATATGTGTCTTGATGGGAATTTTGTATGAATTGGGGGAAAAAGCTGTTTGATTCAGAGTGTGCGAACGAAGACGCCGATAAAATTAAGGAGTTCTTTAACGTGCTTATAGCAAATTCAAGTAGACCGCGACAACTCCTGGTCTAAAAAATTGGAGAGTAAGGGGCACCAAAAGTGCTCGTCTTTTCATTCTTTTTACCTAAAAAGTTACACTGGCCTGAATAAACGTATTGTTAATTTAATTTCAACGCACACCAACAAATAGATCAATTGACATTTACCATCTCTGGTAGAATTGAGATATCAATTAGAGCGCTAGTGTATGGTGTAGCAATCTGTCCTGTCCTACTCTACAACTGTAACACAAGCGTAGGATATGGAATGTCTTCCAAATTTTTTACGACAAATATCTTTCTAGTATCATACACATAAGGTAAAACCAGAAAATAGGTCACATTGACACTATGCGTAACCTCCAGGGTTAGAAAGGTAAAAGGGAAGACTTTCCTTGACTGAGACATGCTTTCGTAGGAAAAAGGGCATGTCACTAGGCTTGTGATGAGAGCTGGCTGCTAGCCAAATTGGTAGACAGTAATTTACGTCAATGTTTACGTCCCCAATATTGGTCGTGAAAAAAATAAGAACAAAGACTGATTCAACAACCAACCATAGCAGACTTTGAGTAGGAGGATACAGTTAGCATATGGATGATCTGACATTCAGAAAACAGCTACAAAGAGATGAAAGATTAACTTTCAGTGAGAAGCAACCATTCAGAAGACTGTTTCCTGATAACAATAATCTATAATAATGTACATGAAAGGCTATAAATATGTGTTGATTTCCTTAATAAACGATCTGTTGCCTGGCCCTTGTCTTCCGTTGTTACATTTGGTCTCACTGTCTAGCGACAGCCGGGATTCGAACCCCAGACCACATGCCTGGTTGGTGAGCGTTCTACCGCTGAACCCACCGACGCACACGTTCAGATACCAGTTCACTCATAGTCCTATGTCTTTTGAATGCTTTAGCAAAGCATGTTATACACTGTCAATTAATCAACCCCTAATTTTTCCAAATTTTAATCTTATCCGTGTAGGGATGTTAGATTCCGTGTGACTGACCTAGTGGAATGACGTGAATGTATTGCTTCCTTATCACCGCGAAAAAATAGGAACAATTTCACCAATTTCATACAATTAATTCCCTTTATTAAATTTTCATAAAGCAAGAACAATAAATACTATGGGTGAGTTGAATTCAATTTCATTTCGTGTGCTCTAAATCTTCTACAAACTCACTAGATTGAAAATTTAATGGGGACAAGAATGATGTAGTTCATGTCCTGATTAGACGGTGAAAAGTGTTAGAAAGATGAAAAATGTTTAAGGATAGTATAAGGATTTAATTGGATTTTTGATTTTCCCGTCGATTGATTGGAACGAAGTGCTCGGTCTCAGGTTGACGTGTCGGTTTCTTGTCCCGATGCTTCGACGATGTCTGGGCATTTAATTAGTATTTAATTGGTGGATGGTGACTAGCAGTGGAATTCAGGATGCGCATTTCGTCCCACTATTTTGGACTCGGTGGGAACATCCTCACTCACTGAGAAATGCAGGTACATCCAGCTGACGTGTCCCAAATAGGACGAAATGCGCATCCTGGATTCCACTGCTAGTCACCATCCACAAATTAGATAGTATAAGAAGACAGAATAAATAATGAAATGGTCAGTGTAAAGAAACGAGAAATTACTAAGGCAATGTGCAAGGTGAAGTCCCACAGAATCCTTCTGTATACATTAATTAGGCTTCAATCGTGAGATTGTTGTCGCTTCTGTATTTTTCCGTAATCCTCCCTCCACATAAGCGACATGGTACGGGCTGAGGGTTATAGTCACTTCATTAGTTGTAGTACTTACTGTAAGTGCTGTGATACAGTGCTACGAACAAAACTCACGCATTTCTATACATTTCTATACCTTAAGACAACAACCCCCTGCCCCCCTACCCCCAAGATTCTAGGAAAAGATGAATATTACAACAAAGGCTAAAAATTGATTCAAATAAGCATGTAGTGTCACCTTTTTTTCCAAATAGTAAACAATATTGAATGTGCCACAAAATAAGAGATATCACAGCATAAAACAAAGCTAAGCAGAATGAAGAGGTAGATAGGTAGATAGGTCGGTTGGTTGGTATTTTCGAACAACAAAAACAAACAAACAAACAAGAACAGAACAAATTCAAACTTTACGACTAAATAGACTTTAAACTGTTCATTCTCTATGTATCTATCTATCTATATTTTGCTACAGTATTATAGTATTATGTACATATATATATAACATACATATATCATTCCGAATTATACTATAAACAGATAGATGCAATTAGTCACGCAATTATATGCGTTCATAGGTTGATTTATATATGTGTGTATTAATTAATATAAAGCTTTTTAGAGATTTTATAAGAACTTTGAATGTATAATACACGTAATTTATATTATTCGATATTATTTAACTGTACATCTAATAGAATATGTATCATTCTGCTTAATTAATCCTATGCACACTAACTAACTACTACTCAGTCATTGTTTTTACAATATAAACTATATATATATACACACACACTAATACTAACTTGATTAATTATGTATTCAGATAAGCCTGGCTTCTAGAGCGCATACTATTCAGGTTATACATGCACACTCACACTAACAAAGTACTATTATATAACCTCTTTGATACTTATGAGAGATAGTACCAAGAAAGTAAGTATAGTGTGCAATACGACACGATAAATACTACTACTACTACTGCTAATTGATTTGAGTAGTTCGAGACCAACGACTTGGTATGGGAGGGGGCTGAAGGTGGATAGACTTCGGTGCTCCTCTCGAAATACTGTCACATATAACCACCAGGCGTTCGTAGCCTACCTCTAACTTACTTCTGTCAGGCGAGTCTTATACGCGTGTGTCTGTCATAAAAGTGAAAGGACGAATTCGAACGTTTGGAGAGCATACACAACCAGAAAATTGGTAGGCATGCTAGCGTACCTAGAGGAGTTGAAAACTGCTCCAAAATCTCAGTGGATGAGAGGGCGTATGAACCTGTTTTGGTCACAAGAAAAAATTAGGGAACACAGCTTCACCACCTTGTGGGACAGATTTCAAGTCAATTGTGTGGGTGTGTGTATCTGTGTGTGTGTTGAAAACCCGAATCTTGTTCTTTGTGCTGAGTGCAGTAGATTTTCACAATGATTTCCGATTCATGAAGGCCCTTATCCGCGCCACCTATGGTTTATAAAATGTTGCCTAAGGTAGAGGAAAGAAGTAACTCTCTTCAACTTTCTCCTGTTGATAGTAATTGGTGCATTTTGGTGTTGATCAGGTACCTTTCATCATCTCTGCCTTCTCTATATTCATTTGAATTCCTGTCTTAGCTGTCTACAAACTTCTACCAGTTTGTTGGTTTCTGCATTTAGATTTTCAAGTTTGTATGATATTTGACATAAAGCATCCACAAAATGCGTTGGTGACACAGTGGTAGAATGCTCGCCGACCACGCCACATGTGCTCAGGGGTTCGATTCCCGGCAAACGACGCACTCCTTTACCTCACTAAGCCAGTAGTAAGACTGGTAAAGAAGGAAGGTTGGGAATGAGGCTAGCAACCCCATCCCGTAAAAATAAATACCACTGTTACCGAAACTTCAAGCCTGTAGCTTGAAGCCCTACGTTCCACTGGGAACGTAAAGGAGTAAAAAAAATCCACAAAGTACAGATATCTCCTAGGGTATTTTCGTCAATCTAACATATGCCTATCTTCTCAGACCCACAGTCTGTTGCATGATCCAGTCCACCACAACCAAGAATATCACATCGGTGACAGTAGGCAGTCTTGTTTTACTCCTGTCTTCTCTACAAACTCTTCGCTGAGTTTTCCGTTGTAGATTACTCGACATGTGGCATCTCTATACAGGTCAAGTCGAACAGGTCCATACCAGCTGATTTATTATTATTATTATTACTGAAAACGCAAGCTTAGAGCATTATGGGTACGAAGAGATGAGACAAGAGAAAACAGACTCATAGTTTGTGCGAGCACCAAGACAGTGCTCCGACCGACCCAGACCGAGGCAGGTGATTGCCTTAAGAGACCATCCCTTTTTCTGGAAATCTGATCCACAAGACAGTCGGTCAGCTTCAGGATCCGCATTCCCATGATTCTCGGTTGCCAAAACAGGCTCATACGTCAATCAGTTCGTTCGTATTCTGAAGAAACTAGTGTCTCCCAGCTCCTCTAGGAAGACTTGCAAGTCCATAAGTCCGGTTTTAAGAGCTGGGCGTTCGTACTCGCCCATGAACCTTTGTAAGGAACACTTATGAAGGCAGTGAACAGGAGTTACCTGTTAGAAGCTATGAACGCGTGGTCATATGAGAGCATTTGAAGAAGACCGAAGTCTACCACCCACCCACGGCCGTACCAGGTCATTCATGGGGGCTAAAACAGGCTTAGACCGGCTTAAACCAGTTTGTACAAATCCAACCATTGGGTCAAGGCAGAATACTTATTACAATGCGGTGGGACAGCCTAGAAGCTTGACTTTATGCAACCAACCTTCAGAGATGCATAATGTTTGCGTATTATGTATTTTTGTATAGTAAAGTGGAATTGTTCTCCCCGGTATGGGCCAGTCTGTCTGTTCCCTATTTTCACCTTCGTGGGCTCTGGGGATCAGAAGTAGTCGGTGATCAATAATTAGTACTGAACTCATAATTCAGCACTATTACATAATCCCCAACATACAACAGAAACAACACCAAGTTTGTGAAATCAATCCAATTTCTGAGTGTTTTTCAACGTTAAGCTCCCTAAAGTGAATTGTGTAACTAGTCTACGATTAGTGTGAATTTTGAAATAAATTCATAAGCTGAGTTGGACACTATTTTATGCATTTCAACAGTCACCATGGTAACATAGGTAACGTTACTTTTACTGGACACTGGGTAGTAACTAATGTCATGTGTCTAGTCCTTTGTTTGGTGCAGAATGAACTCCATCAAAAAGAAGGACTAGACGAATGACTTTAGGTTACTACCTGCTGTCCAATGAAAGTATCCCTTATAGCCCAAAAGGAGGTCAATCATAACGTCTCTGACTGCAGACAGCCCTGAGTGACCCGAGTTCGGATCTCAGAATGGACATGAGTTCCTTCAAGATTGCAGATACACCTTGCTAACGAAACCTAAGTCAAATACTTACTGCCGATTGCCTCCAACCATCTCATAGATAATGTCAGCTAGAGTATATAAGATGTGAGAGGTGAAAACAAATTGAGGTGTAAAAACCAAGAATTGAAGAAATAATAAAAGAAACTCACCAAGAATTTGTATATAGAAGGATGTAATGACTTCAGAAGAGCGTACAAAACTTCCCCGTCTATCTGTACCCGTTCCTATACATAAATTTCCAAAAGAAAATCAGAGTGGTTATTTACTAGCAAAAGAAATAACTGTAATGTAAATGCAAGTTACTTACAGTTCTGTTAATAATGGAAATAATTCTGTGAATTAAGTAGTTATGATAGAGAGTTATTGAATAAGGATGTTAGACGACGAGCTTGTTCTGGAGGTCAACCTCTGTGAAGTCTTGGAACAGGATTTGGTGATTATTGGACACTCGTCAAAAGGCGTACCTGCTACCACCTCGAAGGGACTGACGTCTCCTTAGACACAAACTTGCATCACCCAGTATCACAACCAGCACGAAATTTAGGTCTAAGGGTCCTTATATGCGACCTCATACGGCTAAAAGGGTGAGTAGACTTCAGTTTTCCTCTCCAAATGTTCTCATGTAGCCAGATAAAGTCGAGCACCTACCTAGACCAGTCAGGTCAGCCACAGCCGCATATTATTCAGCTTTATTCAACGTGAACTACTATAATTCATTTAAACAGTTAGAAGTCAAATCTTCAGATTAACGAGTGGTAGGCTCTGTGGGAAAGTTTAAACACCAAGTGGCTTCTAGCATTTTTCAGCAAACAAATATATCCCAATCTTTGTTCAAAAAATTACCAAATAAACATTACAAATTCTTGATGGGATTATAAGTTTATCACTTTTAAATAATATAAGCTATATTTAGAATAATTTACTTTGAGATAAATCTACAAAAGGCTAATTAATCAATTAGGAACATTTCAATCCAGTTTTATAGGCACTAACTGACCAGTTAACTTGAGTATCACCTAATGAAAAACAGCAATCAAACAATAGTCACAATCTTCTGAATTCTTTATTTACCAATAACTGAATACTCGTAATACAGTAAAAGATTCACAGCCTGTGGTTATCTACTCTCTATACAGAAATCTTCACGTAAAAAGGTAATCTGCAGTATATCATTCCATAGAATTTCATTGTATCTGTAACATGCTCCAACCCCCACGAAGACGCTGACAAAATGCAGTCTTCTCAACCCCTCAAGCTGTGCAGCAATCTTCGAATATTTGGCATGCCATTCGATCCTGCTGTTAAATGTAAGGTGATGCTACGCGACTGAACTACATTGACGTCAGACGGGTTGATCGTTGACGAAATCTCAGCACCGATAGACAAGGCTCGTCTCGCATTTACCATCTTTCGCTTAGTAGACGCGATATTCGGATGGCTATCGACCGAGGGACGTATGAACTGTTCACCAGCCACTTTGTTCCGTCCCCCTTCATGGCTGTGAGTGAGACTTGACCTTAGAAAGTGGAAGATATCAAAAGGCTGGATAGCTGTCTTTCATCATAGATATCTGCATTCTATCACCCGTGTTAACAAGGTAGAATAAGGTGAGCAATATTGAGGTGAGACTTCGGTCGAGTGCTAAGTAGGTGGTAGGGGAAATCAATTGACGAGGTTGTGAAGCAGTTGCATGAATGTCTAGCCATCGCCTTCCTCGACGGGCAATCTTAACTTACATAGGATGGATTAGGTTAGAAAAGAGAAAGCTAGTGGTGGTCAAACGAAAACATGGCTTCATCAGTCAATGAAATCCACCACAGTTAGGTTAAGCCAGCCGCCATGTATCGAGGTGTGGACTACCTGACTAGTTGGGATTCTCAGGATGGTATAAACCAATGAAGGCTGGCGACAGTTGGCTGGTATTGATGCATTCACTCTTTGTAATATTGAATATCTAATAAAATTGTGTTGTTCTTCCATATTACTATCCTTTTCGCCTCATATTTCTGTTTATCATCTCTTGTGTTAGATGGAGGGAGTGTGGCAACTCGAACTGCTGCATATCTGTGCAAAGTTCTACGTTGAAACTATTCAGTCAGTCTCCAACCTCCGATGTATCTGTCTATTCAGAACAGATCAAGCTTTTTGTTGAAAGGCATTTCAAAAATGCACATGATTACAGACTGTTTCGCAAAGATGCAAATAGAGGTGATTACAACAAAGTATAACAGTGGGTAAATTTAACGATCTCTATGTACTCTGTGGAAAAATAGTCAGCCCAATTGATTTGAACAGATCACCACGAGACTGAGAAATTAAAAAAAAGTGAAAAAACAGTACAACTTACCAAACCATCATCATAATAAGATTCTAGATAACGTTCACAAATTTCATTAAATGTCCAAAAAGCGTCCACTTCAGGCATAAACATGAGGAGAACAGCTGCTAACGGTGCTTGACCTTGACAATAACCTTTCTCTGGATGTCGAATTGTGTAGGCCTTCAACAAGGTGTATAGACTTTGTTGACTATATAAATAATGTAGACAAAATAAAACACATTGGAGTTATACGATGAAGCAAAACACGTTGGGACGAGATTATCCACAAAACAACACAATATAATGAATGTTTAAGAGTGGGATTTCAGAGCTGTGGTAAAATAACTACATACCAGATAAGTTTATTTACTATAGTTAGATGGAGAGAGAGAGGTTAACTACCGAATCTTTGTTCATCGAATCAACACCGAAAATAAGCAATCAAAATGACCCAATTGTATACTACTGATGGATTGAGACGAGTAGTAGCATATCACTCAAATCAACCAGTGAGTGGAGCTTGTTAGCCAGTTCAAAGTGATTTAAACACTGGACGGCCGTTTTGTACGTTCAGGGAAGAGTTTATCAGCTGTGTGGGTAAAGGAGAATGATGCTCGGGAAGGCTTCGTGTGCTCTTGGAAGTGTGTGCGCAGTTGTTAATTTCCGGCTGCCCACACCCTGGAACTTCATTGATTCTTCGGGTACCTGAAGCAGAAAGAGGATTAGTGTTGCGTGACCGAAGAGCCCAGGGGACAAGTGCATGAGACCGGTCACACACGACCTGTACGAACTGGTTTCTGGGATTGGTTCCGTATTACTAAACTTACCGCCGGTTACGGACCACCGTAGGGTAAGTAAGTCGGGATGTACAATTGTTGGGGTCGACCTTTTCTAACCCCGTCTCTCCAGCAGAGTGGAGAGACAGCATAGGTGGCTGGCATGTTGGTCATCTGAGGGAAACACCTCACCTCTGTTACATCCCTGTTCCCCAGCAGCAAGACTTTGCCCACAGACCCCCAGCATAATGTAAAAAAAATTCCTACACAATACCGGTAACTGCTTTTAGCCTAAACGCTATCCTAACAACCTTCCCTGGATGTTAGGACCTGCAGAAACAATAGTTCCAGCCAGTGTAGCTTGTTGGATCATTGCGATATGCAAGCCCGACCACCATGTCAAGGTAGCAGCTATCGGTCAGACTATCAGCTGTGTATCTGGTTTGACTCAGCTCAGAGAAGCGAGTCAGTTCTAACCATCTGATTTCTTGAGAGAACTGGTAAAACCATAAATGAAATCAGCAATTTACACAGTATACAACTACTCAGTCAATCTTAGTCAATCAACATCACTCTTTTCTATTGCTTCACGTAAAACTTCCCAAGCAGGGCATTAACTATTCTGAAAAATACTGGGATAACGAAACACAAAAAGCTGTTGGTTATCTAGATGTCGCGATGACTGTATTCTGTAAGACATTATAAACCTGGCATTTTATAGTAAGAGTAGATGTCTACGGTCATCAATACAAGCCTCCAAACTATTTTGACAGTTCACTGCAAAGTGTAGGTGTGGTCACAAGATTTCATCAATTTGATGCTCACTAGCGACTGGCCCTATTCAGGCAGTTCACCTGGGGTTATAGTGGGAAGCCGTGACCAGTAGGGTACAGCAGGTTGAAGACGAGGCAGTAACTCATTGAAGAAGACATTGCGAAATGATCACACTACGTCGTGAATTGGCAGAAGTTAGAATTCATGGATTGGCCACTGGGTCGGGTCTACGAGCCAGCTTGTCTTGTAACCAGAAGGTCCTGGGTTCGAACCCCAGGGGTGCGTACTGATGAAGAGTCCCAAACTCGGATGAGACAGCTGTCTAGTACTCCCTGCAGGTTTTCCAATGGTTCTTTAACTGATGTCAGCTCATGATGAAATCCCCCAACCTATCAAACAAAAATCCCTACAAAACCAATACGTGAAAATCCTGAAAAAGTAAACTTCACTCCAAAAATACCAAGAAAATACCGGCTGACTGACTGAATGACTTGGTCTCGAGATAGAACTTTACACACAAGTGAACCACCACCAATTGGAGTTGTCACACTTTCTCCACGTAGTACACAAAGGTGGGGAAAAGAAATTTAAAAGAACTATAATGGAAAAAGAAAATTAAGAGAGAAAGAATAATTCCGTGGAATACCATGAGGGTTCAATGGATATCGAAGACAACAAAGGGCGAATGTATCTGTACCATTGACAACGATTATTGAGTCGTATCACCACCAGTAGCCTCAAGCCATTGGTTCTTAACATCACGAGGACCCCCCTCCTCCCCCAAAAAAGCAGGTGGTCTACATTTGCTTACATGTCTCGAACCAACTGTGTCAAAGACTTCATGAATTGTGACGCCAGGGTTTGTTTTGATCACCCCTAGCCCTTTTCCAACATAATCTTATGTTCTCTAACATTGCTCGTCTAGGAAAGCAGTGACCCAGCATGCACGACATGTCTCCTAGCCATCAAAATAAGAGGAATACTGTTTCCAGCCAAACCCAGAATCAACAGATGTCCCGCACACACACACACACACACGCACCTAGACAAAACATTCAAGCGCAAACCAAATAACAACTGAAACCACACATCGGTTTTGCAAAATATTGTAGATACAGAGAAATAATAAGTAATCTCAATTATTCAGTTTAGCCTTTTAAAATTTCCAACTAACTATCAACTTTATAAGAATGTTGACCATAAATCTGCATAATATTATATTAGACATTTACATATCTCTCTATTATGGTAAAATAACAACAAACGTTTCATTAACAAATGCCTTCGCTCAATACTCAAGATCAAATGGCCGGAGAGGATCAGCAACAAAGATCTCTGGGAGCGAACCAACCAGGAACCGATCGTGAAACAAATAGGCAGGAAGAAATGGAGATGGATTGGACACACTCTGAGGAAACCAGCAAGTGACATCACTAGACAAGCCCTCGAGTGGAACCCGAAAGGGAAGCGACGAGTTGGTCGTCCAAGGGTGACCTGGAGGAGATCATGTGAAGAGGAATTGAAAGCGTGTGGGCAGACTTGGAGCCAGGTGAAAACTACAGCAGAGAACCGAACGCAATGGAGACGCATGGCTGAAGCCCTATGTTCCTCTAGGAATTAAAGGAAATAATAATAATAACAACAAACGTTAGTTGAGTAATTCATCACAGTAGGCAGGTAGGTAGGTAGATAGATCTCTCTAGTACAGTGAAGAGTAACTATGACACAGAGGAGTGAATGATGAATAGCCCAGACAACAACAACACATTTGATATGCAAACGAGTGCCATATATATTGTCACACAATGTGTGACTAACTAGAAAGCAAGTAGTAAACAAGCAAAACAATAAATTCTCACAAAAACGTTACTTGAAACCACCATCTTATCAATAAATAATTTTTCATTAACTGTTGGTTCACAGAGGTTTGATTGGTTATAGGTTTGATCGAAAGCCGATATTAGTTATAAAAGCCATCAGTAAGTACTGCAAAGATGTTTCGTCCCAGTTTGGGACTCTTCAGTAACAAATCTCTTGCAAACCAACACAATTAGTCTCATGCTCATTAGCGCGAATGGCTGTAATACAGGAAGTTACCTGGAATTCTAGTGTGAAGAGTCATGACCAGAGGGGTTAAACCAAGTCAGGAAAAGGAGAACAGTTACTTGCAACTACGACACTGGCTGGAGATTGAGCATAAATATATTGCGAACTACTGAAAAAATAGGACCAATCTGGAAATCTTCGTCACTCAGCCTGCATCAACAACAAAATGATTCGGATTTTCAATACAAACGTCAAGTCAGTCAGTTCTTCTATACGGATCAGAAACTTGGCCAGTGTGTCTCAAAGAATATTTCCAACAGCCTGTTGCAGACCTTTATCAACAACTGTCTTCGCTTTATACTCAAGATCAGATGGCCGGAAAGAAACTATGGGAACAAACAAAACAAGAACCAATCGCCCAACAAATATGCGGGAGAAAGTGGAGATGGTTTAGACACTCGCTGAAGAGGCCGCTGGGTGACATCGCACGTCAGGCCAGTGTTCGAGTGGAACCCGGAGGGTAAGCGGCGAGTGGGACGTCCAAGGGTGACATGGAGGAGATCGTGTGAAGAGGAGCTGAAACAGTATGGACCAACATGGATGCAAGTGAAAAGTACAGCAGAAGACAGAAGCAAGTGGAGACGTGTAGTTGAAGCCCTATGTTCGACTAGGAACCCAAGGGAACAATAATAATAATAATACATGGGCCATCGAATCCGATCCGGGTGGCTGAATGCTCTCTACGAACTCACCCTGTAACCAGGTCTTGGGTTCGAACCGTGACGGTGGGTGCACACCGCAGAATAGTCTGTAGGCAGGATTAAACAGTTGGCTGGCCAGTACTCCTTGGTTTCCAAATAGCATCTCTAAGTGATACTAAACCTGTAACAATTACCCAGCAGATCACAATCAATAATCTAGTTTAACTGACTGGATCATGTGTACCAAAGATGCATATTTATATAAACAGTAGATTTTTAAAAATTGTTTAATAATAATAATAATGATAATAATAATAATACACGCCATGTACATATTGATAGATAGGTAAATGATCAACTTTATTAAATAACTAGGAAATAATTATAATGACGTGAATTAGTAGTAAGTTGTTAGTACAACTCTCAACATCAGGTAATATAATATATAGTGTGATCTTGTTACAAATTCATGAGAACCTAGTGAGAGAGAGAAATATGCATAATTTTATCATAGTTTTTTTTTCATGACTGAAATTTGATAAGTATTTATAAAATCTGATACAGATATATATATATATATATATATATATATATATATATATGGGCTACCATAATTCGAGTTGTTTCTCCTTTTATTTTCGCTGACTTTCACTCTTTCTCTCTTTGAAATGCTTTTTTATAAGTACTATCTCTATAGGCACATGATTTAGGGGGGATAAATAAACTAACAAGGATGATATTAAAATGTATTTCGCCTAGGTGGACTACTGATGAGGATGCCTTGATTAGATGGAATTTGAACAGAAAACGTGGGAACAGCTGATGATCAATTCAGTCGGTGAGATAGTTTAAACAGTCACCAAATTTGTGGATGGTGACTAGCAGTGGAATCCACGAGGATGCGCATTTCGCCTCCTATTTGGGACTCGTCATCTGGATGTACCTGCATTTCCCAGTGAGTGATGATTTTCCCACCGAGGCACAAGAAGCCGACATGTCAACCTGAGACCAAGCACTTCGGTCCAATCAATCGACGAGAAAATCTCGAATTCAATTAAATCAATTTGACCCGTAGCACAAGAGGTGGCTCCCGTGGCCCAAGTGGTCTAGTGGATAACGCTTTGGCGTTTGAAACTATGGGCGCTGGGTTCGAGCCTCAGTGAGAACATCATCACTCACTGGGAAATGCAGGTACATCCAGTCAGTGACGAGTCCTATATAGGACGAAATGCGCATCCTGGGTTCCACTGCTAGTCACCATCCACCAAGTAAATACTAATTAAATGCCCAGACATCGTTGAAGCATCTGCACAAGAAGCCGACATGTCAACCTGAGACCGAGCACTTCGGTCCAATCAATCGACGAGAAAATCTCAAATTCAATTAAAGTCACCGAATGCCTACAGTTCAAATCGAGTGAGTCCGTGAACAGTCGGTCTAGACGCTTAACATTCAACCAATCGGGGTTACACAGGTTTGAAGCTGGCTACACCAATCGAGGTCTTGACTACCAGCTCTGTCACACACACACACACAACAATAAGAGTATGTGTAGCTCAGTGGTGTGTGGCACGTAAAGACAAAGTTGTTATTGAGCAACATTCAGATTACTTCACATTCTACCATCCAATTTTTCTTTCTTCATGGAGCACCGGCAACAGAAGGAGAATCAGTGTTGGGTAACCACAGAGTCAAGGAGACAATTGTTTGAGGCCGGTCACACACAGTCTATTTGAAGTGGTATGGGAATATTACCACCATCTATGCATGACCGCGCAAAGCATGCTGGGATTTAGAATTTTCGGGATCAACCTTTGCCAAACCCCCACCTACCATCCCCTAAGTGAAAAGCTGGCAAAGCTGACTTGTTGGCCACCTGAGAGAAACACCTTACTGATGTTATATCCCTATTCGCCAGAAGCCAGACTTCGCCTACAGGCCTCCAACTTAATGTAAATGACTTACACTGTGGCGGTAATTGATTTTAATCTAACCGCTATCCAAATGCATTTTTCGGCATGATAGGATCTAGAGGAACATTAGTCCCAACCAGAGTAACTCGTTGGGTTATTGAGATGTGCGACGCCAGCCACCATGACATCAAGGTAGCAGATATTAGTGGGGCATTCTACCACCATCCAACTACAATCCGCATTTACATTTATTCCAGTAACAATGTAGTATATCGTATAGTGACTGGACAATATTCATCATGTAAGGGACAGCATAAAATTACTGGACATTTAAAACCAATACACATGCATAGTTTGATATAAATGTAGAATCATTTAAGATGATAAGGAAAGATCCCCTGACAGTATTATTATGATGGTCCCCTGGGTTCCTGATGGAACATAGGGCTTCAACTGCACATCTCCACTTGCTTCTGTCTTCTTCTGTACTTTTCACATGCATCCATGTTAGTCCATACTGTTTCAACTCCTCTTCACACGATCTCCTCCATGTCACCCTTGCACCGACGAACCACTCGCCGCTTCCCTTTCGGGTTCCACTCGAGCTATGGCCTGACGCGCGATGTCACCCAGCGGCCTCCTCAGCGAGCGTCCAATCCATCTCCACTTTCTTCTGCATATTTGTTGAGCGATTGGTTCTTGTTTTGTTTGTTCCCATAGCTTCTTGTTGGTGATTCTTTCCGGCCATCTGATCTTCAGTATAAGATCAGTATACAAGAAGCATAATTTGTAGGATGAAACATAGGATGATACTTACTTAAGCTACACGACAAATATATTTTAACTTTTGTTTTCAGTGTTGTTGTCCATTCTGAGATTGAATGGTTTTGACTGGGAAGGTTTCATTGTCCATCTAGACAACCTTATCAGAGGTAATTTCAATGTGAAGTGAGCTTTTGGAATTCAACATGAGTGAATTATCTATCTTTCCGGGTGATCATGAATTCATTTGGTTCCCATAGTGATTTTCGAACCCAAAGGCTAACAAATAATCAACTTCAACCAAACACTGTGATACAACAGAACTTCTGTGAACTATGTCAGATTCACACCTCCCAGTAGGTGTGTATATACTTAATGAGTTAGGCAGTATAACAACACTACATGATGGTTCAAGCTAAGTTAAATAAAGTAAAATTTGAACTCAATCTGAACTCTAAGCTTTAAATCGGAGTGCCTAAGTCAAATAAACAACACTTCTAATTACTTTTCAAGTGTTAGTTTGTAAGAATTTGATTGGTTACAAAATTCGATCACATATCGATATCCAGTTACAAGGACCAATGAAAACCAGGGAGCATTAAACAACTGTTTCTCTCTAGTCTGACACATTTTTGGCTTGACGCACCCATGAATCCATCGTGATCGAACTTGAAACCAGTCAAATTCTTACAAAGCAGCAACACTTGAAAACTAATCTGATACTCACTAGACACTGACTATAGGACAAAGTCGCCTGAAATTCTAGTGAGGAGTCGTGAACAATGGGGTTTACCAAGTTGGGTATGGGGAAAAATACTCGCCGATGACATAAAGTGGCAGTCAAGCCAAAAATAACGAATTGACAGTAGTTAAAATTCATGAGGTGGTCAGTGAATTCCGTCCCAGTGGTTCACCTGGTAATCTGGAGGTTGTGGATTTGATTCCCAGTAGGATTACAGGTGCGTAGTGATGATGAGTTCCAATTTAGGACGAAACAGCTATCCATTACGCCTTGGTTTTCAATCAGTTCTTTTTTATAAACCTTGAAACTTCCCTTTACTTTATTATATTTATCATTGATAGTGTTTTTTTATTCCTTTACGTTCCCAGTGGAACATAGGGTCACTTCAAGTTAGAGGCTTGAAGTTTCGGTAGCAGTGGTGTTTATTTTTTACGGGATGGGGTTGCTAGCCACATGCCCAACCTTCCCTCTTTACCACTCTTAGCGAGGTAAAGGAGTGCGTCGGTGGCCGGGAATCGAACCCCGAGCCACTTGCGTGGTCGGCGAGCATTCTACCGCTGTGCCACCGACGCACACGACTGACAGTATAGGTTGTTCAATTAGCTTTGAGAAAATGTATATACATATAAAATTAACTTTGAATGTTAGGGATAAGTGTTGCAGGTCACGAATGCAGTAATACTTATACTGTAATCACAAAAATAACCCGATTACCATCTTGAACAGTTAGGGAATGACTAATACAAAGAATTTTACCCCCGATACATGATTATGAACCGATTGAAAACACGATGTCAACTTATCTGTAAAGTCAAAACAAAGCTAAACGCACACACACACAAACAAACACGCAGAGCACACTATGAAGCGATACGAAACACACACAAAAATACATGTTTTCTGATATGGACCACCCAAAAGTACGCTAACCTGCCTATAAATATACTATACCTGCGCTATATATCACACTCATAGTCTGGTAGACTAATTTTTATTTAAAAGTGACAGTGACACACATACAGAGTGTGAAAGTGTTTACATAATAATCAAGCATCAGATTATAAGATGATCTGATAAGTATTTAACTGTATTCCCATGGTTTATTATTATTATTATTATTGTGATTAAATCAGTAGGTCGTTATATTGACAAGATGCCGATAGACATGTTGACTTGGATATACACTGTGTAGTACAATTCAACCTCCACTTCAATCGAGAGAGAGAGAGAAAAATAACAAGCTTGTTTTTGTGAATGTCAGCAAAATAATAACATGCTACACACTTTCAATCTTAGCAGTGCTACTCGGTAAAAAGAAAAGAAGAAGCGAATAGCTATTTATTAACTAAGACAATTGAAATTTACACTAGTTTCAACAATATTATACTGACTGACTGACTGAGTTTCAACCTAGGTAGGGACTTTGCACATATGCTCGCTCAGAAGTTCAAGTTCCCACACTCCATATAGAAAATATAAGTAGTAAAGAGAAAGAGATTTGAAAGAACTATATGGAGCACAGTGGTAGAATGCTCGCTGACCACGCCACATGTGCTCAGGGGTTCGATCCCCGGCCACCGACACACTCCTTTACCTCGCTAAGCCAGTAAAAAGACTGGTAAACAGGGAAGGTTGGGCATGAGGCTAGCAACCTCATCCCGTAAAAAATAAACAACACCACTACTACCGAAACTTCAAGCCCCTAGCCTGAAGCCCGATGTTCCATTGGGAATGTGAAGGAATTTTAAAAAAATAATAAGGAGCAGAAATGTACCGAAGAGAGAAAAGTAACACAGAGAAGCATGAAGGTTTAATGGAAATGGGAAATTGTATACAAGAAGGGAGACAAGTCTTAGTGTGATAATCTCACACAGGGGGATTAGCTTGACAAATATGGTACCTAAAACTCTAGGCTCGATAATCATGAGTAGACTATGTGGTGCTCGGGAGGCACAAACACGAGAGAACCAGGCAGGGTTTAGACCAGGAAGGTGTATTGATATCTCCACCCTTCGACAGATTCTAGAACATAGGCATACTTACCAGCGTCCAACAATCGTCATATCTGTTGGCCTGAAACCGGCATTTGATTCCGTCGACCGAGAGGTACTATGGCAATGTTTGACTGTGAAGGGAATGCCGAGAAAATACATCGCACTGATCAAGGCACTCTACTCGAACTCATGAGGCCAGCCAGATGACAGCCTACGGAGAGTTGTCATCTGAAATGGTGACAACTAGCGGTGTCCGTCAGGGATGCCCACTGTCTCTATTTCTGTTTAATTTCATCATAGATGTACTAATGGACTTAACCCTAACTGTCTTCAGCTACTCAGGTATTGACTTATTGCCACCACGCTTAACCTCCCCTCTTCACCGGGCTTACCACTGAAGCTTAATGAGATTTAGAAGTGTGTCAGTCTGGACTCAAACGCCAAACCACGTGAGGCGTAGTTTGCAAGCATTCTACCACTGAACCATCGACGCGTAGAGACTAAGACACCTCAAATCCAATTCCTAATTTACAAGTTGACTAGCAATTTGCAGTTTACACAGTTCAATGAGATAGAGTTTCACCACAGATTCTTCTTTGGAAACTAAAATGATTAAGATTACAAACAATATGCGTGATCTGCTTAATACTATAAATGGTGATAAATCAAGTAAGCATAAATATATAGAAAACTACACACCTCAGCTTATAAACTTACTTTATTTAGAAGGATAAAATATAACAATGACAGGTGTCTCTACAGTCAAAGTCATGAAAACAAAAATCCCCCCCATTGAGAGACGATTATTACATTAATTTTCTTCAAGTAGGTCTTCATCTACGCTAACTATATGGCTTTTTTTTCCTTAAATGCGCTATATAATTTACCGATCAATTGGTGATAAGTTAATTAACAATAATTTGTCAAAACCAACAGGTTACAAGAGTGATAATTAAAGCGATAAGGTAAAGGACAGAGATAGTTGGACAGTAAAAACACAAGATTATACAGTATAGTATATCTTAAATCCTTCACCAAGAGAACCACTTGAGCAGATAACTCTAGCTGCTCAATGACCCAAACAAACAAACTCAAAAATGGACCAATAACGTTGGTTTTCAACGCAAGTCCCATTTCCTATGAATTAAATACTGCCACTATGTTATTTCTTAATAATATATTATGTATCCTATTAAACTTATTTACCATAACCTATTTCTTCTATTCACATTCTTCAGACGCTAAAATGTGTTATCCATGTAACGATAATAAAATTCCGATTTACTAGTCACACATTTCAAAAGGTTAATTAACGAGCTTTATTTTTAGGGGGGTGGGGAAATCAGCTAGAACTATTTTTTGATCATAGCTTGATTCCACACAGTATTTTTGGCACAAGTATAGAATTTTCAGCATGTGATACCAATAGCCCAAATTTTGCAGGCTGACCATCGATAACACGTGTGAGTCGGTAGGGGATCGGACCATGTGCATGGTCCATATTAAGGGTAAGGGGTTGAATGGGTGGACCTGTCGTTCTATCCACTTACTTAAGAGATTGAATCGGTCTTAATGGAACAGTCGCAGACAAGATCTGTGAACGGATACAGTAGATTCACTGACTGTTTTTCAATTTGCACAATACTGGTACACGAGTGATTATTATTGATATAAAACTTGGGCACTGTGGTGGTAGAGTATAACTCCATTATGGATAAGATTTTATTTTGATAAATCACACAGTGTTATACAGTAATATTAACTGATGACCACGTTTCGAGCACAATTTATTACTGCTCATAATCATATCAAGTCACTCACACAACGTTTTACTTCATTTATATACATGAGTGAAAAATGATGATTAGACATCTGAATAAAATCATTATAAGATAAAGTACATTCAGAAATAATAATATTAATGTTTTCAATAAAATACAATAAGATGGGAAATAAGATGTTTTTATAGTTAAAATAAGTAACTTGTTAGAATGCTATGATGTAGATGAATTGAAATAGAAATTTTAAGATTACTTAATATCCTCCTCTGATTTAACTGGTGGTAATAATATCTTCCATATCTCTGATATTTGGGTTGAGTCACTTCTGTTGCATGTGTTGGGTGTAGACTCGATGAACCAGGCAGGATTCAGTAATCAATCTCTCTCTCCACCTACCTATATTACTTTTTAGAATTTTGACTCTGTCCAACCCACCCTATTGTGTGGTTGTGTGTTAATGCATGCAGTGCAATTGCTGAGCTTTTTTCTAAATTACTTACCTTCGAGGGATCAATCATTCCGACCGTAGCTAAATTCTTATGTTCCGACAATCTGATTACCTACTAGTTTGACCTATGCAGTTGATCCTACAGTCATTGCAGACAGAGACAAGCTCTGTAGGCGAAATTACCCAATTAAGCAAAATAATATAATTTACAAAATACCAAGCAATGACTGATTGTATTTGGTTGGTAACACTAGTATTATTTCTGAATGTACTTTATCTTTTATTGATTTTATTCCAGTGTCTAATCACCTATTTTTACTCATGTATATAGATGAAGCAAAAAAGTTGTGTGAGTGACTGCCTTGATATGATTATGAGTGACAATAAATTGTGTTCGAAAGGTCATCAGTTAACATTACTGTATAACACTGTGTGATTTATCAAAATAAAATCTTATGTATAATGGAGGAGTGATTATTGACTGATATATTGCAACACACTGTCCTAAATAATAGAGATGTAAGACATGATCGCTGAACATGGACGATACGAAGAAATAACAGGATATTTATCATGGGTATATTTTTTACGTTCAATTAGCAGGAGAAACATGATTGGTGATAATGATACTAGACGTTGAGTCTCAGGTTAAGGAGCGAAGTCAATCGATGAGGCATATCGAACTAGATTTTTTTCAAATAATAGAGGAGATTTTTAGCTCAGGTGGATAATTTTGATTCCGTTGTGTTCTTTTTAGCTGGTTGATTTAATTGCGAAGCTTTCGTTGTCCTTCTAGACAGCATCTTCAGCGCACGTTTTTGCATGAAATGAACATATTTGAATTCTCCATGAATGATATAATTGTATTGGTGAAGAGAATGGAAGAAAAATACCCACTAACCGTCTTCAAAAAGAATAGATACCCACACTATTTCAAGTCATAACACCAACATCAAAGATCACAAGAAAATTCACTATACCACATATGAAAAATATCTCTGAAATAACAACTAGAATATTAACACCGTTTGAAATAGATACAGCACACAAGCCAGTCAGCCAGCCAGCCAGCCGATAAAATCACTTCATTCGATATTGTGCCAACCAATAGATCAACTCAACAGAAAAAGATGAAGTCAATACCATTTCCATCCAACAGAAAAAGAAGATAAATTTGATACCATTTACATAATAAATTGAATGTATGAACTGCAATAAACACTTCACGGGTCAAAGTGGGCGTCCCTTTCGAATCCGAACCCAAGGACATAAATCAGCAGTAAAAAGACACGATATGTATTCTTTCATATCGATGCATGGAGACAATTACGGACACCAATTTAATTGGGGTAATGTAGAAATCTTAAATAGGGGAAACACCAAAAGTTATGCCAGGGAATTCCTAGAAGCCTGGTACTCAAGTGAATCAGCCACCGATTAACAAACACATTAATTACTATAGACCAAATTTACCAGCTAATAAAAAGTAAATCACATGACCTTCCACCTTCGAAGTCAATAAAAATGATCAATAGAGATGTAAATTAACAACCAATCACGACAATGGTTGCCAGGAGATAGATACAATTACATCACCATTCATGGAGAATTTAAATGAGTTCATTTTATACTAAAACCTGAGCTGAAGGGGGATGTTGTCTAGATGGGGGACGACGAAAGCTTCGCAATTAAATCAACCAGCTCAGAGAACACGACTAAATCAAGTAGATTTTTCTATCAACAGTTTACACACATTTATGTCCGCATCATCACAGAATATTCATAAGACATTTTCCCCTCATCTAAACATCCTCGTAGACATACGCACACACACAAACACAAATCAAGGTGAAATGAATTAACCACGTTATGGTAGCATAGTGCTTAATTGTACTTCCTTTGGTACACAGACGTGAAAAATACACTTGATCGATCATGTATACACAGTGAACACTCATCATACTTTCATTTGTTTTTTTTTCGTTTACAGAAATGCCACTCTAGATTTCTTACAAAATCAAAACTAAATGTAAGATGAACTGGTTACGACATGTTTTCAACTAAATAATACTCTTATTGGTATTCAATAAATTTTCTCCGCCTACATTCAATACTTGGATAGGCTGATGGTACAACACATGCTTGTAGGGTATGACTTACAAGCTGCTGGCATACAAGCTAATACTTGTTCATTTAGCCTGAATTAAATTGGTGGATGGTGGACTAGCAGTAGAATCTAGGATGTGCGTTTCGACTTATTCGGGGCTCGTCAACTGGATGTATGTACACTCCCTGAACTGAGTGATGGTGTTCTCACTGGGACTCGAACCAAGTACTTATCGTTTCAAACGCCAAAGCGTTGTCCACTAGACCACTTGGGTCACGAGAACCACCTCTTGTGCAATGGGTATTAGTAATTAATGAATTCAACCTTCGACTTTGATATAAGTATAAAACTTGGGCACTGTGGTAGAGCATAACTCCATTGTGGACAAGATTTTATTTTGATAAATCACACAGCGTTACACAGTAATATTAACTGATGCCCACGTTTCGAGCGCAAACTATTGCTCATAATCATATCCTCTGCTGTTGTCTTATCTATTGTGAACCTAGTGCTACTTCTATGTTAGGAATGACATCTTCTGGCTTTAATTTACTAACTGTTACATTGAAATTTAGTCCTTTCTCGAGTACTTTTATATCACTAGAGCATAGTTCCCTTGATGAAAGGCTGATCACCCATTTCGTTCTGTCAATAGAGGATGAAACGTTGACGTCAGTTTCATTTATTGTGTTCTTTTCTTTCATTAGTTTTTTGAATTTTTTGATTTGTGTGGTTTTTGATTTTCTTAATGCTGATTCTCTAGCTCTTTCGCATGTTTCAACAACAATTACATAATCTTTCTCACTGACCATACATTTGAGTTTGTGTTTGAATTTTTCAATTTCATTTCGTATATTATTTAGTTTCACAGTAATTCGATATAGTTCTTCTCTTAGTCATAATCTACTGACATGTTCAGCTGCTGATGTTATTTTTCTTGAAGTAATTGGAGTACGTATGCGTAAATATTTTGGAATTATATGATTTTTTAAACATCGACTGTTAAAAATCCGATGGTTTGTGAATCTTGCTTCTGTTTGACAAAGTCGTGTGAGTTTATTGATAAGCTTCCTAGTAGGAAGACCATATGTATTACTGATATAAGTATAAAACTTGGGCACTGTGGTAGAGTATAACTCCATTATGGATAAGATTTTATTTTGATAAATCACACAGTGTTGTACAGTAATATTAACTGATGCCCACGTTTCGAGCACAAACTATTGCTCATAATCGTATCCTCAGCAGTTGTCTTATCTATTGAATCCAGGATTCCACTGCTAGTCACCATCCACCAATTAAATACTAATTAAATGCCCAGACATCGTCGAAGCATCTGCTCAAGAAGCCGACATGTCAACCTGAGACCGAGCACTTCGGTACAATCAATCGACGGGAAAAATCTAAGATTGAATTAAATCAATATGACCTGTTGCACAAGAGGTGGCTCCCGTGGCCCAAGTGGTCTAGTGGATAACGCTTTGGCGTTGGAAACTATGGGCACTGGGTTCGAGCCTCAGTGGGAACATCATCACTCACTGAGAAATGCAGGTACATCCAGCTGACGAGTCCCAAATAGGACAGGTGAAATGCGCATCCTGGATTCCACTGCTAGTCACCATCCACCAATTAAATTACTAACTGTTACATTGAAATTTAGTCCTTTCTCAAGTACTTTTATATCACTAGGGCATAGTTCCCTTGATGAAAGGTTGATCACCCATTTTGTTCTGTCAATAGAGGATGAAACGTTGACGTCAGTTTCATTTATTGTGTTCTTTTCTTTCATTAGTTTTTTGAATTTTCTGATTTGTGTGGTTTTTGATTTTCTTAATGCTGATTCTCTAGCTCTTTCGCATGTTTCAACAACAATTACATAATCTTTCTCACTGACCATACATTTGAGTTTGTGTTTGAATTTTTCAATTTCATTTCGTATATTATTTAGTTTCACAGTAATTCGATATAGTTCTTCTCTTAGTCATAATCTACTGACATGTTCAGCTGCTGATGTTAATTTTCTTGAAGTAATTGGAGTACGTATGCATAAATATTTTGGAATTATATGATTTTTTAAACATCGACTGTTAAAAATCCGATGGTTTGTGAATCTTGCTTCTGTTTGACAAAGTCGTGTGAGTTTATTGATAAGCTTCCTAGTAGGAAGACCATATGTATAACTGATATAAGTATAAAACTTGGGCACTGTGGTAGAGTATAACTCCATTATGGATAAGATTTTATTTTGATAAATCACACAGTGTTGTACAGTAATATTAACTGATGCCCACGTTTCGAGCACAAACCTTCGGATTTCCCGTTAATTGACTGGACCGAAGTGCTCAAGCTCAGGAGGTGGACAAGTGGTTTAGCGAATAACACTTTAGCGTTTGAAACGGTAGGTAGTGAATCTGAGTTTCAGTGGGAAAAGCATCAGTGACTGGGAAATGCAGGTACACATCCAACTGACGAGTTCCAAACGGGACGAAACGCGCATCCTGGCTTCCACTGCTAGTCACCATCCACTAATTTACTTCAAGCTAATACTTGTTTTGCTAATTTTTTCAACGTTAAAAAGAAAATATGCATTCACTCATCCGATTAACTTACCCATGACCACCTTTATTACTGAATAATTCATGAAAAGGAAATTGTCGGTCGATATCACGACGTATTTGTTCACAATTAGCTGGTGTTCCTTCTTGCATACAATAATTAGTATATAATCTTTCTGGGTCTAAATCAATCGCTGGGACTAGAGTAGCTCTAGCATCTTCATATTCATTATTATTGATACCACCGATGCTTGTTGACTGATTAAAAGATGAATCAGTATTTGGTGTATTTTGCTGATGTTGACGATGATATAAGATTGGTGATGACGACGATGCGACAGACGACGATATTAGTATGGAAGTACATGAATCAGTAGAAGAGGCTTCAAGGATTTGAATTTCATTCTGGAAATGATTTGTACTGGAGCTGTCTGTACACGATGTAGTACTTAAACTGGCATAACCACCAGAATTTCTAGTAGTATTAGTATTAGTCGTAGTCGGTGTAGTTTTCACGTCATGATTCGCAGTCATATCAACAGAGTTGGCATTTGTAGCAGGCGGTGAACATGATTTGCCATGATGTACAGATGCCATTGTTGAATAAGCTGAATATGGTAAGGCTGGTTGATGATTGTAACTAGAGTTAACACTGTTCAGTGCACTGCTAGGCAAATTATGAAGACTGCTGTGCGTTGTTGTACCAGATACTGATCGTAGTGACTCACCGTTGAAAACAGTTCGTTGCCATGGGGATACTCTGTTAGTGGTATTAGGACTCTCAGAGATTTGTAAGGAGAAAGGAAGTGCTGATGGATAACCATAACTGTCACGTGACTCATCAGTGATTTGATCTTTATTTCTTCGGATATGCAAAGAGTGGAAACTAGAGCCTTGACTTAACCTGGAATTATCAGTTCTGAAAAGTAAACAGAAAACAATAAAAATTATTAAAATTGTCACCAAGAGCATATGGCCTGTGCTACTGACAAGGTGCATCAGTAGTATATAGACGCAGATTGATAGGAAGCAGCCAAAATTAAAAACAACATTTTAAATCAATGGCTGCAGAGGTCGACGTGTTTATCCCTCGAATCTGGATTCAGTTTACGTTGTGGTCAGGAAATAATCTCATTAAAAACAACTTTTCGTCCCTTTGTTTGAAAGTCGACAACCAATCAGAACAGATTATTTCAGGATTTCATCATGAACTGACATCGGTTAGAAGACCATTGGAAAACCTGGGAGTACTGGACAGTTGTTTCGTCCGAGTTTGGGACTCCCCGTCAGTACGGACCCACTGAGGTTCGAACCTCAGTTTATGATGAAATCCTGAAACCAGTCTAATCCCTGCAAACCAACACTTGAAGAACAGATTACTATCCCCTGACCTAACCGACCTTCAATGTGGCTAAAAATGTATAAATATGGTGTGTTTCTCCTTAATAATAAAGTTTATTACCAAGTCTGTCGGGTCCTCCTATCACAAATACACTATAGATTGAAAAGAACAAAATAAATAGTTCACCGAAGACGTTCTTCCCGGCAAATTCATATTTTTTAGATATACAATTGAGCTTATATATAATTTTTTGACGAAAGGGGATAGTAACAAAAGCGATGAGTTGTCATAATAACATAAATAATTTATTGAATGAGTTGTAATCAGGATGAACATAGAAACGAAGAAAACTGTGATGTGACTTAAGAGTTCGAAAGTAATACAAAAGTTATCAAGAGTTGAAAAAAACGAATTAACAAAAACTACAAACCAACACTTGAATATCAATGAGACGCTCACTGGCGACTGACCCTATTCAGGTAGCTAGTTACCTGGGGTTCTAGTGGGAAGTCGTAACCAGTAGGGTGCAGCAGGTCGGGTGTGAGGACAAATACTCGTCGAAGACATTGGCTAGCGGTCGCCCTATGTCGTGAATTGGCAGAAGTTAGAATTCATGGACTGGCCATTGAATCGGGTCCCAGTGGCTTAATGTCTACGAGCTCGGTCGCCTAGTAACCAGAAGGTCCTGGATTCGAATCCCGGTGGGTGCGTACTGATGAAGAGTCCCAAACTGGGACGAAACAGCTGTCCAGTACTCCCAGGTTTTCCAATGGTTCTCTAACTAATGTCACCTTATGATGAAATCCTGTAACCAATCAAATCCCTACAAACCAACACTTGAATAACAAAAACAAAGTTGGTAGGAAAAATGAGACTGTCACCATGATAGTAGAAGTAGTTGAATAATTTTCTTTTGTGTGAAGAGCTCCAGTTTCTGTATCTGAATGTCTGAGAGATCCAGCAATGCAGAGGAGACGAAAACGTATTACCTATGGCATGTTGTTCTTCACTCGGCAGATTACTTTGAAGGAGGAGTTTGTTAAGATAGAATGACCAGAGATGACAAGGCGTTCAATTACCGCACTCCTTATAGAGCCACTGCTAACTAACAATCTTAACAAACTCTTCCTTCAAAATAATCTGCCGAGTAAAGAACAACCTGCCAAAGATAATAAGTTTTCGCCTCCACTGCTTTGGTGAAGCTCTAGCCATTCAGATACAGAAACTGGAGCTCTGAACACAAAAGAAAACTATTCAACCACTTCTAATATCATGGTAACAACCTCGTTTCTGTCAATATTCTTCGTTTTTTATCCGTTTACTTTCAGGGTGGAACATAGGACTTCATGCTAGAGCTTTGAAGTTTCGGTAGTAGTGGTTTTATTTTTACGGGGTGGGGTTGCCCTTCCACTGGCTAAGCGAGGTTTAGGAGTGCTTCAGCCGTGAGTCAAACACCAGACCACGTGCGCGGTTGGCGAGTGTCCTACAGCTGAACCACCAACGTTTTCGGTTTAATGGGAATGAATGTTGGTTACTTAACTGTAAATATCTATTACTCTGTGGAGATGTGACCCATTAGTATAGACATTTGATTTCTGCCCAGTAGGGTCACGAGTTCGAACCCCCCTTACTGCCAACTGTATGAAATTGCAAGCGGTCGCTGAACAGCATTTGCTTCTTTTTTTACAACACCTATTTACTCAACCAACTGCCATTCCATCAATTTGATAATGAGCCACAAACCTACTCTATGACAGCTGGAGTGATATACTACTTAGCTGTCCAAACCTCGGCGCATGGAGGAAGCAGGGTTCGAACCTGTGTGACCCACATGGTTGTAAATCAAGCGCCTAGACCGATGAGCCACAGCTCCGTATTAAATGTTTGTTGATAAATAATAATGAATATCGGTAATAATAATAATAACTTTATTCCAAACAGTACTTTTGGTACAAATATGGAATTCTCAGCATGTAGTACAATATTGTATCTGATATTCTCATTACAGAGGTAATAATTAAAACAGGGCATTTTACATTGATAATAATGTTAAAATAAGAATATGAAGATAAAAATTAAAATTTAATTGAAAATACAAACAACAATAATGAAAAAAAGTACAAAAAGGGCCGTTAATTTAGTGTTTCGCAGTAAGTTAGTTGTGTCCTGCCTTACTTAAACTTTCCTCATCACATAAAAGGTGTGTATGTGTGTGTGCTAAATAAGGGTATTGCATTATTATTTCCTTGGTTTCCGAGTGGAACATAGGACTTCAACAACACATCTCCACTTTGTTCTATTCTCTGCTGGCCTCTTCAGCTGCGTCTACAATTGTCCATAATCTCTCATCTCCTCCTCCTAACACGATCTCCTCCAAATCACCCTCGCATCGACGACCCACTCGAACGATGACCTACATTGAGCGCGATGTCATTCGATGGCCTCCTCAACGTATGCCCGATCAATCCATCTCCATTTTCTCCTACATATTTGTTGAGCAATCGGCTCTTGGTTGATTTGTTGCCAGAGTTTCTTGTAACAAACCTCGCCTAGTTTTCTAGCTGGTCCCAAGCCCGAGTAAAGAGGGAGGTTTGGGCATGGGGCTAGTGACCCTACCCTAGAAAAAACTAATCAAACTGCTAAAGAAACTTTAACGCACAATAAATAAGGTATTGTAGACTTTTTATACGTAGTCATCCAAACATAAAGTCTTCTATAGTTGCTGCTAGTTATACCCCATGACATGTAGAGAGTAGTGTATAAAGAGGATAGCTCAGCGTCCGACAAGATAAATATTCGTTTGCATACTTCTTGCATAAATCCATGTGCCTGTCTATAACAGTATTAAGGAGTAAGTTAAATGACACTCTCCCCACCCTACTGCCGTTTTCAAAGTTTTTCTTAAGCAGCCCAGGAAAGAATAAGTTGGGGAGGGGGGATGTGTGCAATAAACAAGAAGGTAGAATACAAGAATTAACAAACTGTACAAGGAGACACTGACTGAGTGATACCAGATTGTTTTAACGTGATTAAGCAGAACCGTAAACGAAATATCATCCTGGCAATTAAAATGATGTGGGAAAACCACGGAAAAAAATATCTGAGGAAATACACAATCAATTCAAGGTAATTTTTAACATTCAACTTTGAACAAAACCTCGCCTAGATTACTAGCTCACTCTAGTTTTCTAGCCGGTCCCAAGCCCGGATAAAGAGGGAGGGTTGGGGCGTGGTGCTAGCAACTCCACCCCCAAAACTTAACCAAATCGCTACAGAAACTTCAACGCACAAAATCGAAGACTTACAAGCGAAAACCGACAAACTGGTCGAAGAAGCAGCCGGTGAAGACAGGACTCCAGGTGAACATAGACAAGACGGAGGTTATGAAAATAACCAACCAACAACAGCATCAACATCCAACGCCAATCACCATCAACGGGAGGGATTTGAAAGAGGTTACTTCATTCACTTATCTCAACTACAGGAGGAACCGACGAGGATGTCAAATCGAGAATCGGGAAGGCGAGAAACACATTCATCAACCTGAAACCAATCTGGAAATCTTCGTCACTCAGCATCGACAACAAAATTCGGATTTTCAATACAAACGTCAAGTCAGTCAGTTCTTCTATACGGATGGATCAGAAACTTGGCGGGTCACCAAGAATATTTTCAACAGGTTGCAGACCTTTATCAACAACTGTCTTCGCTCCATACTGAATATTAGATGGCCGGAAAGAATCACAAACAAGAAGCTATGGGAACAAACAAAACAAGAACCAATCGCCCAACAAATATGCAGGAGAAAGTGGAGATAGATTGAACACTCTCTGAGGAGGCCACTAGGTGACATCGCACGTCAGGCCCTCGAGTGGAACCCGAAAGGGAAGTGGCGAGTGGGACGTCCAAGGGTGACATGGAGGAGATCGTGTGAAGAAGAGTTGAAACAGTATAGACTGACATGGATGCAGGTGAAAAGTACAGCAGAAGACAGAAGCAAGTGGAGACGTGCAGTTGAAGCCCTATGTTCCACTAGGAACCCAAAGGAACAATAATAACTTTGAACAAAACAAAGGAGAAAATAGGAGTTAGGCTTGCGAAAATTCTATTGTTTCTACTGTCTAAAACAAAAGTTAGAAATTCACGGTCTCATTGGACAATACTATACTACACTATTATTATTATTATTATTATTATTATTGTTGACATAGCAACGGCTCCATTTCATTTAGCGATAACAGATTTGAAAAATTCTTTTCACATTTCCATAGTATGAATTAGTCATCAACACAAGAGGGTAAATAAAATCGGAGTGTCTGGAATTGCGTGTTGTATTACAGAACACAATGAGTAATATAAATTACAGAGACACAGTAATAATAATAATAATACCACCATTGTCTACATAGATAAAAGTATTGGAGAGAAATTCAGAAGTATCAACGCAAAAGACAAAGACAATGCATGTATATATATAACCAACCAACAATAATAACCTACATGCATGATATGCTAGGTGGAGGGAAAAGTATTTTTCAACTCTTAGAGTATGTATGACTCATCAACAGACAAATCGATCAGGTGTTGTTTACCCCTAGATTGACTGACAGACACGTATATATGCATATAAATGTCTATGTTTTAACTGAAACATTCTTACTTATTTGAACATATATGTATGTGTATATAAATGCATAAACAATGACTACGCGTAGTTGAAAGTCTATGTATACACAGCAGGAACAAATTGACGTAAATAATTGATTTAAATAATGAGAAAAACAGGGATATATAATATATATGCATTATACGTTGTGGTAGAAGTATGTTAAAATAAAAATTAAGGTGAATTAAAACAGATTTCTTGAACTAGCTAGAATTAGAAGTCACGATATCTAGTAGATATCTATATAAATAAAAATAATAGTCATTCATTCTTGCGCTCATGCATATAACAGTCTGTGGGTGTGTCCTCACACACCCAACGTGTTGGCGATGTAAATGGTGAATTGATAGATGTGGGCTGGCCATCAGATTCTATCCCAGTGGCTCAATAGTCAACGAGCATACCTTGTAACCTGATGGTCCTGGGTTCGATTCCCGGTGGGGTCATGGTTGAGTATTGCTGAGAAGTCCCAAATTAGGATATTTAGCTTGTTCTTTTATCAGTTGGTATATCTGATCGATCTATAATAATGTGTTAGTTCGCAAGGTGTTGATTAGTCACAGGTTTAACCACAAGCTGATACCAGTGACAAAAACCATTGGAAAGCCAACACAGAATACTTGTGGTGAGCGCTGGCTGCTAGCCAAATTGGCAGACAGTTATTTACGTCAATGTTTACGTCCTCAACATTGGTCGTGAGAAAAATAAGAACAAAGACTGTTTCAACCTTCAATCACAGCAGACTTTGCGTAGGCGGATACAATTTGCAGATAGATAATCTGAACTTCAAGAAACAGCTACAAAGAGATGAAAGATTAACTTTCAGTGAGAAACAACCAATCAGAAGACTGTGTTTGTTTGATCATAATAATCTGAAAATTCCATACCTGTACCATAAATACTGTTTGGAATAAAGCTATTATTATTATTATTATTATTATGTACATGAAAGGCTATAAATATGTGTTGATTTCCTAAATAAACGATCTGTTCGCCTGGCCCTTGTCTTCTGTTGTTACATACTGAACAGCTGTTTCGTCCTAGTTTAGGACTCTTCACTAGCACACAGCCACTTGATAATTAAATCTGATGTTCACTAGCGACTGTCTCCATGCAGGAAGTTAGCTGGAGTTCCTGTGAAAAATCGTAACCAACAGGGTTGACCAAGTCAGGTAAGAAGACGGTTACTCTCGCCTACGACGGTTGCACTATATGATTTATCGCGAATCGACAGAAGATGAAATTCATGGCCCACTGAACCATATTTGCATGTATGAACGGTGTGCGCGCTTGCCTTGTTACCGGAAGGTCCCGGGTTCAAATCCCCGCAGAAGGTGCGTACTGATGAAGAGTCCCGAAATTAGGATGAAAAGGTTGCCCAGTACTCCATGATTTCTCAGTGGTGGTTCTCTAACTGTCGTCAGCTCATGATTAAATCTATAATAGTATGGTTGTTAACGGCTGGTTCGTCTGAATACCAGGCTTCTAGGAGTTCCCTGATATTTTTACGTGTTTCTACTGTTTACAATTTCTACAATTTCTCAATGAAAATCGGTTTACAAAATATGATAAGACGTGATAAGTCTTGAAGGTTATCCACAAACTAATATCTCTACTAGCTAAGTGAAGGAGTAATCATGCACATGCAAAATTAGTGAATTAAAGGAACAAGATACAGGATTGAGATAAACTATACTAAATAATTTATCTCAAAATGAGGTGTTGTCTGAGAGAATATTAGTCATGCAAAACAAGATACAGCAAAATATACGAGAAGAAAGATAAAATAAAGTTTTGTTTAAAAAAGAGAATTACATGTTGTACGACCCATTTCTAAGAAATACACTAATAACATTTACTAAGAAGATATTTTGCCTGAAAGTGGAAGGTCTGTCTGTCTGTTTTCGACATAGAACTTTGCACATATGTGCTGCAGTTCAAGTCGCCACACTCCATGTAGCACACAAAGCAAGAGAAGAAAGTAGGAGAAATGCATAATAAAGACAGTAAACAGAGGTGTGAGACAAAGGAATAGTAATAACGAAGAACAAAACAGTTTCATTGGAAATCATGAGTCACAAGGAGTGGATGCATCTGCACCAGCCACTGAGAACGATTTTGAGCCATGTCACCAATTGTTTCCAACCATTGGTTTTCACCGTCCCGAGGACCCCAACCAGGAAGTCTACACCTCCCTACGTGACTGGCTTAAACTAACTGTTGTAGATTTCATTGACTGGTGCCATGTTTTCGTTTGACCACCGCTAGCTCTTTTCCAGCCTGACTCTATATCAGCTAACATTGCCCGTCGAGGAAGGCGATGACTAGGCATACGTAGCACATGTCCTAACCATCTCAGTCGATGTAATTTCACAGTCTCGTCGACTGATTTCCCCTCCTTACCTAGCACTCGACGCCTAACGCCTAAAGTAGATGGTGATTATTATTTACCGATAGATGTGAAAAAGTAACGTGATAACTACATCGGAAAGGTTATATGGGTTCGAGTAATTGGAAACAATCAGCAGGAAGCACAGCATTTAAGATTTATGCTTATCGGTGCACGTCAGCAAGACGTATCAGAAACCTCAAAAGAGTTGATTCTTCCCTCAGAAATTTCAGCCCACATCACCCAGTGCTACAGACAAAGGCACCACATTACTGAGCTATTCAGGCTAACGAATGACATTCTGTAGTACTGTAACAGACACATTTAATCGGTTACTGGAATGTGACCGATGTCATTTGTCAAGTCATGAAAGTCTCGGTTTTGGCCAAATTCTACCAGTCAAAGTTTACAATGTGGTCGGTCACCCGTCCCTACATGATTGCACATATGCCTTGCCTAACAAGTGCCAAGTGGGAAGGAAACCTTCCTGCAGACCATCTCCAACGATTTAACATCAATTCAAAGTGCGATTTCAAGACGAGACAGATAGCTTGATGACCCAATATTGCAAAAACTTGCCTCATAGTAATCCAAGTCAGCATAAACACTAAGGACGAGACGTATGACATTAGTTACACCCATTAGTGCAATGTACGCTTTTTTCACTTCTTTCTATTCCGAAAGGAGCACAGAGCTTTAGTTTTCAAGCCATGAAGTTTCAGTAACCGTGTGGTGAGAGCTTGCTGCAAGCCAAAATTGTAGACAACAATTTACGTCAATGTTCACATCTCGAATCAGGGTCACGTGAAAAACAATAACAAAGCTTAACCTTGAGAAAATCACTAGCCAATCACAGCGGAATTAATGTGTGCAAAAGAGGATTGGCAGATATATGGCTTAACTTTCTGAGAAACGGCCACAAAGAGATAACAGAATAAATAACCTTCAGCAAGGAAACAACCAATCAGAAGAGGTTGCTTCTCCGCTAATAATAATGCACATAAAATTATCGATAAACACCTCTTGATTTTCTCAATAAACAATCTCTTGCCTGGCCCTTGTCTTCTGTCGTTACAGCCGTGGTGGTGTTTTGACGTCCAACACTACCTTTTTCCCAGGCTTACTATGAGCTAGTAAACACTAGGCGAGGCCTAGGAGTGGGCCGGCCAAGAATCGAACCCGGACCACTGCGTGATTAGCAAGCATCCTACTACTGAACTACAAACACACACACGCTTATATGTATCACTTACTTTACGCATCTACCAAATATTACACCTATTCGAATATCATTAAGAAGTACAACAGATGATGATATTTAACTATCAAGATTTGTATAGCCATCCTCTGAATACAGCATTGATCAACCTATGAATTCACAATGTGAATCTGGTGAATTGTCAGAAGTGTTCAGCTGACAACACATTACACAACAACTTGAATTTCTGACATCTTAGAGTTAAGGATAGTGTATTTTCAACTATCCAACACACAATATCTTTCCTTTGCCCCATCACTTACCTTGTACAAATGTCATCATCAAAATATGCATAGTTATAATCGGAAAAACTAAAGAAACGTGATATAACTTTATTCTTCTTCTTCTTTTCGCTTTATATCAAAAATGGGTACAAATATTTGCTTCTAACTAACTAAAGTACATTAAATGTTAAGCGCTGTTAAGTGAATGTCCAAATTAAGGTGATAATAAACTGGTGTAAATTTTTACTGTACACACACATTTTTTTCTTCCATCTGGCGATTAATATCTAGCTGGAAAAGCAGCTGGACCAGATGGAATACCCCCTGAAGCACTGAAAGCGCACCCAGAGACGACAGCAGATATCCTCACTCCATTATTGCAAAAGGTCTGGAAAGAGGGAAAGGTGCCTACTGACTGGAGGAAAGGTTACCTAGTGAAACTACCAAAGAAGGCCGGCCCAAGACTCTGCAAGAACTGGCGAGGAATCATGCTCCTGTCGACGCCAAGTAAAATTCAGAGTCGCATCATCCTGGAGAGGATTAAGGACGCACTGGATACAGAATTCCGACCAGAACAAGCTGGATTCAGGAAAGGCAAATCATGTTCTGACCAAATTGCAACTCTACGCATCATCATCATCGAACAAAGCATGGAATAGCAATCAAACCTCTACCTCAACTTTATAGACTTTGAGATGGCCTTCGACAGCGCAGCGTTGACCGCGAAGTAATTTGGAAACTACTCAAGTACTACGGCGTACCCCAAATATTCATCAACCTTATTCAACAGCTGTACAACAGCGGCACATGTCAAGTGATCCAAAACGGAAAACTCAGCGAAGCGTTTGGAGTAAACACAGGAGTCAGACAAGGGTGCTTATTATCACCAATGATATTCCTAATTGTGGTGGACTGGATTATGCGTCAGACAGTGGGAAACGAGAAGACAGGGATATCCTGGACCGACGGGAAGAATCTAGAAGACCTGGATTTCGCAGATGATTTATGTTTGATGTCACACAAAATCGAAGACTTACAAGCGAAAACCGACAAACTGATCGAAGAAGCAGCAAAGACAGGACTCCAAGTGAACATAGACAAGACGGAGGTTATGAAAATAACCAACCAACAACAACAACAATAGCAGCAGCAACATCCAGTGCGAATCACCATCAACGGGAGGGATTTGAAAGAGGTTACTTCTTCCACTTATCTCAACTACAGGAGGAACCGACGAGGATGTCAAACCGAGAATCGGGAAGGCGAGAAACACATTCATCAACTTGAAATCAATCTGGACATCTTCGTCACTCAGCCTCCATCAACAACAAAATTCGGATTTTCAATACAAACGTCAAGTCAGTCAGTCCTTCTACACGGATCAGAAACTTGGCCAGCGGGTCACAAAGAATATTTCCAACAGCCTGTTGCAGACCTTTATCAACAACTAACTGTCTTCGCTGGCTCTATACTGAAGATCAGATGGCGGGAAAGAATCACAAACAAGAAACTATGGGAACAAACAAAACAAGAATCAATCACCCAACAAATATGCAGGAGAAAGTGGAGATGGATTGGACACTCACTGAGGAGGCCGATGGGTGACATCGCGCGTCAGGCCATCACTCTAGTGGAACCCGAAAGGGAAGCGGCGAGTGGGACGTCCAAGGGTGACATGGAGGAGATCATGTGAAGAGTTGAAACAGTATGGACTAACATGGATCCAGGTGAAAAGTACAGCAGAAAACAGAAACAAGTGGAGACGTGCAGTTGAAGCCCTATGTTCCACTAGGAACCCAAGGGAACAATAATAACAAAAATAATACAATAAAGTAAAAACAAGACACATAGTTCAGTGAAGAGTCACTTTTCGGCGAATTCAATTTCCTCTTTAGCTGTACAATCGAATTCATGCGCATACACCTAATATATTAATCAATACATATGAGAAGTTGAATACACACACACATAAGTATTCCTTTACTTTCCCAGTGGAACATAGGGCTTCAAACTAGAGGCTTGGTAGCTTGGTGTTTATTTTTTACGGGATGGGGTTGCTAGCCTCAAGCCCGACTTTCCCTCTTTACCAGTCTTATTACTTGCTTAGCGAGCCAAAGGAGTGTGTCGGCCGGGGATCGAACCCCGGACCACATACGTGGTCGGCGCGCATTCTACCGCTGTGCCACCCGACACACGAGAAGTTGAATAGGAGCGATGGTATTACGTAATGCAATGAATAATTTAACAAGTAAGTGACGTCATCAAGAGCAGAATTCCGGCTTTTTTATTAAAAACACTCTCTTCGCAGTGAAGCTAAGAGGAGTGTTTTCCAGCCACCGATTGGTCTTCAATAGCCTAAAGGATAAGATCTCGCAAATGACCACTTCTATGTGTGTTTATATCAGTTTACCTGTTCTTGTGAAGTCACATATATTGGTCATTCAACGAGGATCCTGTCTAAAAAAGAGTTCACCATCACACATGGTTTCAGAAAGGTACCAGCAGCAGCTCTATGAGGAGTGCAATAATTGAACATCTTGTAGACACTGATCACACGCTATCTCAATAAACTTTTCGTTTAAGGTGATCTACACAAAGTGAAAAGCAATCTGACTAAGGCGATCCGCTTTCGCCTTCTTTGCACTGCTGAAGCTCTAGCTATCCAGATGGGGAAACCGGATCTATGGTAAGGACCCTGTTATTTTCAGCCTAACTGTTTTACTTATTTTATTTCTCTAAGGTACCACAGGATTTCGTTTGTTTCTATGTTCGCCCTGATTACAAGTCACTTGTTAAATTATTCACCGCATTACGTAATTTGATCAGCTTTATTCAATTTCTCATATGTACTGATTAATATTAGCAAATATTCTCATAAAGACTCATCTCTTTCTTACTATCCACGTTTATGAGAGAGAAAGAAATGTGCAGCTAAAATAAAAGAAGTCGCGGAAAAAAGACTCTTTGTTGAACTACGTGTCTTGTTTTTTATTATTGCTCGGATGGGAATTATTCATGAATCAATAAAGAAAATCTCCCATCATCATTATGAAAGACATGTGAACTGATTTATTGAAGGAGCCATCTTTTTTCTGCTTTACTACATTTCCACGTCTCAGTAATGGTACTTTTTTGGCTCCTTGGGGGAACCACTTGGCTCGGTTTGGACGTCTATGCTATACTCCAACCCTTTCACAAACTGTGAGATTTTGTATGGCGCATCCATCTGTTGGTGCCCATAATGTACCAAGTTTGTGATTTCGTAAATAAATAAATAAATAACCTCGGAGACATTAGCCAGGTAGTCTAACTAACTAACGAACGAACGAACTTTTTACTTCACAAAATATAAAGTTAAGAGAAAATGAAAGAAAAACATCAAAAACTAGAATGTCAGTCACACAATAACAACAGCAACAAGAACAAAGATAGTAAGCTTATTAAAAAGCATATTTTTTTCGACGAATCACTGCGATGCTAATTAGTCTACTAGCCATTGAATAAGCGGATTAGTTTAATTAGGCGACAGCGTAGAACATAAAACAAAACAAAGCAAAATGCCACTATATCATAAATTAAGCCAGTCGGTTAGTAAGTAGACTGACTTAACTAACTGAGTTACAAATTAGGCAACTTTTCACAGAGGTGCACCAGTTCAAACTCACATACGACTTCCAAGTAGCACACAAAGGTAGAGAAAATAAGGAAAAAAATGGGATACAACAATAACTATAATCAGCAAAAATGTACTGGAGAAAGAAAGAATCACAGAGAAGACATCCTTTTGGGCGATTTCATTCTCAAAATCTGTACAATCCCATTTACATGCATAAGTTTACATAGAGAAGAATATGAAACCAAGGCCGAGGAGAGAAGAATGCACTTCAGTACCAAAGAAAACATTGTATATGGATCTGCACTTCAGAGGAGACTTATAGACCGACATCCTTAAGGGGGAAACCTCTAAATCCCCGAAAGAAAGCCTTTCCTGAAGCAACACTAACAGCGATATTCCCTAGCTACTTACTGGTTTTAAGCAAACAGAAGGATAAACTTCCGCATATGACCACTCCAATGTGCACATATCAGTTCACCTGCTCGTGAGGAGTTAGGTACATAAAGTTGTTCTATCCAGGTCCTTTTAAAACGTGTTAGAGAACACTACCTAGCATGGCTGCAAAGAGGAGGCACTGGTACGTCAACACCTGTCACAGCACCCCACAACTGACTCATTCATCATTCAGAGTCATTTACAAAGTAAACAAAAATCTACCAAAGGCAGTGTGTTTCCGATTTTTTTGTACTGCAGAGGCCCTCGTCATATGCTTCGAAAAGCCAAAGATGTGTTCAAAAGAAACTAGTCCAACCTCTACATTTACTATGAATCTAGTTCGATTTAGCTCCTTGATTTTGAGTTTTTTTTGTTGTTTTTTACATTTCAGTTATAAAAACTAGTATTTCAATTTGTTTCCATGCTCATCCCGTTCACCCTGGTGAGTGCGTACCACTGAAGAGTTTCAAACTAGGACGAAACAGCTGTCCAGTACTCCCCACTGGTTTTCCAGTGGTTCTCTAACTGGTGTCAGCTCATGATGAAATCCTGTAACCAAAAAGAAACTATTTTATATATAATGCAACTATTTTTTAAACCTGTGTAATTTTGTTACCAAGCCTTCGAACTTTTATATCAAGTTGAAAATTATTGTCACCTTTAATCTCCCTCGTTATTATGTGGAATTAAATAATAATTGTATCTACGTAAACTTATGTACAGCTGCTTCTGGGAATGAAATCGCTGAAAAGACAGATATCTTTGCTCAACTGCTTGTTCTTTTCTCTCTAATGTCCCGATGGGCATTTTCCACGATATGAAAGAAAGAATCATCAACAACAGTCTGTAACCATGGATTCTTAACATCCAAAGAACCATAACTAGGGAGTCTACACCTCCGTACGTGGTTACCTCAAACCAACTGTCAAAGACTTCATAGATTGGTGACAGCTTTTAATTAGACCACCTCTAACTCTATTTGAACCTAATCCCATGTCAGTTAACATTGTTGATCGAGAAAGGCGGTGGCTTACGGAATGCGCAACACATGTTCTGGCCGTCTCAATCGATCTAATTTTGCAACCACATCGGTTGACTTACTCTTCTCATTCAACACAGCACGTCTAACCTGAATATTGATGATCAAAAACAAGAACACTGCAAGACTGTACAAGGATCTTCTAGGGACAATGTTTTCATTTCTGGCGGTAAGGAAACAGAAAGGTCGTCAGTATTTCCACCTATTTCATATTTATCAGAAGCAGCATGTAGTTGATTCGATTACCATTCTGATTTCATTGAAATAAGAGAGTGATTATCTTGAGATGGACTTTGTAGAGTTCTTCCAGCCAAATAGATATGATAGATGTCTACTAAAACGTTGGACTGTATTCGACTGATAGCCGCAACTGCCTTTAGCCATACTAAATCATGCATACGATTATTTCTCTAAGATATACGCTTTTTTCGCTTGCTTTTTCGACAAAAGGAGGATGTTTTCAACTTGTTAAGGATACGAAGGTTATTCATAGAACTGTATTTGCTTGACATGTAGGCGACTAAAACAGAAGTATACAAGGATTGACCAGGAACTCCTGAAGTATACGTAGCAACCTCACTTCCAGAGGTTGTGCAACTATCATGTCGTCAGATAAGTCATTTTTGGCAGTTACCAGAACGAAACACATCGGATATGATATCAGATGGTTGGAGGCAATCGGAAGGAAGCCTTGCTTGACCTAGGTTTCATGCTAGTTGTCACTCACCAGCAAGACGTATCTGCAACCTTGAAGGGACTGATGTCCTTTCTGAGATTCGAACTCGCGTCACCCAGTGCTTCAGTCAGAGACGTTGCCACTGAGCACTGGGTGCCAACTAGCACGAAACCTAGGTCAAGCAAGGCTTCCTGCCGATTGCCTCCAACCATCTAATATCATCAAATCAATGTGCACCGTGATGGCAAGCCACCTAGTGGCATGGTGGCCACATTGCAAACCTGACTGACAGAATTCAGTCTGCACCAAAGATAGGACTCGACACACACACATCGCACTAGTTACTAGTGTCCAATCAAAGTACACATCGGATATCTTATACGAAAACTATCAACAATCACTTCAACAAATTTTGGTGAAGCTTCTGTACATTGTCGATTCGTTTCCTTTACTGGTCGTTATTTATCATTATTGAATCTATTTTGTTGACGTGAACTCTGACTTGTAGGCATCATAATAGCGAAAAATTATAGGCCTGTTAAACCGCTTGTAGGAGAATCATATTCGTGACTGGATCTAAGTGGATAGAAAGTTGACTAAGCTTCTAACTCAGTAGTCATATCTTCATCCTTTCTCCTACATACTAACCGTGCCAGTTCAGCCGTAAAGCTACCAAAATAACGGGTATAGTTGTGTTGGGTTGTCAAACTTTTTCGAATATGCTCAATAGTGACCGTCTGAACTGCAGTATGCTGACGGATGTCGAGGCTGACACATACCGTACTCCCACCATGAAGAAAAACCGAAAAACACTGACACTATACTGGGTATAATCATAGCTGAAACCACATTTACGAGGCTGTACAAACCAATTACCCAGACGAAGGAATCCTTTGTTAAGCAAACATCACTCGACTACATTATATGTAATGCCCGAAATAGGACCAGTTTCCATGATCTTCTTTGCGAAGCTCGAACAGAACACAGCTTTCAGCACTAGGGAAATCATTGTTTCCGTACGAAAACACACAAAGCTCTTTCGAGAATGCACATAGATCTAAGCAATCTGATGCTTCAGGTTTCATAACGCACTCAAGCAGAACGACTGCCAAGCTTTTGATGACATGGAGCAGGTGACTATATTATTGGGATCATTCAACGGATCATTATATTTCTTTGTAAAGAACGTACTTTCGATACAATTATTATTATTGTTTCCTTTAATTCCTAGAGGAAAATAAGACTTCAGCTGTGCTTCTCCATTGCGTTCGGTTCTCTGCTCGAGTCTTCACCTGACTTCAAGTCTGTCCACAAGTTTTCATCTCCTCTTCACATGACCTCCTCCAAGTCACCCTTGCACTGACGACCAACTCGCCGCTTCCCTTTCGGGTTCCATTCGAGCAATGGCTTGTCTAGTGATGTCACTTGATGGCTTCCTCAGAGTATGGCCATCTAATCCATCTCCATTTCTTCCTGCCTATTTGTTTCACAATCGGTTCCCGCTGTGTTGGTTCGCTCATTGCCAGAGATCTCTGTTGCTGATCTTTTCTGGCCGGCCATCTGATCTTGAGTGGTATTGAGCGAAGACAACCTAAAACTCTTATTTTTGTGGAATATCTTGCCAAAAAGTTGCAAAAAACTATTGCAATTATTTGCCTTTGAAACACTGAATCTTTGGATATAATACTGTTAATAGATAATACCTAAAAACTATCTATTTGCCACTCTGTGCTTGTTTAACACTAACTAATATCTATAATTGTATATATATATATTGATGGATTTACTGTTCAAGTTGGCTCAGGTCAGTGAGTCTATGATTTTGGTATCATTTTGGTTAACTGTACTTTCGATACAATATGCTACTGAAATTAGCCAGTGCGACGATGTTGATGAAGTAGTGCATGAGCGAAGTATCATTAGGACTGATGAACTGATGGTTCATCAAGCTGGACATATTACATAGAATTCATTCCATTGATAGATACACTGTCAATTTTAACCATGCGCCGGTGGCATAGCGGTTAGGACGCTCGCCGACCATGCACATGGTCCGGGGTTCGATCCCCGGCAACCGACGCACTCTTTTACCTCGCTAAGCCAGAAATAATGCTGGTAAAGAGGGATGGTTGGGCATGAGACCTAGCAACCCCATCCTGTAAAATAAACACTGCTAAAGAAACTTTAAGCCACTAGCTTGAAGCCCTATGTTCCACTGGGGAACGTGAAGGAAAAAAAATACTACACTAAGCGCAATATTCCGTCATACGGACAGCCATAAAATACGAAAATAATAGTAATAAATATAAAATCATGTGCATGACAGACAAGACCATAGTAGAAGTAACATTAGTAGTAGTTATGTATGCACCTAAACTGTAGCTATAAATCATAAACATGAGAGAAAAAAAAGGAAGGCAAGAGAAAAACACTTATAAAAAAATAGACCCCTTCTTTTTTTAAAAATGAAACGCAATTTATATCGTATCACCAAGTGAAAGTTAAAAAGAGAAACACTGACTGGTGAAATAATCCCCATTTTCCTAACTTCATTTTATATCCTGTAAACCTGAGACTACACATGCAACGTAAATATGCACATACATACACACACACAACAAGGGTGGGGAAATACTTTCATCACACACAGTAGAAAAACTATCGACTTACCCATGCAATTTTCGGTATAAAAGTCTGCGTCTGTTCAGACGGCGAGAGGGAAGGAGACAGAGACAGCGGGGAGAAAAGGAGGTGAAAAACAAACAAACGAATTAGTAATGAGTTTTAAAAAAATCTAAAAAAAAAGTAAAACAATCTACGCCATAAAGCTCAAATCGATATCAGTAGTATATATCGGTTTAAGAGACAGAAAAAACGGCAATCAATATTACTGTGATAGAGTAAAATCCATAAAAAAGCAACATTTCAGTGATAAACCTGTAAAAGGGTGTGTGTGTGTGTAGGGGATAGTGCATGCTGCTAAAGTGTATTATTGTACAGCGTGTGAATAGGGGGGGGGGGGAAAGGAGGCTAATCACGGCAATCTGGTTCCCAGTGGTATTAACAGTAGTAATGGTAGCAGCTGCAGTTTTACTTTGAATGAAACTCACTCGTGGTGGTGATAAAATGTATTTTTAGATTATTTGGAAGAGAGGCAAGTTTGTTAAAACAGCACTAATGATCGTGTTAGTTGATTTCGATGGAAGAGACAACAGTTCGTTCAGTGTGTCAAATATCAATTTCAAATTCAAAAAAGGGCACGGTTAATCACACACACACACACAGGTGATAAAAGAATTTCTTAGATGAAGGAAAGATTTCAGACGCGATATGGAGGGAAACACACACAATTTTAAGTGCAGTATAAAAGAAGAGGAGTTCAGTGAAGAGTTTACTCATCTTTTCACCGATATCATTCTCTCAAAGTGTACAGGGGTACATATTGAGTACATTGTCATAGTAACAAAACGAATGTTTCCAGAAATGTGGCATTATAATTGTAAGTTTTTGATAATAATTACATAACGTACGTAATACAGAAAGCGTTAATCGGGAAGAAACTAAAATAAAATCAATTAAGTAAATTGAGTGACGCAACACAACTGACAGGATTGAGTAGAGCTCAAGCAAAACTGAACGAAGGTCAAGTTAAGATCAGTGTCATGAATCAAACCTCTTCTGTATGCAGAGTTCAGGATTGTAGACGTACATTGCTATAGATTCTGAGGTTTGAAGAAGCTTAATTCATACTTCTTTGGCAATATTTATGCATACTCTGTAGATAATTCCGAAGTTGGTTTGCAAGTTCTCTCGGTGTCCAAAATAGAGCTGATGGGGGGGGGGGAAGATCTTTCTCCTTCCTTGTAAAACGATGAATGTAAATGCCCGATGACACGTTTGGATAGCAAACGCTGAGTAAGGTCGCCACACTTAACTCTACAGGAACAGGACAACTGGTAGATGATACACAATGATGAAGTAAGAAGTGGTCGATTATCCTTCACGTTTTGTGTGTAGAGAGAGAGAGTAAGTCTAAGATCAGCGGCGAGGAAGGTTTTACACTTCAGTGAATGGAACAAGCGGTTTCTTAGTATTTTATTATTTCCCTCCCCTCTTTCCACTACTACATTTCTACTCCTCATGACCCTGTTTCAATCTTGGTTGAGCTCTACTCAACCCTGTCAATTATATAACGTCACTCAATTTACTTAATTGATTTTATTTTAGTTTCTTCCCGATTAACACCTTCTGTATTATGTGGTTATTATCAAAATCCTACGATTTTAAAAACACATCTTTGGAAACATTGCTTTTGTTACAATGAAAATGTATTCAATATACATGTGATTGTACAGCTTGAGAATTATATGGCTGAAAAGAGTAACTCTTCGCTGGACGTCTCATCTTTTATATGGTTTAATGGGGGGATTTTCAAGCTAATTAAATGGAATACACTCACCCAATGAACATTTTTCTGTCTCACTTATTATGTCATTAGCTGTGTTTAGTGCGTAAGAGTTTATGATGGTACTTATCCACACCCAAGCGGAAATAGATAGAATGGAAATTGCGAACCATTCAGATGTATTTGTTGAAAGTCAGTGACTTGAACACTGCATCCTCCCCATTCACCATATATAGTACTTACATTAATACAATCGAAGTCGCTAAAATATTACGTGATACAAGGCGATCGATGCCCTTGCCTTGAAATTAATTCCACGTGCACCGTGGTAGCAAGTCACCTAACTTGTTGACTCCATATCGTAGATAAAACTGCTGGATAGAATTCAGTCAGTACACAATACTAGGGCCTAGACACATCTTACAAGATATTTTTGGGCTCTATTGGGAAGTCGTGATCACCAGTGGGGTCCAACCGGTCCGGAGTGAGGAAAGATACTCACCACGGATGACATTAGCTGGTGGTCACGCTAAAATCACGAATTTGCAGAAGTTGGAATTCATGCACTGGCCATTGGGTCGGCTTCCAATGGCTGAATGGTCTATGAGCTCGCCTGGGTTTGAACCCCAGTGGGTGCGTACTACCGAAGAGTTCCAAACAGCTGCTCAGTACTCCCTGCAGGTTTTCCAGCTCATGGTGGAAATCCTGTAACCAATCAAATCCCTGCAAACCAACACTTAATATAAAAGCAACTGAGTGTTTTCTTTGATTTATGAATTTCGGTTAATTCTAAACAAAATGAATGAGAGTGAACATGTACCGACAACAAACCACCTTATTTAAAAGATATTAACTGGAAATAAGCAGAGAATATTTTTTAAAAGGTTGAAAAATCGTACAACTCTTCACGGATACTGACTGACTGAGTTTCACCGTAGAACTTTTAATAAAAGTTAAGCAATTCGAGTTGCTGCACTCCAGGAGGCACACAAAGGTGTAGAAAGGGGAGAAAAATTTCATCGGAACTATAATGAACAAAAATGTACAGGAGAAAGAATAGTAACATGGAAAAACATGAGGGTTTAATGGATATGGGAGAACACAGGGAGAGAATACATGTGCTATATATCACCAATAGTCTCCAACCATTAGTTCTTAACATCCTGAGGATCCCAACCAGACAGTCTACATCATCCTATGCGTCTGCCTCAAACCAACTGTCAAAGAATTCATGGGCTGATTCCAGGTTTTGGTATGACCACCCCTAACACCTTTTTCCCACCTAACCCTATCCCAGCTAACATTGCTCATCGAGAAATGCCTCGGCTCACGATGATCAGTAAGTGTCCTAGCTATCTCAATCTATGTGACTTTATAACCTCATCGATTGAATTACCCTCTTTACCTAACACTCCACGCCTAACCTCAATATTGATGACAACATTATACTGTGATGAGAGCTGGCTGCAAGACAAAATTGTAGACAGCAATTCACATCAATGTTCACGTCCCGAATCGGGGTCATGAGAAAAAACAACAATAACAAAGCCTAACCTTGAGGAACTCACCAACCAATCACAGCAGACTTAACGTGTGCAAAAGAGGATTCGCAGATATATATGGCTTAACTTTCTGAGAAACGGAAGATAGAACGCAAACATCTGTGGTCAAAGACACTTGACATTTTCATATCTTCCATTTTCGATGGCCCTGTCTCACACAGTTATGAAGAAGGACAGAGAGAACTGCAAATAAGTGAAGTGAACAACACGCTCTATCACTTCACTCCATACATTTAAGCTAGGAGTCCAGTCCCAGTGTAGATACGTTTCTCTTAGAATTAAAATCGCTTCTTTTAAAGACAGAAACAACTTTAATAAGTGTTCCCTTTTATGCAAGGTTGATTCTAAAATAATTTCCTTGAAAAAAAAATACTAGAAACAGTGAAATTAAGAGTGGGTTTGATACCCCAGAAATTCAATCAGAATCTTTCATTACTCAACCAGACAAAATGATTGAATCTGCACCACCACATACTGTGTGCTACAAAACAGAAGTTCAAATTCACATAGATCAAAACAAGACATCACCAGCATCAGTAAACTCAGTAAGGCATAGAAATCTAGCTAGATCTAGCTACGACGACCTCTGATAAGGTCGTCCCCAAAACAAAATACTTCAGCCACCCGTCCCCCCCACACACACACACGCAACAGAAAGGAATACAATAACCATCCTAATTTCTGAAATATTTAGGTAGACAGAGGGGGAGAGACAGGTTGATCATTGTATATATGTTTTAATTCAATCAACATCACTATTGAGTGTGTGTAGAAAATTTTACTGGCATTAAAATCAATCAGGAAGAAAAGAGAGAAGCAGAATTATGCAAATCACCTCGGAAATGTGTGTGTTACTCTACCCTGATGTTGTCAAAGGTGTTATTCACCAAATGATGGTACTTCTGTATCACACTGCGATGTATCAACTCCAAGCTGAAGTCTCCGCTGAGCGTCAGGACTAAATAAACTATCCAGCTTAGAGAACAAAAGTATACCAATAGTATCATCCACCTGAGAGCTACAAATCTTCCTATCTAAACTAAAACTGATACAGTGAAGAACACCTTACTTACTATAAGACAAGACACATCACTTTTTTATTGCCCCTTCTTGTGCACACATACTTCCTACAGGGAACACTAGATAGCTATTACTTCTTAGCTTGTGTTTTCCAATCGTGCAAACTCACTTCTCCATCTGGGGAGAGAACCTAGGGCCATTAGATCACGTGGCTTATATGTATTCCACCTACCACAGATCCACCGCCACTTTCATTCTTTTGCGTTCCGAGTGGAACATAGAGCTTCGGCGTACAGTAGTGAAGTTCCAGTAACAGCAGTGGCTTTTTACGGCGTGGAGTTGTTAGCCTCACACCCAACCTTCCCTCTTTACCGGTCTTAGTACCAGGTAAGCGGTACATTAGCAGTGCATTGACCAGTAATCGGACCCTGAACCGCATGAATGGTTGGTGAGCGTTCTACACAAGTGAGCCACCAACGCATATACTGTCATTCTAAGCTCTCACGTAAACATACCCACAAATAAATGTGATGCACAATTCATGATCACATATCTTAGCTTATCTATCACGCTAACGTGCATTGATACACAAAAAAGGCACCATTATTCAAGCTGTGTACACTTGTTCGTGTTCTATTGAACTGTAATAAGCGTGTACGGCATTTTACAAAAAGAAACTAGAAAAATAAATCAAAAACCGCGCAAAATGATTCAACTAGACTAGATAGCTGCATACATACACCCAAAAAACTCACACACACACACACACATAAATCACTATTCGTCTTCGCTACAATGATTTGTATGAAATTCAGTCTATGACGCAATAAAATAACTCACTTTATTTTGTCCCATCTAAGAGTTAAACAGTATTCGAAAGTAAAAACAACAACAATAATAAATTAATTAATTGAAGCGAAAATTTTTTTGCAGAAAACCACAGACACATTTGAGAAATCAAGGTTATGTATGCGTTGTGAAGGACACAACATTAAAACACATGTGCCAAAATTATTTTATCTCGAGAAGAATGGAAGTAGAGAAAATAACTCATGTATTCATATTTTTCAGGCAATGGTGACACATAAGAGCATGATGTCTGACGGATACCACCGGTTGCCATTATACACACATAACCAAAGTTTAGACAGGTGTTAGAAAACTAAGGAGAAATCAGCCACATATCCTCAGTCGCCTCAGATGAATCTACTTGTATGCTATCGTTGATTCAAAATAGGCGCTTACCACACTTGGATTTTGTGTGTGGGGGTACCACCTATATCTTAAGGTAAATTTTCAGATGGTAAAGTTTAGTTGTCCGATTTGGTAGAGCCGTTTTAAATGACCCAACATAGTATCTCACTGATTCTTACGCATTAGTAATCGTCGATGAGTCAAGAGAAATTAAATAAACTGTATGAATGAAGTATTTAAATGGTGGATGGTGACTAGCAGTGGAATCCAGCTCTATGTGCATTTCGTCCTATTTGGGACTCGTCAGCTGGATGTACCTGCGTTTCTCAGTGAGTGATGATGTTCCCACCTAGGCTCTAAGCGAAATGAATGAAGAATAGTATTAACAGAAGGAAGATGTAGTGAAGGTCGAGGAATAGACAAATATATAAAGAGTATGTGATCAATCGAAGAATCTGTTTGCTGATACAAACATACAGATGGTTTGCATATTTTTTAAATCGTTGGCACCAGGGATGTCGATTTCTTCTACAAGTATCTGAAAGAGAATTAGTTTTGAATGGAAAGCAAGCCCATAACACGTCTGCTTGAGAGGCTAGTGATATATATGCGATCAGTTTAGAGATTTTGGGACTAGTGAAGTTTTTCCGTAAGTGTTGTCTACGGACTCGCGCATAGGACATCGTTCTCAAACTATACCATATGACAAACTGCTAATACAATGAAAGTATCAGTTCTCAGTCTTGTTGATATCCAATCAAAATTTATAAGCACTGTGGGGGGGGGTTCTGGGAACAATTGTTTCAGTTTATACTGTTGGTTGTTCAGTCAGTATAATATACACGTCCTACTGTGGTGAGAGCTGTCTGCTAGCCAAAATTGGTAGACAGCAATTTACGTCAATGTTTACTTCCCAAATCTTGGTCATGAGAAAAAAAACAAGAACAAAGACTTTGCGTGGGCGGATACGAATCGCAGATATATGGTCTGACCTTCAAAGAAACAGCCAAAAAAAGGGATGAGAGAATAACTTTCAGCGAGAAAACAAGCAAATCAGAAGACGCTGTTTCTCTGCTAATAATAACGAATAATAATGTACATAAAAATCTATAAATATAAGTTGATTTTCTCAATAAACGATCTGTTGCCTAGCCCTTGTCTTCTGTCGTTACACTACTACTACTACGTCAACGTAACAGCTAGCGATCAGTGGTTCGAGATGTAAAAAGCAAATTTTTTAAAAAAAAACAGGAAATGTCATACTAATGCAGACTGAAAAAACGGATATGACTTTCAACGCTTTGAAGAAGATAAGGAGTACATGCACCTATACTATCACGATAATAGGAGACGACAGATTATTTAACAAATGACGATAACTCGATCACCTAGATTATAATGTCTCATGTCTAAATTGCCCATGAGTGGCATTTTATTCTAAATGTACGGCTTTAATGTATAATCATAAGAAGTTAGACATTAAACTCGTCTTCAATCAGAAATTATTAGGAAACAATTAAAATTTGGTATATTTTAGTTGTAGAAATCGTATAGATAAGATCTAACTCAAGTAGTCATAACAACAGCACTATATGCTAATCTAGGCCCAACTTAAGTTCTATTCCAATGTTAATCTGGCTGTATAAACCTATAAATACAACATTTCAGAACTACTTTTAAAAAATAAATAAAACCTGGCTTCTTAGTGTAAGGATAACACTGTCCCCACAAAACTCACGCTTATCCACTAAAAGAGGAACAGAGACAAACGGAGTCCAAAAGAATTATCACAGTAAATTTTTAAGCACGGAAGGAAGAGATTACGAGTTAAAATCATCAACCTTACACATTCTTGACATCATTAGTCGATTACAGAGGTTAGTACGTTACAAAAACTTCAACATGTATTATAGTAGTGAATTCTGGATCCGATGTACATTGCACTACCACTAATAATAGTGCAACTCACCTATACAAGACAGGTTACATTATTCCCATGGTCATGAATAACATCAGATGTTTGAGAGGATTTATAATACAATCCAGTCACCAAAAGCGAAACAAGAGGGGCCTACTGATTAAATATCAAATGATTAGGTCAGTGGGCTAAACAACTGCGTGACAATAATAAAACAGAGAAAAACGACATTAACTTAACGATGCAGAATAAGAGTGACATATTAGTCGCAGGGTACTGGCACCCAACAATCGTCATATCTTTTGACCTGAAAGCGGCATTTGATTCTATCTACGGAGGGGTACTATGGCGATGTTTGGCTGTGAAGGGAATGCCGAGAAAATACATCGCACTGATCAAGGCACTCACACTCTACTCGAATTCATGCAACCAGGTCTTCGATCATAGGTGTCTGCGTTTTATCTTCCGTGTGAAGTGGTACAACAAGATGAGCAATATCGAGGTTAGGCTTTGGCGACTGCTAAGTAAGGAGAGAAAATCAATCGATGAGGCTGTGGAATTACATCGACTGAGATGGTTAGGACATGTGTTACGTATGCCTAGCCATCGCCTTCCTCGACAATGGGCGATGCTAGCTGACATTGGGTGGACCAGGTTGGAAAAGAGCTAGTGGTGGTCAAACGAAAACACGGCCTCATCAGTCAACGAAATCCACAACAATTAGTTTAAGTCGGCCACGTGAGAAGGTGTAGACTTCCTGGTTGGGGCCCTTAGGATGGTAAAAACCAATGAATGCCGGAGACAATCGGTGATATGGCTCAAAATCGTCCTCAATGACAGCACAGATGCATTCAGTCTTTGTGATATACAATATCCAATAAAATTCCATTATTCTTCCATATTTCTATTCTTTTTGCCTCATATTTCTGTTTATTATCTCCCTTTACTCTCTTCTCTTGTTTGGTGTACTATTGAGAGGGAATGTGACAACTCGAACTACTGCACATCTGTGCAAAGTTCTACGTCGAAACCAGTCAGTCATCATCAGTTAGTCGCAGGGTGTAGAAATTGGTTACTGCATCTCAGGTCCAAACATTCAACCTTATTAAATTGTATGACACGACAGTTCAAGGCATCATTACTCATCGCGATAGCATTACAAAGACTATCTTCAGTCTACAATGAAGTAGAAAGGTAAACAAAGAAACAAGAAGTCTTTGCACACTTTTTCCTACTTGACAACTACTTTCTGTTGTCCCGTATCCCTCCCCTCCCTAACTACATCTTTGCAGCTGTACCACCAATGGATAGATCTTTCTGCATTTTGTCTGATTGACTAAGTTTAAACATAGAATTATGTACGGAAGTACAACAGTTATTACTGCCGCACTCCATGTAGCACACAAAGGTAGAGTGAAGAGAGAGAGTGAAAGGTTCGAAAGAACTATACTGAGCAGAAATGTACACAAGAAAGAATAGTAACATGGAAAAAAACATGAGGATTTAATGGATATGAGAGATCACAAAGAGTGAATCTTCATCTGCGAGAACAGCTTTGACTCATATCTCCAATAGTTTCTAGACATTGGCGCTCTTAGCACCCCGAGGTCGCCAACTAGGCAGTATACAACTCTCTATGTGGCTGGCTAGCTCAAACCTCCTGTCAAAGACTTCATGGACTGGTGACAGGTTTTCTTTTGCCCACCCCTAGATTTTGTGCTTTGAATAAACCAGTCGACAATAAAAATAAATCTGTGGCTTGATATGTAAATACTGAATCCAGTTACATTGTGTGCATATATATATATATATAAATATATATATATATACCATGACTATTCTATATTCGTTAGAGAACCATTGAAAACCGGGGAGCACTAGACAGCTGTTTCGTCCTAGTTTGGGACTCATCTTCAGTACTCACCCACCACCAGGGTTCCAAAACACAGGGCCTCCCAGTTAGAAGGCAAGCTCGTATACCATTCAGCCACTGGGACCCGATTCAATGGCTAGCCCATGAATTCTAACTTCTACCAATTCGTGATTTTAGTGTGACCACTAACCAATGTCATCGACGGGAATTCCATCCTCACTCCCGACTGGATTGCCCCCACTGGTCACGACTTCTCACTAGGACTCCAGGTAAATTCGTCTTGTAGGCAGTCACCAGAGAGCATCAGAATAATTTTCAAGAATTAGTTTGCAAGGATTCTGTTTGTTTATCTTGCCTTGTAACTGGAAGGTCCTGGATTCGAACCATGGCGGTAGGTGCGTACTGCCGACGAGTCCCAAACTAGGACGAAACAGTCATTCAGTACTCCCTGGTCTTCAGTGGTTTTCTAACTGATATCAATCCTAGGTCTAAAGTGAAACAAACAGAACCCCTACAAACTAATTCTTGAATATTCTATATTCATTGAATTATTCCAAGAAGTGAAGTAATTGAACTCCACTTATTTTTTTCTAGAAATAATGGTGATCACAATACATACAACAAATCTCCCTCACTCACTCACTCTCTCTCTTACTTTCACAAATATTTATTTAACTAGGTATATCGTGATCACAATCATAATTAGATTGTCATGCCATAAAACAAACCAATGCATCATTCATTGTAAGTAAACAAAAGTATGCGCACAAGCAAATTCGATATTTAAAAAAAAAAATCACGTGATTTTATAATATTTTTTGCGTGTAACAGTCTCTCATCTGATTGTAAACAATTAAACGATTCGTTTTTGGTTTTTTTTTTCTTAAAAGAGGCATCTAAATTTCGGAAGTATTAGTAAAAAAACCTTTTAACACTACCAGTGAAATCATAGAAAAAGAAGTAAATAAAGACAAGAAGACTGGTTGGGGAAAGCCTTCTATGTATATGGAAGTGTGTGGGTGGCTATTACTTCAAATCAGTTTTGGAATAACCAGTGTATACTTGGGAATTGCATCATATCGCTGCATAACATCATATCGCATCAATATCGTCGGTGGCACAGTGGTTAGGACTCTCGCCGACCATGCACATGGTCCGGGGTTCGATCCCCTGCCGACGCACCCAATATCTATGGTCGGCCTGCGAAATTTGGGCTACCGATATCCATGCTGAAAATGCCATACTTTTACTGAAAATACTGTGTGGCATCAAGCTGTAATCAAAAATAAATAATAAATAAAATAAAATATCTCTTATGTCCAGCTCCTGGTACACACATGTCAAAATCAAGCCTGATTAACATATCTAAGGCTCACACACCAGTCGTTTTCGATTGACTTCAGTGCACAGTTGTTCAGATGGCAACTCTGCTGTTATGCAGTGATCACAGCAGTGATGTAATAAATAATTCTGCTTAAAACACCATACAAATGGTGCATTGTTGGCTGGCTGGATTCAACATAGAACATGGCACCGAAGTGCAGCAGTTCAAGTTGTCACGTTTCAAATAGCACACAAAGGTAGACAAGAAGATGAGTGAAGAGAATCAATAGAGTTTTGACAAGTATAAGAGTGAAACCAAATGAGTAATGGTAGAAAGGAATATGAAAGATTACAGAGACTGAATACATCTGCGCCATTGAAAACGATTTTGAGCCATGTCGCCTATTGTCTCCAGCCATTGGATCTTAGAGTCCCGAGAGCCCCAACCCGGAAGTATGCATCTCCCTACCTGACTCAGTTTAACTGTCAAGGATTTCATAGATTGATGCCATGTTTTTGTTTAGCCACCGCTTACTCTTTTCCAACCTGCACCTATGTCAGCTAGTAATGCCCGTCGTGGGAGGCGATGGCTAGGCATGCACAGCACCTGACCTAGCCATCTCAGTCTATGTAACTTTATAGTGCATTATCCTCTCTAGACACACACATGATCCAGGTTCGATTCACGACCGACGCACTCCTAAAGCTCGCTGTTTATCCGGTAGTAGTAAGCTCGGTAAAAAGAAGGAAGGTTGGGCGTGAGGCCGGCAACCTCACCTCACCACCTTACAACTCCATTGACCTGTTCAGGTTGATCAACATGAAGCCAAATTTGAACCTACGATAAATGGACTGAAAATCTACCACCAGAGCAAAACTCATATTCGTTTAAGTTACTATTTACCACACTTTGAAACACAACATAAAACCTGTGATTGTGGGGTAAACACGATAGAACATTGCACAGAAGTACAGCAGTTTAAATTGCCACACTCCATACACCAATCGCATGCAATTATAACACTTTATTCAGGTTATCATTATTATATCATTATTAACCAACTATAGAAAATTAATCTGATGCTCGCTAGTGACTTGCTACAGGACGGACGGAGTTTCCTGGAGTTCTAGTGAGAAGTCGTGACCAGTGAGGTCCATCAATGTCACGTGTGAGGATGGATGTCCCACCGACGACATTGATTTGGGGTCGCACTAAATCACCAATTGGTAGAAGTTAGAATTCATGGGCTGGCCATTGAATCGGGTCCCAGTGGCTGGCTAATGGTATACGAGCCAGCTTGCCTTGTAACCGGAAGGTCCTGGATTCGAATCATGGCGGTGGGTGCGTACTGCCGATGATTCCCAAACTAGGATGAAACAGCTGTCCAGTCCAGTACTCCAGTGCTGGTTTTCAATGGTTCTCTAACTGATATCAATCCGTGATCAACTCGGCAAAACAAAACTAATCCTTACAAACCAACTATGGAAAATATCATTATATCAACAAAAACTTTAAAACTCATAAAAATAATGAAACGAATGAGTGAATGCATGAAATCTGTGCTATAAGAACACTGCATAAATTAAGTATGGCGTATTAAATTTAGTTGACCTTAATTTATAAAAAGAGTTTAAAGTATTCTATTACTTTTGTTAGTTTTGAAATGAGATGTTGTCATCTACTGGTCTGTTTAAAGTCCACTAGTATTAACCTATCATGCAGTCAAAGAGAAAGCATTGCTAATTTATTACATTCTATAAACCTTGATGACATATACGTTTCTTCTTCACTTTTCTTCAAAAGACGACGGAGGAATGACCGAAATATAACCAACCATATTCTAAAATATGCAATCTGAACGCCACTACTACTACTACTAAATATATAATAATAATAATAATAATAATAATAATAATAATGGCACTAACTAGGACTATTTGAAATTGCAAACTGTATTAATAACGATGATTATAATGATAATAAAATAATGATAATAAGGTTTATGCAGGGAGCGATAGGAATAACGAAGGTAGTAATATGTGTGTGTGTATATGTAGACAATTCAAAAATAAATAATTGGGTCAAATCTAAAACGTTACGTAATACTAAAGGTGAAGTAGACAGATGACCAGAGTTTAAATAAATATCATAAAAGTACAAAGGAAATGGAATTACCTAGATCAAGGGAAAGACAAACGTAGAACAAACTTCTTTTGTATACAAAGACTAGGATCATATTCCATCGAATTCTCATGGCTTCGGCTATGTGTGTAAAAGGCGAGTTCGAATTCCACTCGAAGGGCTCGAAAGCTGGAATGCGATTGATAACTTTGAAGGCACCTCTTCAGGCCCACCTGACTGGTGACCGCTATCAATCAAATGAGTCAAAATGGTACTTCTTACAGATTTGATTTGGTCTTTTCCGAACCATGAAGGAAGGTGCTCAGTAATGGTGCATTTGTTGAACTGTCTAGTTGTTCGCCCTATATAGCCAGTGAAGACTGAATTCTACCAGCCATGTTTGTACTGTGGCCGTAATATGCTAGGCGGCTCGTCATCACGGTGCACTTTGAACAGAGGACTAGACGCATGAAACTAGTTACTTACCATCTAGCGTCCAATCAAAGCATCCAATACATTCCTACAGGATGTCAATCACCAGCCCGGATAACTCAGTGGTGACGTCTCTGACTGCAGAAGCTGATATAGGTGTAGGTTGGAAAAGAGTAAGTGGTGGCCAAACAAAAACATGGCATCAATCCATAAAATCCTTGACAGTTAAACTGAGTCAGGTAGGGAGATGCAGACTTCCAGGTTGGGGTCCGCCCTCGGGACTCTAAGAATCAATGGCTGGAGACACTAGGTGACATGGCTCAAAATCGTTGTCAATGGCTTACGCAGATGTATTCAGTCTCTGTAATCTTTCATATTCCTTTCTACAATTACTCATTCTGTTTCACTCTTATACTTGTCTAAATTCTATTGATTCTCTTCACCCATTTTCTTGTCTACCTTTGTGTGCTATTTGGAACGTGGCAACTCGAACTACTGCACTTCGGTGCCAAGTTCTATGTTGAATCCAGCAGCAGCAGCAGTGGGTGGCGCAGATTCGAATTTCAGAAGGAACATAAGTTCCTTCATGATTGCAGACACACTTTTCTCAATGGTGAGCGCCAACAAGCAGGGAATCTAGGTCCAAAGCTTCCTACCGATTGCCTCCAGTCATCCAGTAACACACTGTTTACTACTGAATTAGTGAAGTAACCTTGACAATATTTTTTGTGTCTACTTTCCAGTTTACATCAAAGCGGAAACGCAAATTCATAACTTCCTTCCCAAAAAAGTAAACTTAACATGTGCTTAGTTTTCGTAAAAACCTTATCTTGGAAAACGTTACTTTATAGGGTAAGGCATGTATGGTATCCATACCGATAGCTGCTACCTTGACGTGGTGATCTGGCTTGCATATCATGACGACCCAACAAGCTACACTGCATGGAACTAACGCCCCTGTAGGTCCTAGTGTGGTGTGATGCAGATTGATAGAAAGCGGCCAAAATCGAAATCAACATTTTAAGTCAACGGCTGCAGAAGTAGGAGTGTTTATTCCTCAAATCTGGATTTATTGTTTATGTTGCAGACATGAAAAAATCTCATTGGACAACTTGCTTAACCTTGGGCCAATCGCCAACCAATCAGAACAATTTATTGTCCTTTGACCTAGCCGAGTTATGTGTCTAAGAATTTATAAAAATTACGTGTTTTTGCTTAATAAACGTCCGTTACCAAGTCTCTTATCTTCTCCCATTACATTACCATGCCAGAAAGGTCGTTTCGATATCCATTACATTAGATGCAGTTACCGTCACAGTTTAGGTTGTTCATACCATGTTTTAGGTTTGTGAACGAAGTCGTACTGCTGACGAATAGAGATGTAACAGCAATAAGGCGATCAGTATGCCAGTCATGCTGCCTCTCTGTCCTGGGGCAGTAGGGGTTTAGAAAAGGTCAATCCCGAAAACCACAAATCCCGACTTACATTGCAGCGATCAGTGGCTGGCGGTAATGTTTTAATACGGACACAACCTCAAAAACCAGCTCAAATAGGTCGTATGTGTCCAGCCTCAAACAGTTGCACTTTGGGCTCTGAGATCACTCACCACTAATGCTCCTTCTGAACCCCAAAAATAAATCAGCTTCCAAGGTGTGAGCAGCTGGGAAGTAATAATCCCCAACACATTCCTATAAGCGTACAAAGCTTTCCTTTCTTGACCATCACCCGCTATGCATTGTACGCCCAATGAGTCTTTGCTAATTTATGCTTCAAAAATTTCGAGAACACTATTGATACGAATATTTATTTTATCTAGTACAATCATCAATAGGATAACTTTGGACTTGAAGATTCAAGAGCAATGGGATATTTTTAGATCATAGAGGTAGCTATATTTATTCTCTGATAATTTTTCTTGTTAAACTACTCAGGAATATTCAGGTACTCTTAAAAAATGTCATAAAATCAGTATAAACTAATAAATTAATTTGGATGGAGTTAATTTCATTTGGAACGGGTAAACACAAGAATTTTTTAAAATTCCTCTTTGTGTTTATGTGTCCACAATTAATGTACTTCAAATTATAGGATCTTATTGGTATAATCATCCTACTTGCACTACTCACAAGACAATATGTATACCATATGAAAGCCTACATACAAATCATCAATACTGACTGTATAGAGAGGTAAATAAGAGCTGAGCAGTAGATCCGTTTAAAATTAGAATGCAATTTTAGTTATATATATGCACAATATTGGAAAAAAGTTTATTGAAAACGTAAAAACCAATGCTGTTGTAAAAATTCTGATACTGAGGGAAAAACACGACTGGAAAGGGAAGATCTGTTGTTTTTTTTGTGGTGAATTACTGCGAAAATTAGCAAAATGACAGGCCTTACCAGATGTCACGTGTGAGGATGGATGTCCCACTGATGACATTGGTTGGGGTCGCGCTAAATCACGAATTGGTAGAAGTTAGAATTCATGGGCTGGCCATTAAGGAGTCGGGTCCCAGTAGCTCAATGGTTTACGAACCAGCTTACCTTGTAACCGGAAGGTCCTGTGTTGGAACCCTGGCGGTAGGTGGGTACTGCCAATGATTCCCAAACTAGGATGAAACAGCTGTCAAGTACTCCCTGTGTGGCTGGTTTTCAGTGATTCTCTAACTGATATCAATCCGTGATCAACTCGTAAAAACATAACTAACCCTCACAAATCAAACTATAGAAAATCTATCTGTTGTATTAGGGATGCTCTGATCTTTATTATCTTTGCTGAATTGTCATCCTCTTGTGGTAGATTCTTCTACAGCAAATTTTCCTACAGAGATGTTACTCTATACGCTGCTGTTTGAACGCAGTTCCCGGAACAGGTTTTTCATGCTCCAGGTTATGAGTCACACTTAATGTATGAGGGTTGATTATACTTATTTTGGAAGTACCATCAATCCCAACGGGCTGATCTCTGACGAAATCTCAGCACGGATACAAAGGCTAGTTTCGCATATGCCAGTTTACGCCGTTTCTGGCGTAGACGTGATATCCAGCTATCGACCAAAGGGAGGGTGTACTGCTCAGCAGTCCGCTCTGTCCTCCTTTATGGCTGTGAGGTCTGGCCATTGAGAGTGGAAGACATGAAAAGATTAGCTGTCTTCGGTCATAGGTGCCTGCGTTCTATCTCCCGCGTGAAGTGGTATAATAAGGTGAGCAATATTGAGGTTAGGCATCGAGTGCTAGGTAAGGAGGGGGAATCAATCGACGACGCCGTGAAGCTACATCGACGGAGATGGTTGGAACATGTGTTACGTATGCCTTGTCATCGCCTTCCTCGACGGGAAATGTTAGCTGATATAGGGTCAGGCTGGAAAAGAGCTAGCGGTGGCACCAGTCAATGAAATCCACAACAGTTAGCTTAAGCCACGTAGGAAGATGTAGACTAGCTTGCTGGTTGGGGTCCTCGGGACGGTAAAAGCCAATGGTTGGAAACAATTGGTGACATGGCTCAAAATCGTTCTCAATGATAGCGCAGATGCATCCACTCCTTGTAACTTATGATTTCCAATGAAACTATATTGTTCGCCGTTATTACTATTCCTTTGTCTCACACCTCTGTTTACTGTCTATATTATGTATTTCTTCTACTTTCTTCTCTTGCTTTGTGTGCTACATGGAGTGTGGCGACTTGAACTACCGCACATCAGTGCAAAGTTTTATGCCGAAAACAGACAGACAGACAAACAGTTGATTATACTACCCAGTTACACAAACCGAAGTAAGTGGGACAGGACTCTGACCCTGGACCCACCCATTGGCTGAAAGTCGAGTGCTTAAGCCAGTCACAGCCACATCTTCACACTCTACATACCACTTATCTTTATCTATAATTATAACACACTAAATACCATTAACAAATAATCCAAAAGATCCCGTTTATAATCATAACCCAATTTCAAGTCAACTAGTAGGTACACAATCAGCACGGATGAAGATGTCAAAGGCAGGATCGTAAAGGAAAGACAGACCTTTATTAATCTGAAATCCCTGTGGAAATCTACTGCATTTGGCATAAAGAAAACAAGATTTAGATACTCAACACTGATATCAAGTCAGTGATTGCTTAAGAGACTTGGTGCCAGCGTCACTAAAAGCATTTCCAGTAGGCTACTGCAGACTTTCACCAACAGCTGCCTCCACTCCAGACTGAAGATCAGACAACGAGTCAGTCAGAAAGGACAGGCAACAAGGAACTTTGTTAACGAACCAACCAATTACTTATTGGGTTGGATTAACGCTGAGGAGACCAATAGGTGATACCACACGCCAAACTATCTAGTGGAATCCGAATGGGAAACGATGAGTTGAGCGTAGGTGCGAGGGTGACATGGACGAAATCATGTGAGGAGTAATCGAAAGCTTATAGGCAACCGTGGAGCCAGCCAAAAATGACGAAGAGAGAGAACAGGGTGAAATGCAGATATGCTGCCGAAGCCCAATGTTCCACTCGGAACCCAAGGGAATAATAATAAATAATAACCAAGTACAATACTCATATAGCAGCTAAGTAAGGAACACCAAAGCAGTACAATGATCGTACTGTAAAAGATAGATTATTCAATGTGACTTGCTTAGCATAGAAAGATAATGGATTATTATTACACAGTTTGAATAAATTCACGAAGTAACCTTTCAAATTTAATCATAAAAGCTTTAAAATAATACTGATATATATATAACATATTAATGCAGTACGGTTGTGAATACAAATGAAATGAATACACATCAAAAACACGCATAAGTTATCCGTGATCACTATTAGTATTATCACCATCAATTATAATTACTAATCTTATCGACATTATTAATGTCTATGCTAATACTACTATTACTAATGATCATTAGTTTCTCAACTGAATTCCAAGGGGACAACGAAGACATTATTTATAGTAGTGCTAATGTATAGGTCAAAAATGAATTAATGCTGGATGCGTGTCTAATATTAGAAATGAAAATCACTGCATTACATACTAATAGAATACCAACAGATACACACACATACACATACACACAAAGAGAGTATCAAAGCACAAACGGTATAATTTCAAAGATCGCAACTGATATCAGTTGAAAAACCATTAAAAACCAGCAGCGGCGGGTACTGAACAGCTTTTTCTTCCTAGTTTTGGACTCTTCGCAGCATGCACCACCCATGACCCCACCACTAGGGATCGAACCCAGGACATTCAGATTACAAGGCGACCACATTGACTATTCAGCTACTGGGAGGAAATCCAATGGCCCATGAATTCTAACTCCTGCCAATCCTCCTCATGACCTGAAGGTCCTGGGTTCGGTCCTTAGCGGTGAGGTCATCGGCGCGTATTGCTGAAGAGTCCCGAAATAGAACGAAACAGCTGTCCAGTACTCTCTGATTTTCAATAGTTGTCTAACTGATATCAATTCGCGACAAAATGTACCATGATATTCAGTTGTCTTAACCAAATTTTTAAAAGATTCACTTGCTTGTTATTTTAAATACTTCTAGAATATATTATCACACACAAAATAATAAAAAAAACCATCATTTAAGCTTAACACTTACCTATCGTCTTCTTTCCCTTGACTAGTGTGGAAACTTGGAGAAGTGATAATAGTTTGGAGACTTTTATAGTTAGTTTGATTTGATAATGTGCCGACACGACTCTTTGGAAATTTGTGTTTACTGTTATGATTATTGTTTTGATTACTGCCTATCGAGGCTGGTGTTGTTTGTGCTTCCATTTGGTCATTACATGTTATCCGTTGCCGCTGAACAAGTACCATCGGGCTTGCACAGAGTCGTTGCCAAGCTTCACAACGAAATGAATCGGGAATTCCCTTACGACATCGATCACGCAGCTTTTGATGATATTTAAAATACCATAAACTCCAATTGGAGCACATTTTACGCCATTTCAGTTCACGTGAACGTAACACTTCCAGAGGAACACGGTCTTCTCTGAAAAATATGCAAAATTTAAAAAAAAAAAACATAGCTGAAGTACGCTTTTAACGACCGAAGACAACAAACCTGTAGAGAAACTACAATTTATTTATTTTAACATTTAACAACCCATATAATCTAAAATTTTAATTGACAAAGAGATTATAATTAGAACAGACTGTTTGCCGTGATTACAGCAAACAAACCAAAGTGAATTTAATCCAACACAAGGTTCTATAAAAACTTCTTTTAATCAATAAGGGTATGCACCATACAGGCAAACAAATAAACAAACCAACGTAGAACTCTACACAAAAATGCACTAGATCAGTTTGCCGTAATTTGAAACAGTACACAAAAAGAAAAAGAATAAAAAATAGAATGATACTGCTATAAATAAATGTATATGGAAGAGCGAACAATTAGATGAAGGTTAGTCAGAGTGTTAAGAACTTGGAAGATGCCATGTTATCCAGTCCCCAAAAAACTGCATTCTGAAAACTCCAGCGAGAGAACACACACTTGTTCAAGCAAATACATGGTGGTGTTATGCTTTGATCTGATCACCCTGAAAATCTCCAACAAATGAAATAATACCTCAGCCAGCATCGCTAGTTTGGTGAAACTGGACATTGGCAACATATATACCCGACATCTTAGTGAATACACAGTTTTTTTGTTCAGCGAAGAAATTTCTTTTCAACGACTTCATTTTCAAGCTGTATAGTCGTACTTATATTACAGAAAAAGTTATTAAGTGGCACTAAATAATTGCTCGTGTCGGTGGTATAGCGGTTAGGACGCTCGCCGACCATGCACATGGTCCGGGGTTCGATTCCCGGCAGACGCACTCCTTTACCTTGTTGAGCCAGAAATAATGCTGGTAAAGAGGAAAGGTTGGGCATGAGGCTAGCAACCCCATCCTGTAAAATAAACACTGCTATATAAACTTCAAGCCGCTAGCTTGGAGCCCTATGTTCCACTGGGGAACGTGAAGGAAAAGAAAATAATTGCTCAGTCAATATACATATATATATTCTTATTATATATATATATATATATATATTGACTGAGCAATTATTTAGTGCCACTTAATAACCTTTACTGTAATATAAATACGACTGTACAGCTTGAAAATGAAGTCGTTGAAAAGAAATTTCTTCGTGGAACAAAAAGCTGTGTTTTTACTTATGAATAAATGGGTATTTTTCGTGATCTTAGTGAATGACGAAATATATCCCTCATTTTGCACACCATATACATCTCTGTAAGGGTGATTCTAGCGATGTTAGGAAAGTAGTAGTCATTCAATATCCATAATAATCACACTACACTTTTAAAAGCCATGTTTTATACCTTTACAACACTAGTAACCGACGATAGCTACCCACTGTCCATCGTATCGTGTTATGCGGACGCATACTTTGTCAACGAATTTCAGCACAAAGGGATTACAGGTATCATTTAACCATTATTAATCCGAAAGGCCTCTGCCTTAATTAGGCGACAACATTGTGGGTGATCTTAAGTTTCATCACAGTATCTATAGGATCTTATGACTTCAAACTGAAGCCTGTAGCTGCAGTTTCATATTTAATTAACGAAATTGGAAAGTCATATTAAAATGTAAAAATAAAACAGTGACTTAACCTAAAAAGGTGTATACATTAGGCAAGAATCTATACCTAATGTGAGTACTGGTTGGTTAGACCTCAGTACATGAAGAAGAGTTCAAAAATATACCTTGATGGTTGAAAACCGGTGCTTCTTCCAAAAGACCGTAACTGTGACATATAAACATCAGTCAGAACATAATCATCACTTCAAAGAGAACAGTGAAATTAGATATTCTAATAGTTGATATATCAATGAAACTCAAAAAGAAACCTGAAGAATACAACTTAGGGAAATGATTTCACCAGCTTCGAAAGTAGAATTTAATATTTAGCTTTAAATGAGTGACTACGTTTAATGGCTCAGTATCGTCATAAACAAGTGTATGAGTTATATGAGGAAGGGAATTTTGACATGACTTGAAGTTGTTCATAATGATGAAAGAACTTCTATTCCTTAGCACCTTTGGTGTCCTAAACATTTTCACTAATCTTCATCGGACTGTTCTCATTTGCACACACATACTTGTCTAATTGGGTATAAGCACGAATACTGGAACGTGTTTATCACGCTTGCGACGTCAGGGGCCAGCTATAAATAAAGCTATGGCATGAATTCATCAATAACGGTCGAAGTTCGAAATACATTTAGCACAAAACGCAATGGCACAGCCCAAGAAAACATTTTCGTACATGAACTTCAGAAATAAGACATCCAACGGAATCCAAAACGTGACTGATGATACCGACACAATCGATAAGAACCAGGGAAAGATGAAAACATTGCAGACTACTTCTACAGAGTCTTCACACTAGACTATACACAAGGAAATCGATGGAGCCCGAGGACCTTCACCTGAGGCTTCTCAAGGAGCTGGGAGCTCTCATGGTCGGCCGATAGACTGCGATTTTGTCAAATGGAGTGTTGCCACGCGATTACAGAGGCCATGGTAACGCCCATCCACAAGACAGGTCTAGACACTGTGCTTCAAAATACAGGCCAATTAGTTGTGGGAAAAATAATTAAGAAAGCCGTCATGATATAACCGGAAAAAATAACTTGTTGTCCTGAACACAACATGGCCTCTAGGAAGACCTCTATATCTGAAAAATAATACAGTAAAGGAAAGCTGGGTCAAATCCAGGGACAGCAAGAAACCCATCGACGTCCTCATAGATTTCAACATTAGCTTTGGATAAAGTGACTCAAACAAGACTTCCCATGAAATTCGAAAGTTCTGGAGTCAAGAACAACTTGCTAATCTTCCCTTACATTCTAAAAAGGTTTCAAAGTAAAGTCATACGTATGATTCCTGGTATGACTAACTTATACGAGGAAAGAACTAACATTTTGAATCTCTTATTATTGTTGTTATGTCGTAGGTAGAGATCTCATTAAATGTTTCGAATTTTAAAAAGTGACTATGGACCCAGCCTATCTTTTATTTTTCCTCCCATGACGTTAGGACATTTCAGAGGAAATAGCAGGAGTTAAAATGCCCAGGGACCATATCACTAAGCAGCACTGGTTCTCCCACCATCATAAACACTTGGAGCCGACTCCCATAAGAAGTGCTGACTGCAACCTCAATAGAATCGTTCAAGAAGGGATCAGAAAAGCACAGGAGCATATTGGAAAAGGATCAATATATGCTCGAAGCCTACTATTGTGCAACTTGAACTGCTGCACTCGTGCCAAGTTCTATGTCGAAGCCTACTATCCTCAACAAAAAAATCTGAATATATCATTTGCAGTCTAACCTAAAAGGTGTTCTCTTATTTGGTTTGGAGTGTTGGACTTGGGCCACTAGACTGTTACTTACATACGTTATTAAGCATGACTACAAACACGTATCATAAATTAAAATGGAAAACTATGAAGCAAAGTACAGCAGTAATATCAAGCTTATCATTATTTCAGATATATGATGGAACCGAAAACAAATGAGGCTACAGTTTATTCATAAAAAAGATTGAAAATGTTTGCGGTACATAAATAATTAGATATGTTACACAGAAAAGTAACAGTAGACGGGCTATCTACATGTAGCTCACATATGAGTATTCATATGAAGTGAATTCACTTCATTTTAAACACTGTTTGATAATCAATGAAAATCGTGGCATCACAATAATGTATTAAGTTCTCAAGCATTAGAATGTTCCACCCTAATTCGTGGAAAAAATGCTACATTACCTCACCAATTAAAAAGTAATATTTGCATTGTTCATATAAGATATAACATACTCTTCCGGCCGCGTGTATTGCTGACCACCACGGAAGCCATATCTGTCACACAACAAATTATCTTCCGCAGAATCCACTAGACTCTCATTATCTTCATTTATTACATTATCCATTTCCGATCACTCGGCATAGTATACACATACATCAAATCGCGCGCTATGAAAAGTGGCCACAACATTTTTCCATATTTTAAATTAAGAGAAAAAAAGACACATGTTTTAAAAATCTGGATTGTAAATATGTTTTTATGTGTGTTTTAGTTTTTCAAGGTTACGCGCACATTATGAGCCTTTTCCTGGACTCATGTGCATTACTATTTTCGCAAGTCGCTTTCTTCATTGGAGGATGGATTTTCTTTCTGCGTCAGCTGTTTCGTGATTATGAAGTTAAAGATACTGTCGTTGTATTAATTTTTTCTCTTACCTTCTCATTGTCTTGCACGGTTTTTGAACTTGTAATATTTGAAATACTTGATGTTTTGGAAGCCTCATCCAGGCGTATACATTGGCAATTTATTCTTTTCACAATACTACTAGATGTTATTATTGTTATTCCTTTTTACATATCATTCTATCTCAGCAAGAGCTTACGATTTATCCCACCCACAAACACATTTCGTCTCTGTTTCTCATTTATATTGACGACCGCTTATTTGTACGTCTTCTGGAAAGTTGGAACGTCTTTTCCTATTCTAAGTGGCAAACATGGAATTGTCTTTCTAGAGCAGTGTATTGGTAGGATCGGTGTAATCGGAGTTACTATAATGGCCTTGTTGTCTGGCTTTGGTGCTGTCAGCTACCCATATTCTTGCATGACTTACTTCGCTCTCTCAGTTTCTAACTCTGAAATACGTACGGCTGAAAAAAGACTGTTACAAACTGTTGATATGATCTTGGTCAAGCGGCGAAGATTAGCTCAATTGCAATTTGAAGCTCGTATGAAGGTAAGACTTTTGTTGTAGTCGGTATTTTTCCATATCGTGTCAAACTTTGCATCCTTTTACCACTCTCTTATCGTCTTAAGAGTACCTAGATTAATATGTCAAGCAACATTTGCATCCAGTAGGGCACTTCCAAACTACAAGTTTATTGCATCAAATAAATGGTAAATACCCTAAAAAATCTTCCCGTGTGTAGGCACTAAGCTATAGAATGTGAGGTAACCTAACATCATCGTATCATACATTCGACATAATCTTTCTGTGTTAATGTTTTTCTTCTGATACTAGTTATTTTTGTAATGCTTTAATCAAATATATTTCGTACAGATTTGCCTTTTTAAGTGGTCAGTTCCTAGGAAATGTTGTTTGTGGCGAAATTGATCATTACTGGGATATCTGCCGCAGGCAAGTTGTGATGGTAGAACTCGTTCCAACTTTCATCCAAGCGACACTTCATTAGAGTAGATGTTATAATAACTAAGTCGACGCTTCCCTACGCGGTTGCTATATGCTTAACTGGACCTTATAACTCTACAGTACAAACAATTGCTAAGTAATTTATTCTTCCCTCTGGCTATTACTGAAGCATTTGAACTGCATAGCTTTGAGCCTTTTCTGCAAGGTCTTTCAAATAAAGACTTGTAATACATTTTACGAGGTGATAGATAGACAAGTTGTTAAGGGTCCTTCACCGTTATTTAATATCAGTCTCCTAATTTCAATATACACCAGTGACTCGGCTTCGATTATCTGATTATCTTCAAGAAGGAAATACTGTAGATGATAAGTTAAAATAGCCATGTTTGATCCCCTTATAGGGACAAGTTCTCAAAAGCTGGATTTCATTCAGTGGAAAAGTTGAATTACGATTATTAGTAATGAAACAAAACAGTTCGTATATGAGACTTATAAGATTGTAAGAAGATTCAACAATTTAACTTTAGAACTTCATTTAACCAGCTGTAAGCTATTGTCTACCTCAAGCTATGTGAGTAAAGCAAAAGTGGGTTTCGAGAAAGTTAAGAGCAGCGAATACAAGGTATGCCACCAGTTCATAAAGTCAGTAGCTATCCGTCTATGCTAGCTTGTCTAGGGTCTGTGTAATTAAATAAAACTGCGGTTAGACACTAGACAATACAGCTCAGATTCGACCACAGTTGTCCAGGTGCTACATCCTCCTCCTTATTATTATCTACTTTATCATTTAGTATTCCACGACCTGTGATTATAAAATAACCTCTCTATTGTCTCCCCTTTTATTTTCTACTTGATATGGAGAAATGGAATATAATAAATTGGGTCGGTACCCAATTGTACCAATAATTAGTTCGACGCTCTGCCTGGTGCTTGTAGTATTTTTCATTCCTTCACGTTCCCAGTGGAACATAGGGCTTCAAGCTAGTTGGCTTGAAGTTTCTGTAGCAGTGTTTATTTTTACAGGATGGGGTTCTAGCCTCATGCCCAACCTTTCCTCTTTACCAGCTTTTATTTCTGGCTTAGTGAGGTAAAAGAGTGCGTCGGCCGGGGGCCGAACCCAGACCATGTGAATGGTCGGCGAGCGTCCTAACCGCTATACCACCGACGCTTGTAGTATTAGTCATCGTGTATTGCTACCGGCTACAAAATTTCGTTGTACTATAAGCTTCCAGTAGTAAAGTACTCACATTCACATAACAGTTGACATCATTTTATCCGTTTTACACTGTAGACCACGTCCTTTATAGTTATTTAATAACTTTGCAATTTCACATTTCTTGTTCCTCATAAAGTATTTTTCATTCCCATTACAGCTTACATCCACTGAGAAGCCCAACACTTTTTGGAACATGCTACGGACAGTTGGAATGTCTATTTCATCTCCTCGCGTTGACGAAAAAGTATTAAAACATGAGGTTAGAAAATACTTTCTCTGCTTAAAAGCTTAATTTAATCCTTGTTACTTCTTGTTAAGTGGTAATATGACTCATTAACAGCAGCGAAACTTCAATTCTCCTGACTAATTTATGCAATCGAATTCGTGTATTAGGCTTGGTAATGTCTTTCACCAAATGAGTTACAGTTATTGGTATTATATTACATCACCGCCTAGACTTAAAGGTCAGATTCATAGTACCTTCTCCACAGAAAGATTCCTACGAAATATGACACAATAGAACAAAGTCAACATTTAACAGTGAATAAAAACTAAGTTTTCTTTCGAGACCCTATGCGAGCTTCACTTCACATAGTAATGGATATGCATCTTATAACTAAAGTTGACTGAATCGAAAATGCGAAGTGCAGTAACAATGATTTCACTTTGAGCAGTATTTTGCGTACAGTATAGAGTCCTCAATATCTTATTTTACATAATGCAGTTGTCTATAAAGCGTGCTACTGTCCTCTTGGTGTTTGTCCTCCCTTTTTTGATAAATATATGGTGAAAATTCTAAATTCTTTTAAAATATTTGTATGTATATTATATAATTTGAGAAACTAAGTTGAACAACTCAAACAATGTAAAAGAAGGTAAACTCAGCACTCTGTATTGAATGGAGAATTGGCTTATCAAGAGATTTAAGTAGATCACAGTAATTAACAGACAGCAGAAAAGAGCCAGTGGTGGTCAAACCAAAACATAGCTTCATCAGTCAATGAAATCCATAACAGTTAGATTAAGCCAAGTAGGAAGATGTAGACTTCCTGGTTGGGCGTCCTTGGGACAGTAAAAACCAATGAAAGCTGGAGACAATTGGTGATATGACTGAAAATCGTTCTTAATGGCGGCGCAGATGCATCCACTCCTTGTGACTTATAGTATCCAATAAGACTATATTGTTCTTCGATATAACTATTCTTTTTACCTCATATCTCTGTTTACTGTCTCTGGTTTGCATTTCTTTCACTTTCTTCTCTTGCTTTGTGTGCTACATGGAGGGAAAGTGGCAACTTGAACTGCTGCACATCGCTGCAAAGTTCTATGTTGAAACCAGTCAGTCACTCAGTTACCCACAGCAGAGAAATTATAGTATGTTTAACCTAAAGAGCCCCCTTGCTTTCGGTTCGTTTTTGTTTGATTACTAAACGTATCATTGTAAACTTATTGGTTGTTCTTTTAAGTGTGATACTGAGTTTTATAAGCATGAATGTCTCCTTAGGCTAAATGACTAGAATTTCTGAATTCACTCCTCTGTTTTTTGCTTATATGTTCATCGTCTGAGTGGAATTTCACGTTACTACGTAATTAGTTGCAACTCCAGCTCTGCATTATTAATTCTAGCTATGGAATTGTGTGGGGATGGTTTTTACCTTCCAGCTCTCCACATCGTGGAAATTGATTTTTTCTTGGAGTAGCTGGAACAGAAAGAGCACTAGTGTAGCGTGACCACAGAGCGCAGAGGATAACTGCTTGAGGCCGGTCACACACGGCCTGTTTCAGATGGCTTTTGGAGTTGTGTCCGTATTAAGATACAACTGTCGGCTATTGGCCACCACAAGATAAGTCTTGGTCGACCTTTTCTAACCCGCTCTCGGGAGCAGAGGAACAGGATAGCCAACATGCTGATCATCCGAGGGAAACACCTTACTGTCGTTACATCCCTATCCGTCAGCAGTACGACTTCGCCCATAGACTAACAACGTAGTGTGAACGGCTTACACTGTGATGGTAACTGATTTTAATCTAATAGCTATCCAAACGACTTTTTTTGTCATGGTTGAACCTGGAGGAATAGAAGTTCCAGCCAGTGTGTAGCTCGTTGGGTCACTACAATATTCAAGTCGGACCACCACCATGTCATGGTAGCAGCTGTTGGTTATAACAAATTCTCTCTAGTATCAAGTGTACAAAATTAGTTCATAATGTTATTTCTAAAAGAATTAAAATATACTGAGTACTATACACCCATCATTTTGGTTAAGCTGAATTCATCATGATAATCTGATAGCAATCATTTATTCAGTTTGATTGCACGTTTTACTCAAGCTATGCTGACTGACTGCCTGACTGGTTTCAACATAGAACTTTGCACCGATGTGCAGCAGTTTGAATCGCCACACTCCATGTAGTACACAAGGCAAGAAAAGAAAGTTAAGGGAAATGCAAAATAGAGACAGTAAACAGAGATATGAGGCAAAAAGAATAGTAATATCGAAGAACAATATAGTTTCATTGGGTATTATAAGTCACAAGGAGTGAATGCATCTGCGCTGTCATTGAGAACGATTTTGAGCCATATCACCGATTGTCTCCAGCCTTCATTGGTTTTTACCGTCCCAAGGACCCCAACCACTCAGGAAGTCTACACCTTCCTACATGACTGGCTGGCTTGAACTAACTGTTGTGGACTTTATTGACTGCTTAAGCTATGCATATTTAATGAACTGACTGACTGAGTCTCAGCGTAGAACTTTGCACAAAAGTGCAGTAGTTCAACTTGTCACCCACCCCACCCCCATGTAGCACACTAAGGTAGACAAATATAATAAGCACTTGCAGGGGAAAGAATGGGGAAAAATGACAGTTTTCTGAACATCAAAGATCACAAAAAGTGAATGGATCTGCACTATTGAGAAGGATTTCCAGTCATTTCACTAATAGTCTCCAGCCATTGGTTCTTAGCATCGCGAGGTCCTCAACCAGGCAGTCTTCACCTCCCTACGTGGCTGGCTTTACCCAACTGTCAAACACTTCATGGATGGATGACAGGTTTAGGTTTGACCACCCCTAACTCTTTCCCCATCTAATCCTATGTCAGCTAACAGTGCTCGTTGGGGAAGGCGATGGCTTGGCATAGGTGACACGCATCCTAGCTATCTCAAGCAATCGATATAGCTTCACAACCCCATCAATTAATTTAGCCTGCTTGCCTAACTTCAATATTGCTCACCATAGTTAACCACTTACCAAGGAAGATAGAATACAAAATTTGTGGTCAGTGTCACCTAGCCCTTTCATATCTTCCATCGAACTAGGCAGATATGTAGTCAGAGTTTGTCACACTTATAAAAATAGAGATAAGCCTTGTCCTGTTTATTTGTTTCATGCTTTTGTGGCTTTAATCACCTACAAAATAGGTAAATTTTCCCCCTTGAACTATCAGTCCAACCTCACCAAAGATTATTTGGCACGAAATTACTTCTGAATATTGTTATCCTTGATGTCATGCTGCTATTCACAATCTTGTTTCTCTCTATCTGTCTCTCTCTATCTTTTAATGTAGATATCTGTTCTAGAGGATCTTAGTCGTCAATTATTCCTTGAATTACATTATCTTCGAACTGCTCAAGAACGCGTGGAATTCTCAAAAACCTGGAAAGGCAGATACTTCAACTGCCTTGGCTACTTTTTCTGTGGTTATTGTTGTTGGAAAATATTCATATCTATTGTAAATATTCTGTTGAATCGATTCGGTGGACAAGATCCCATAACACGTTTTATGGGTATAGCTGTACACTATTTAGGCTTTCAAATTGATGTGAAATTTTGGTCACAACAAATCTCTTTTTGGCTTGTCGGTATCATTGTTGTCACATCGATTCGCGGGTTGTTAATCACGCTGACAAAATTTTTTCATGCTATTGCCAGTACCAAGTCATCAAATATCATTGTACTGTTTATTGCACAGGTGATGGGTACATATTTTATCTCGTCTGTATTGCTGCTGCGTATGAATATGACTGCAGAGTATAGAAATATGCTGAATCAAGTACTCGGTGACTTACAGTTTCACTTTTATCATCGTTGGTTTGAAGTGATCTTTCTTATCAGTGCTATGTGTAGTATTGCATTTTTGTATTTAGCGCATAAACGTGTTGCTGAAATAAAAGATGACTGTATTTCTTGACTTTATTCACTTTTAGTTGTTTTTTTTAACTGTTTTGCTCCTCTGAGGTCTCTGTCTGTCCTGGATTCAACATAGAACTTGGCACCGAAGTGCAGCAGTTCGAGTTGCCACGTTCCAAAGAGCACACAAAGGTAGACAAGAAGATGAGTGAAGAGAATCAATAGAGTTTTGACAAGTATAAGAGTGAAACAGAATGAGTAATGGTAGAAAGGAATATGAAAGATTGCACAAGAGACTGAATACATCTGCGTAAGCCATTGACAACGATTTTGAGCCATGTCACCTATTGTCCGTCTCCAGCCATTGATTCTTAGAGTCCCGAGGGCGGGCCCTAACCCGGAAGTCTGCATCTCCCTCCCTACCTGACTCAGTTTAACTGTCAAGGATTTCATGGATTGATGCCATGTTTTTGTTTGGCCACCACTTACTCTTTTCTAACCAGTACCTATATCAGCTAGTAATACCCGTCGGTGGAGGCGATGGTTAGGCATGCGCAGCACGTGACCCAGCCATCTCAATCTATGTAACTTTATAGCCTCGTCGATTGATTTTCCCTCCTTGCCCAATACTCTACGCCTAACGTCAACATTACTTACCTTATTATACCACTTAACGTGGGAAAGAGATCGTAGACATCTATGATCAAAAACAGTTAGCCTTTTCCTCTGAGGGAAGGTTAGTTATTTAGTTCACTAAGTAATAAGCAAAGGGACTCCTTGGAATCAGTTGAATCAAGTACTGGCGGAAAATAGGGCTTCAAAATTATATTTCCACTTCATCCTGTTCTCTGCAGTCCGCGTTAGCTGGTTCCTTCATTGTCCACAAGCTTTCACGTCCAACTTGTTGTTTCCCATTCGGGTACCACCAGAGAACCTGGTGCTGGTGATATCACTCAGTGTGCGTCCAATCCGTCTCCATTTTCTTCGGTATACTTGTTGGTTAGTAGATTCTTGGTTGATTTGTAGCTTGTCAGAGTTCATTGGGGGTGTTTATCTTACCTAGGCGGTCTTCTCACTGTAAAGAATGGAGTGAAGACAGCTATTGATAAAAATCTGCTGCAGCCTGTTGGAAACCTTTTCTTTTAGCTACCATGTCTCCGAACCACACAGAAGCGCACTGACTTCACATTGGTGTTGAAAACCCGACTTTTTTTCTCTATGCTGAGTGCAGCGAACTTCCACATTGACCTCAAATTAATTAAGGTCTATCTTGCTCTTCTGATCCTGATTGGCATTGACATTTTTCTCCGTGCCACTTCCTTTAGTTGGAATGAGGCTGCCTAGATAACTGAACGGAATGACAATACATAAAAAAGGACAAGCAACTGTTTAGAGAACAGCAGGGAAACATAAGTTATTGTGTTATTAAAAGTGAAAGTGCCTAGTTGAAATTAATTCAGTATTCCAATCTTAAAACAAGCAGTTGAAGTAATGAGACCTTGAGGATCGATCCAACTGGCATCATATCTTCTGTTTATTTTGCATCAAAAAAAATTGTAATTAAGTATTTCCGGTGTCAGTAGTCAGACATTTCTATGTGAAGGAAGAGGCACCCGAAACCGTAAGATTCTCAACAAAGCAGGAATTAGAGTGGCATTTAAACTTACGAATTCACTCAAAGACAAGCTCTGTAGGCTAAAGAATTCAGTTGTAGACGAAATAATGTAGTCTAAAAACTACCTTGTAATGACTGTAAGGCCAACTACATAGGTCAGATGAGTAGGTGGGGAGTAGTCAGATTATTGGAACATAAGAATTCAGCTAAGTATAGAATGACTGACCTCACAAAGATGAATGGTTAGGAGAAAAACTCAACAATCGCAATGCATGCATTGACACCGAAAAGAGGGGGATAGAGCTACAGCTCTAAAATTTAATATAGGTAGATGGAGGAAGAGGTTGATCACGGAATCTTTTTTCATCGAGTCTACATCTAACACGTTAAGTAAGTATGACGCAACATCGATACCAGAATTAGGGAAAACATTACCAATTGCTATTACGATTTTAGAAGCTCGTGTGAGTATGAGCAAGAAGTTGTGCTTTTTACTCAGCGATAGAATTGTACTTTACTGCAGTGCCCAAATTCTATTCTTATGTCGCTTCTATATGACTTATTTTGGCTGTTGGTTGTGTCATGGTGTGCTTCATGTAGTGTGGCAGTTTGAACTGTAACAACAGTAGACAAGGGCCAGGCAACAGATCGTTTATTAAGGAAAATCAACACATATTTATAGATTTTAATGTACATTATTGTAGATTATTGTTAGTAGAAAGTATATTCTTTTGACTGGTTGTTTTTCACAGAAAGTTAACCTTGCATCTCTTTGTGACTGTGTCAGATCATCCATATGCTAACTGCATCCGCCTACGCAAAACCTTTGTTCTCATTTTCTCACCACCAATATTGGGGACATAAACACTGACGTCAATTACTGTCTACCAACTTTGGCTAGCAGCCAGCTCTCACCACAGAACTATCACAAGAGTACGTATTCACCTCCTCGTGTCCTCTTCAGTCATTTCTAGCCGGCTTCACGATCGCCTATAAGCTCTCATCTCCACCTAGCATCCACGAAGGCTTAAATCGTCGTTTCTTCTTAGGATTCCATTCGAGGGCTTGCCTTGTGTGTGATGTCACTTGTAGGGGACTTAACAGAGAGTTATACTATTATTATTATTAGAATAAAAGTCCAAATTAGTGAAAGAATACTATAACAGTACACTTAACGAGTAATATAAATTAATGGTTACTTGGTGATACAGTTCAATTACATCTGCTGCAAATTATTGATATAATCCACAGAAGTGTTCACTACTGGAGTCGTATCTACTAAAAGAAGCTGTGCACCGGTTGGAGAATAGTCTTCGGATGATGATAAGAGGTTCCTGCAAATTCCAAAGGGATACAACACGGTTAGTATTGAAACAAGTAGACAGTATGGACCAGTGAGAAGAATAAGCGAAGAGCAGCACTCTGTATTTTAGACTACTCTAAAGTTAAGTATGATTTACAATGGATCGTTCTAAACAAAAGTTTTGTACAATGTTTCTATTTTTAACATTTAACAAAAAACTGCACAGATTTATCATTTAGGACTCCACACACTTGTCTCCTCAGCATGTGCCCAGTCCATCTCCTTTCCCTTCGATATATTTGTTATGCGACAGGTACTTGGCTGGTTGCTAGAATTCCTTGTTGCTTATCCTTCCCGAATGGCAGGTAATTTTATCATCAGTGTCGAGGGAATGAAGACAGTTGTTGATAAAAGTCTGCGGTAGTCTGTTGGAAATGTTTTTTGGTGAAGCGGATTGCAAGTCTCTGAATTATATAAAAACACTAACTCCATATTAATGTTGGAAACTTGGTTCTTGTTCTTTATGTTATGTGCAGTTGATTTTCACATTAGTGAAGATCTGTCTTGCTCTTCTGATCCTGGCTGGCATTGACACTCTCATCCTTGAAAGGATACTGTCTAGATAAGTGTTATAGGCAACTTCCTGTAGATTTCTCCTGTTGATGGTGATTGGCGTTGGTTGTTGTTGTTGTTGGTTGGTTATCTTCATCACTTCTCTTCTTCTCTAAGTTCATTTAAAGTCCTGTCTTTGCTGATTCTTCTGCCAGCTTGCTGGTTTTCGCCTGTAGTTCTTCGAGTTTGTGTGACATTAGACATAAAACATCTACGAAGTCCAAAGCAGGTTATCATATTAGGCCGATAGTTGACTTCAGGAACACTCCGACGTACGAGTTATCTAAATATTTAGCATCAATATTATGCCAGATTCTAGGCTAACAAATTCTTACGTAATGGAATAGAAACTAAAGGAGATGCATTTAGAAAAAGATGGAAAAATGATTTTTTTTATGTATGTAGCCAGTTTGTACACCAATATTCCAATTAATATAGCTCTGGAGGCAGTTAGGAATGAACTGGACATTGATCCTGAACTCAAAAACAAGACTAAGCTCTCGGTTGATCAAATTTATTGGATGTTCAGTTATGTCTAACCTCCGCTGTATTCAAATTTCAAAATAAACTTTATAAACAAATGAATGGGGTGGCAATGGGACCACCAATATCCCCAATAGTAGCAGACATATTTATGAACAGTTGGGAACGTAAAGCTCTTAGAACGTTTAATCCTGCTCCTAAGTTATGGATATGGAGATATGTGAATGACACATGAACTGTTTTGAAATCTAAACATATCCCTCCGTTTTTTACATATACAAAGTCAATGGTAGGCGGAATCCAATTCACTTCTAAGTTAGAAAACGAACAGGGTGAGTTAGCTATATTAGATGGTTGGAGGCAATCGGACACAGGAAGCCTTCGACCTAGGTTTTGTGTTAGTTGGCACTCACCAGTCAGCAAGGCGCATCTGCAGCCTTGAAGGAACTCGTGTCCCGCCTGAGACCATAAACCCTTGTAACCTAGTGCTGCAGTCAGAGACGTTACCACTGAGCTATTCGGGCTGGCGATTGAGTTCCTGTAGGACTGTATTGGATATTGTTGATTGAACACTAGTCAGTAAATAGTGTAGTGTGTCTTGTCTTTTGTTTGGTGCAGATGAGTACCAACTAGCACGAAACCTGGGTACAAGGCTTCCTGCCGATTGCGTCCAACCATCTAATGGCGAGCAACCTAGCATGGTGGCCATATTGCAAACTTGACTAACAGAATTCAGTGTGCACCAAAGATAGGACTAGAAACACACATTACACTAGTTACTGACTAGTGTCCAATAAAAAATGATTTGGCCATGTCAGACTGTAGAATAAAACGAAAACAACACGGTGGGTTAGATGCTAACATTTGTTGGACTTTCACTCAACCCATCCATAATTGGTAAAGATAGATTTAGTTAAAAGTCTATATAATCTGAAACACGCTCCGTCCGACCCCAACGTATTTGTCCCTTCAAAACACACCAAGTGTATGTTGAAAGACATTTCATAAATGGAAATGAGTACAGATTGTTTTTCAGGTACGTAAACAGATGGTTAAAACAAAATATAACTCAGTAGATTCAACGCATTTTTCTCAGTGGAAAACAAGGTATTCCAACGATTTACGCAAACCACCATACTCACTGTATAGAAAGGACTATGAATTCCTTGAGTTGAATGTTCTGTCAACTTAAAATACATATCAATGATATATATATATATATATATATATATTATATATATATATATATAATAGTAGTAATGATAATAATAATAGTAATAATAAAAATGGTCTTATCAATAATAAGGATGAAAAAGTGAGGCAATCTGTGATAACACGAACAAACAACTGTTCAGGTGGAAGTATTCGATAAAGGCTAGTAAAAACAAATGAACCGATTAAGTAATGTTAGATTGTAAGGGAAGGAAATGAAACACGTTTATAATGTACAGCTTAGGGAAACAGTAGATTATATTTGTCAAAAAATTGCCGAAAGGCAATTAGACTTAGGAATCCCCTTGTGTAGCCTCAAAGAATTACTTCTTAAATGCACAATGAATGTTCACTTTGTCTTCAATAATTCATACTATCGACAAGTAGATGAAATAGCTATGGGTTCACTATTAGACCCAATATTAGCTGACTTCTTTCTCGCAAAACTTGAAAACGGGAAATTGAAGGACATCATCAAGCAGTTTGATATGTATTATCGATATGTCGATGATACATTTATCTTAGCTGATGAGAATGTTAACATAGACGAATTGTTGCTGAAATTCAACAACATCCACCCTTTGCTTACCTTTACTTGTGGAGAGGAGCAGGAGAATAAACTACATTTCCTGGATGTCTTGCTAAGGAGGAGAGAAGATGGGTCACTTGGGAGAAGCGTGTATAGAAAAAGCACTTTCACAGGGCAATACACACACTTCCTTAGTTACGTGCCCATTAAATACAAAAGGAATGTTGTAAAATGTCTTGCGAGCAGAGCAAGAAAGATATGTACGGATGACCTCTTACAAAAGGAATTTGAATATATTCATGATTCCTTGATGGAGATGGGCTATCTGAGTAGTTTCATAAAGAAACATATGAAAACATCGGAGAAAAAACCGGAGACTCTGACTGCACGTAAGAAACCTCTATTTATTAAGTTACAATTTAATGGTGACTTATCAAGTAAGATTCTATTCCAAAGACTTTCAAGGAGTATACGAAGAACATTTTATGCAGCACACCTATGTTTGTCATTCTCTAGCCGATGAATGATTGCTACGCAAACGAAGGATAAGCTAGATAGTTTTGCCATATCTATGTGCATTTATCAATTCAACTGCACCTGCGGTGACAGTTATGTTGGACGTACTACTAGACAGCTTAGCCAACGTGTTAGTGAACATCTCTCATCGTGGTTTGGCAAAGGACAGACAAAAACAGTCCGTAGCTCAATTTTGACACACTTAATTGATAGTGGTCATGTAATCGAGAAAACGAGAGCCTTCAAAGTAATATATATGTGGTGAGAATTTACGAAGGATTATGCTTCGATATGGCTACTGAGAACTATTACTGTTCATAAATTTGGCAGTCACTAAGATCCATTCATGGCAATTATCCCCTCCTTTTCGGATTATACCAACTGGGTTTATCTACATCTTTGTATTTTTATCAGATATGTGTTATCCACTTTAGACAATTACTATCAATTTCCTAAGGATCTTCTTGATAATTTCTGTTGTTCAAATTCATAAATAAATTTGAGTGTGTTTGTGGAAGTAAATACATAGGTCGTACAGAAAGGCGATTGTCTACTCGCATGATGGAGCATTGGCCTAAGTGGTTGAAAACAGCTGAATGCAAAGTGCCAAAAACCTCAATAACAAAACATCTTGTGGGCTAAGGACATGATATCGACGCCGTCAAGTCATTCACTATTGTCAGCAGACAGACAAAGAAACAGGAAGATGCTTGCATTTGCAGAGGCTTGTGCAATTCGAGTTTATAAACCAGGTCTCTGTGTACAAAAGGAGATGGTCGTCACTCTGAATCTACCATGATAATACGTTTTACTTATTAACTGTTATTATTATTATTAACAACACTTTACTCTCCCTCTTATTATTATTCTTAATCCATTTAAAACTATCTTTTATCAGTAGCATCATCTTAAATCACTTCAGTATTATTATTACTGTTATTATTATTATAACTGTTACTATTGATATTACTCTGTTTGTAATTCTTGATATATTCTTTAATGACTAATTGTTTATCTACGTATCTATGTAATTGAAGCATAATGCATTTTATCTTAATCTCTCATACTCCCTTCCCCTTATCTATTTGAACATGACCTGTAAAACATTCGCACCTGTCTTTCTGCTTGACTAATTCAATGTAGTTTATTTACTTATCAGTCTATATCTCCCAATGTAATTTCAACAGTATATATATCCGTGTATGTAGAGTATTCAGCTGACGAGTTCTACTGAAATTTGATGAACTCATTAAATCCTGCTTTATTTACCTTTGTTGCTTGTTTTAAATTCGTATCGGGAAATAAATGTTTTCAATAAATCTGTCAGTCTAGCATCTTAGTGAACTCTACAAATTGTATTGGCTATTTTATGCTTTAGAGTTTGTCTACTTAAAATAAAATAAGTAGTTTGGTGAATTTAGGAAAGAAAACTGAGAACAATTCAACGAAGGAAATTCCCTTAATTTATGTTATCATCTTCACAGACTGTACCACTGCATTTAAATTTACCGAAATGTCTGACAGTCTGTTATTGAATAGTAAGGGGAATCACTTGTATAGTTAACCAGAAGTTGGTTTCTAATGACAGGGAGAAATTACGTAATAACCAACAAGAAAATTTGACGAAGTGAAATTTGCTACCGAACGAGAAGCGATTTGGCCAAGTATCCACTTGACAAGTAGGAAGAAGGCGAAGAGACAGTAGAAAAATGGAGGGATGATGATAGTGAATTACTCACATAGGAATAGAATTCAACAGGTAAGAAGGAGTTTAAGACCGTTTGTAGAATCAGATACTGGACAGAGTTCATGGTTGAATTGACAGGTCTCTAGCTCTTTGTTGCATAATTTGACCTTCATGTGTGTAGATAATTTCAATAGAGAACTCCAAATGGGCTACGTGATTTGGATTTATTAACTGCTTGATAATTCCCAGTGTTAGACCACTGGTTGTAATGCTGACTACCATAATATGATTGCAATGTAATATCCACAATATCAGGCATTTTAAACTACTGAATACTTCTGTAATCCTTGATAGACTTTTTCATTGGCGCTTTAAGTAAACATTACTACAGTAAAATTACTAGATTCCTCGAACTTAGAGCCGGCTTAAGAAACACGTAATCGACTGTAAACTGACTGAATATTTGAACCTTCGATATGTATTCTGTTCCACTCAGATACATATGGGTCATATGTGTATGGGTTGGACTGAATACCCACTTCTCTGATATGTGAATAGTTCCGAGTGTCAGTAAATATATCTACCATACAATTATGGTAAAATAAGTAAATTAGAGGTACCTAAGACAACAATCATGATATAGAAATTTATGTAACTCGGTTGAAATAGACTGATATCCGTAGAATTGCGCGTTCTCCTGCCGTATCTTCATCGGAACACCCTCTAATTCTCTCATATTCCGTGTATTTCCTCATCAAAAATATTTCAAGTCCTTTTTACATCGTGGGCTGAAATCAGTTTAAAAAACTAGAAGCATTTAAAACAGTTGGTCAACCCTTGATTTAGACTTTTGCGTTATCATGTACACTCTACTACGTCATATTAGTAAAAATGAACAGTTGTTCAGTGCCCTATAAACATTATAAACTTTCTTCTACTAGACGTCATCACTAAATGAAATTAGTGAATTCTATCCACATGTATTAAAAAAGTATCGATGTCGGCATTCCTATATCTTTTATGAACGAGCTTCTTTTGAAATGAATGTTCACTTTTTATTTAATATGGAACTATGCAGACAAATCGACTGTGTGTCAATAGGGTCACCACTAGGACCCATTCTAACCGACATTTTCATTGTGAAACTAGAGAATGGGCCTTTGAAAGATGTAATTGATGAACTTGAATTCTATTGTCAGTACATGGATGATACATTTTTGATTATGAAAAATGAAGAGGAAGCAAAGAACATCCCGCCTGGACAAATTTAACAATGTTCATAATGCAATAAATTTTACCATCGAGAAGAAAAAGACTCTTGACGTCCTTATGACTAGAAAAGAGGACTGTACAATAAGAAGTGTATATAGAAAGCCTAAATCAACTGGTCAGTATATTCAGTTTTTCAGCTTTGTGCCTTTGAAATACAAGTGCAGTTTAATAAAGTGCTTGGTTCACAGAGCAAGAGCAATCTGCTCGGATGAATGTCTTAATGAGGAACTTAATAATATTAAACGGTTGCTGAGTGAAAATAGTTATCCAGAAAAGTTTATTGATAAGAATATACATCGAAAATCAAGGTGGCCAAGGTACCAACAGTTCCTAAAAAGGCCTTTTTTTACAAATTCAGTTACTTGGGGATAACATCAGCGAGATATTAACACAACGCCTTAAGAATGTGGTAAAAAGAGCATTCCCTGCTGCCGAATTACGCTGTGTCTTCAAAAACACCCCTATTTTGCGTTCGGGAGTAAAAGACAAACTGCCTAATTTCGCCTCTTCCATGTGTATCTACCAATTTAACTGCTCTTGTGAAGCCAGTCAGTTACATAGGCCGTACAACTAGGCGAATTTCTCGTCGGATATCCGAACATCACCCTGCAGGTGGTTAAGTAAAGGACAAGCAAAATCCATCCATAGCGCTATTCTATCTCATCTTGTGGATAAAAAACACAAGATTGATGTTAACGAGGCTTTCAAAGTCATTTACGGCATACCAGCTAATCTTAACTTCACCTTAAACGTTTTTCTACTACATATCCCTGAGGCTGGCTGTTGGGATCCACATTAAGAAACCTAACTTATGTATCCAAAAGAAGCTGGTTCAGACACTGTCTTTACCTTGACCATCAAAGTTCTAATGATCCTCAATTTGTTGTGGAAATTTCCTTAATTTTATTTGATATTCTATTTGCTATTAATTTATTTATCATTATTATTCTTATTATAATTTATGCATCTTTATAACTGTAATTGCATTGATCTTACTTTACAAATCGATATTATTTAAAAAACACTATTGTTATTGACGACTATTCTAGAATATTCTGTGTATATAAACATATATACATATAGTCAGCGTAGGTGTCACGAACTTCTTGGAATAATTGAGTGCCGAGTCAGATTGATTCATTATAAATTATTTAATTAAAATGTTAAGAAATCTGCTGAAGAAGCCGTGGCTTAAACAGCGAAACGTTCAGAAAAATCTTGTTTTGATTTTCTTAACACGCTGGGATTAATTTAAATAATTTATAATATATACATATAATTGTAGAGCCAGAAGAGGAAATTATCGAAAAGGATATTCTTTGCTCAATTTGTTTTGTTTTTTCTAAATAATATTAGTTTAATATCTTATCTGAATACATATATTCACTTCTTAGGATATAATCTGTTAATTTTATTAGTTATATTCCATTTGGATTTTGAAATTCCCACAGAATTTTTAAAACTGATTCTGGTTAATTAAAAGAGTTACCTATTCTAGTAACTTTACGACGTGTTTAACAATAAATCATTGAAATCAAATAATTATATGTGGGGAATATGAAAATCTTAAAAGAATTTAATACAAATCAAGTGTGGCGGTGGTAGAATGCTTACCAACTGTTCATGTGGTCCAGGTTTGATTTCAGGCTGGTAAACTCGAAAAACCTCCCCTAGTAAGTCCGGAAAAGAGGGCATGCAAAGTAAATAACTGTGAAAAATAATGGAATTTATAAATTTTGTCCCCTCTGAGTGTGAGTTTCATGTGAATAGGTAGAGTTTAAACATGAGTAAATCAAGGCTGGAAATCTTTTAGCCTTTTCGTTTTTCATTAGACTCGAAATAGAACTCAGTGTGTGAGTTCTGTCAGTTGAATGAATCGGAATCACAATGAATGATAGTGCTTCGACTAAGAAATTTAGCTAATTCACACCTGTCTCCAACATACCTAAAAACTCTAAACAATTTCGTGTTTTTAGCGTCCCCAACACTACTGTTAAATAAGGGGACAATTAAACCTGAAATGCCTTCAGAGTATATTTCGCAAAACCAAACTAAACTCACCTTTCGTCAGAGTGGGAAAAAAGTAGAGTAGTTAAGATGCCGGTGTAAGGAAAGTCAGACATGTTTAGGATTTGACATTGTATCTGTATCTATCACTCAAGTTTAATATATACTACTTAATACTAGTAAATAGCGTTCATATTTCTTCTACCATGTCGTTACTCCGTAACCATAATTAATAATTTTCATAGAAATTTATTTAATGTATCAACATTCGATTTATTATTATTATTCCCTTGGGTTCCTGGTGGAACATAGGGCTTCAACTACACGCCTCCACTTGCTTCTGTCTTCTACCGTACTTTTCACTTGCATCCATGTTAGTCCATACTGTTTCAGCTCCTCCTCACACGATCTCCTCCATGTCACCCTTGGACGTCCCACTCACCGCTTCCCTTTCGACTTCCACTCGAGCTATGGCCTGACGCGCGATGTCACCCAACGGCCTCCTCAGCTCAGCGAGTGCCCAATCCATCTCCACTTTCTCCTGCATGTTTGTTGGGCGATTGGTTCTTGTTTTGTTTGTTCCCATAGTTTCTTGTTGGTGATTGTTTCCGGCCATCTGATCTTCAGTATAGAACGAAGACAGATGTTATAACCTGTTGGAAATATTCTTTGTGACCCGCCAAGTTTCTGATCCCTATAGAAGAACTGACTTGGCGTTTGTATTGAAAATCCGAATTTTGTTGTCGATGCTGAGTGACGGAGATTTCCAGATTGGTTTCAAGTTGATGAATGTGTTTCTCGCCTTCCCGATTCTCGATTTGATATCCTCGACCGTTCCTCCTGTAGTTGAGACAATGCATTCGATTTGGTCTATATTAATTATCTTCCTATGGTAAGACGGTATCTGCTTTATAAGTAATTTTCACTTTCCACTCTCTGTTGAATATTGTGTATTCGAACCCCTTTAGTCTTGACGCTTTGTTTATTGCTGACCCGGTTAACGCATAGCGCAGGTGCTTTTCACAGCATTCAGCTTAGATACCTGACAATTTCAGGTTTGCATATTCTATTAATCATTCTAATGTGCCACACAGTACCAAATTCCATACACGAATTCCACTTTACAAATTTGAACAGAGATAGAACAAACAACGGTGCAGAATAATATGGATCCATCGTATTTCGTCGGTCCTCATCGGCTACATGCAAACTATAATATTTAAAAAACCAATCATAATACAAATTTAATATACATTTTTTCATTAATATGAATGTCGTTTAGTAAGGAGTTTCCTAAGAAAGCCGCAGATGAAATTGATGGTATCCAATGATCTAAGTCATGCATCTTATCAGAAATGTTCAGCTACAACCTGAACGATACAAAAATATAAAGTGTATTAAAGATTTGAACATAGCAAGTGTACGTTAGATGCCACTGTCGTTTTACATCATAAAGTTGTCTCTAGCTTAGATAGAGGAGCTAAATATGCTTTGGTGTGGATTACACGTCTACTTTCGTCTATATACCTAGGCCTCTTTTGTCAAACAAGCTTGCTGCGTCACAGGCACAGTGCTGGAATACCAAGTGGTTGCATTCCTACTTTCCTGATAGGAAGCAGTACTCTGTTTTTACAATGGGAAGTCCTCCATTGCCTCCTTCACTTACTCTAGCTGGTGTCCCCTTCAGAGAGTTGTTCTTTCTCCTTTTCTGTTTTCCTTCTTCTGCCCCATTCTGATAAAGCCAATTTTGTTAAATATGGCGATGATCGCACCCTTTCATATTCCTGTTACTTCTCACTCAGACTGTTCCAAAATGAGCAACTTTTTGTCAGAAATTAGTCAGTGGTCCTCGTCAAATGGTCTAAAGCTTAATCCCTCCAAATGTCAGGTGGTTAATTTCACTTTCAGACACACAAGTGCGACTTACATGAACTGGTTAGTTCACACGGTTCCACTATCATAGATAGCACAGGAGTTGGAACCAAATCGAATTTTAAATACTTTAGACTGTGTATATCCTCTTATCTTTCCTGGTCTGCCCACATCATGCTAGTTTCCAGAAGGTTATTTCGTTTAACGTTCTGTGTAGGGAAGTTAAGACGATCTAGTATCATTCAGTCAGTCTCTACTGTTACTATTTGTTAATTCTTGTACTCTGCCTATACTTCTTTACTGTTCTCCCTTAATCTCTACCGGGTTACTTAAGACAGACTTTGTTATACTGCGTAGGGCACTAAAAGCAGTCAATAGGGTGGGTGGGGTGTTGCTAAACCAACTCGTTAATACTATTGTAGATAGACACTTGGATTCCTGTAAGAAATTAGCAAGTACTATCCTGTCAGACTCTGAGCATCCTTCGCATACACAACTCTCTCCTTGCATCTCATCGGATAGAACTAGAAGCATTTATAGAAGACCGTATGCTGAGACGACTAAGTCCAAAAACACTACGATACCTTCCTTAGGACACATTTTATGTGATGAGAAAAGTGTAAGGCAGGAAATCGCCAACTTACTGAGGTACTCTAAGTAAATGGGCCCTTTTTTGTTCTCGTTATTACTTTGTCACTAATGTTTTCATTTGATTTAATTTTATATTCATTTCTTACTGAATAATATTATTAGTGTAAGTGCCCTATTTTAACTACTGCCCCATGTAATTAGAAAATTAGATGCACTACTGTACTGCATGCTGAAAATTCCATATTTGTACCAAAAGTACTGTTTGGAATAAAGCTGTAATTACTGGCCTACTTTTTCGCGATAATAAGAATTAATTGACAGGAGCTAAAAGAAACAGTGATCCCGAATGATAAAAGCTGTTAAATTATTTAGAGCTTAAGGGATTAACTATGTATGGGTATGAACAGTCTTGGAAACAAGAAGATACTATGCTACGTAACTACAGAAAATGTGCCTTCATAAAATAGCAAAAGAAAGGTGGTGGGAGGTCACGGTGAGTCATGTTTAGATGGAAGACGGAAATTTTCCAAACAGAACAGAAGATGACGTAGTAGAATTTGTATAGTTTATTGTCACCGAGGTAGTGCAAGATTCACCAATGTCTCTTTCTGAGCTGATAGATTTGGTTTCGCCCGTTTAATAGAGTATGCCTTAGCAAAAAGCAGCAAGCTAAATTTCTCTTTCCTACTGGTTATTTTTGAACGCCTTCAGATTATCCACAATATGACCAATTTCCAATTAGTGGTGTGCAATTGCACTGTCTAATGCCTGTGAGCCCTTTGTTCTCAAGTTTTTCGGTATGTGTTCACAAATACAGATAATAACCTTTCTCTCTTTTCTTCTGATGTATGTGCTTTGGCACATACATGTAAACTGGTAGAGAGTATTGGAGATAACATGAAGTGGGAGTTTGCCTACTTTGTCTTAAACAACTGGTCGTTTGATAAACACGTACAAGTTTGGCGGCTGGATATATTCTTTTCAGTGAAGTGTTCAGTCTGCATCTTATTCTACTAGCAATATCATCAACTTTGAAGACACTCTGTAGAAAGATGGACTTTTTCTCTACTGTGCTACAATTCACTTTTTTTCCACATTTTCCAATGGACTTTTGTGGCTAACCATTACGACGCAGGTATTTTCCCACAATGGATAACTCTTCCTTGGCTTTTTCTTCTGGGTGAAGCTTTCTCACTAATCCCTTATTGAGGCTTACAGAGCAGAAGCTTATGAAGTTCAGATAAATCGTTCTTCATCTTTCTTTTCTGTGAATGTATTTTATGATTTTACCGTCTGTATGACATTGGATGCCAAGGTCAAGAAAACCAAACATGTCCTCATTTCCATACTCCATTGTAAACTTCATATTAAAATGAGCACTATTCAGGACATTTGATACTTGAGATGCATTGTTAAAGTAATTACAAATGATAAACGTGTCACTGACATACCAGGCACAGAAGTCTGTCTGACCGAATGCTTACTCCATTATTGTTTGTTCCAAGTTGTCCATAATTTTGTTGTAACGTCTTAACTCTGCTGGCCGATAGATACCGTCTTCAAACATAACTTCAATACTTTGGTGGATGGTGACTAGCAGTGGAATCCAGTTCGATGTGCATTTCGTCCTGTTTGGGACTCGTCAACTGGATGCACCTGCATTCCCCAGTGAGTGATGGTGTTCCCACTGTGGCTAAAACCGATTACGCCAAAGGGTTTCTGCTGATATTCGCCATCCACCAAATTACTTCAGGTGAAATCCTCAGACACCGTCGTAGCATCTGCACAAGGGGCCGACATGTCAACAGAGGCCGGGTATTTCGGTCCAATCAACCATTGGGAAAGTCCAAAGTGAATTAAATAATAACTTCAGTACTTTCTTAGAATGTTTAGGAATCGATATAAGTACTTAAGTAAAGCATCTATAAAATTTTCTGTATGTTTTAAAGTCATTCTGTTTGACAAAGAAAATGTTTGTACTCAATTCTTTTTGACTTAACACCTAGTGAGTCAGTATAAATAATTACAATGTATAACAAATAAATTTATGATATGAAATTATACTTTACCAAACTTCTGAGTTTGTACTCTTACATTCTACTGCAATTGTTACATTGAATTAGCCCCTATATTAAAAAAATACATGAATTCCGTTCATGAATTGTGACAAGACAATAAGAAGACGTGACTTATCTGAAACGTTTAATGTGTATTCATTTTTTTTAATTTTTAATTTTATTCCTCTACGTTCCCAGGGGAACATAGGGCTTCAGGCTTCAGCTTTGAAGTTTCTGTAGCTGTGGAGTTCCTAACCTCATGCCCAACATTCCTTCTTTGTCCGTCTTACTGCCGGCTAAGTGAGGTTTAGTAGTGCGTCGGCCGGGGATCGAACCCCGGACCACATACGTGGTTGGTGAGCATTCTACCGCTAAGTCACCGGTATTTGCACAACGCATTTGTCATCGCATACACGTATTTGTCGTACATACATACATAAAGGATAGACATTTTTATCAACACAGGTCAAGGTGTTTTCGGGTCATGATCACATATAAGAGGTGGGAAAATGAGGTAGAGAAAAGAAAAGTGGTGAAGGGGTTAAAAATATTATTTTAATAAAAATAAAGGATTCACTGTATACAGAACTTCGCCTGGAACAAGCTGGGTTCAGGAAAAGCAAGTCATATGCTGATCAAATTGCAGCTCTACGCATCGTCATCGAACAAAGCATAGAATGGCCATCAAACCTCTATCTGCCTTAACTTCATCGAGTTCGAAAAGGCCTTCGACAGACAGCGTTGACCGAGAAGTAATTTGGAAACTACTGTAACACTGGGCAGTGCCGTGTCCAAATCTTTATAAACCTCATCCAACAACTGGCTAAATGACAATGCCACGTGCCAGATGATCCACAACGGTAAACTCAGTGAGGCGTTCGAAGTGCATACAGGAGTAAGACAAGGCTGTCTGACTATCGATGGTATTCTTAATTGTGGTGGACTGGATTATGCGTCAGACTGTCCGTGGGAGCGAGGAGACAGGAGTACATTGGATTGTAGAAGATCTGGATTTGGCAGACGATAAAGGTCTAATGTTACACGAACTCGAAGACTTGCAGGCGAAAACTAACAAACAAGGCTGAAGAAGCAGTGAGCGAAAACAGGACTCCAGTTGAACATAGGGAAGACAGCCAACACCAATCACCATCAAAGGGAGAGATTTAACGGAGGTTACTTCCTTCATTTATCTCACCAGTAAGCATCGTTTCAACTGCAGGTAATCGGTACGGATGAAGATGTAAAAGTCAGAATTGGAAAGGCAAGATACGCCTTCATCAACCTGAAACTAGTTTGGAAATCTTCTACACTCCACCCCGGCATAAAAACACAGGATTCGGATTTTATTCAACACACATGTGAAGTCGGTCATTTCTTCTGTATGGGTCAGAAACTTGCACTGTTTGTCAGTCACAAAAAGGGTTTCCAACAGGCTGCAGACTTTCACCGATAGCCACTACATTCGTTGGCTCCATACTGAAGATCAAATGGCCAGAAAGAATAAGTAACAAGAAACTCTGGCGTTGAACAAACCAACGGGCGAGAGCAAACTGTGCAACAAATAGGTAGGAGAAAATGGAGATGGACTGGGTATGCGTTGAGGAGACAGTCGAATGATATCACGTGCAATGAAGGCTACTGCTCGAGTGGAATCCAAATGGGAAGTGACGAGTGGGTCGTCGGTGCGAGAGTGACATAGAGGAGATGAGAGACTATGGGCAGTCGTGGACCCAGATGAAGAGGACGGCAAAAGAAAGAAGAACGTGGATATATGTTGTTGAAGCCCTATGTTCCACTCAGAACCCAAGGGAATAATAAAAATAAACCTGGGTTCTAAAATTTAGATTACCAAAGCAGGTTTAAAGTAATAACAGATAATTTTTCGAAAACATAAAATAGGTTTAATCCTTTATTATGGCTAAGGCTTCAACGAAATGAAGTATATGTTCCAAACCTATTTTAAAGTCACCATTGAAATCAACTTTATGACAGATCTCTATGATGAGCTTAGCGACGGATGGATAGATGGATACCATCGGACATTTATTTCCAGGGTTAATTGAATCATGAGGTTTTATTTGTTTTTGAGTTGTTGTCTTTTAGACCATTCAGCAACTGAGACCCAACTCATTGACCCATGAGTTCTAACTTCTACCAATTCATAATTTCAGCGAGACAACCAGCCAATATCATCTGCGAGTATTTGTCGTCACTCCCAACAGAATCGACCCCACTGGTCACGACTTCTCACTATAACTCCAGGTAACTCCGTTGTGTAGACAGTTAGTTACTAGCGAGCATCAGATTATTTTTCAAGAGTAGGTTTGTTGGGATTTGATTTGTTTCTCAAGTTTAACCATTGATTCGTATCAGTTAGAGAACCATTGAAAACACTGACTAGTAGTCACGCTAAAATCACAAATTGGTAGAAGTTAGAATTCATGGGCTGGCCATTAAGTGGTATCCGAGTAGCTGAATGGTCTTCAAGCTTGCTTTACTGCATTTGTTGTTTTTTTATCTAGAGTACTAAGAACACAAACATGGTATAAAAACACTCTTTATAATAATAATAATTTTTGACAAAGCAATAAGAAGAAGTAATTTGTCTGAATCGTGTAATGTATTAGTGCAGCACATTTCGAACAATCTGATCACACACGGACTTGTCATAGGAATATATATGAAACTGATAAACAGTTAAGAGGTGAAAAACTAAACTTAAGTCATGTTGAAAGGACATATTAAGGGTCAAAATAACAATGGAGATCAATAAACCAAATAAGAGGGGTAACAGTACATCTGCTCTGGTATCAAAACCAAGTTTGTGTTGCACAAATACATTACACGATTCAGATAAATTACTTCTTCTTATTGGCTTTATCGAAATTCAAAAGGGGAACTAACTGATTCAAATAGTGATTTATATTATTCCAAAACAGTACTTATCAAACATTTGGCACCATATTTCATTTAATTCACTCAAAAAAATCATTACAAAGTGTAACTGCAGAAGGCAAGACACTGAAACCAAGGTATATTTTCAAGTGATCAAACCGTTATTTATATCTATACAGTTTATATTCTTTAACCAATCACTGAGGTTGTGATTTTGGTTTACATTAAACGACATGAAATAGAATGTTCAAATATACATAGTATTCTGTTGCTAATACAGTATACAACTGTGGGAATAATATTCTGACTCTAGCAATAAACAGAATGTTCAAGCAGATATATCGTATTCACTTGCTAATGCAGTATTGAACTGTGGGAATATGTGAGAATAATATTCCGTTGGAACACATTGTCTGTATCACACCACCACACTCTTTCCCCCGTCAGAAACTTGCGACTGAAGAAGGTTCGATGATCTTGGTGCTGGTGGATTCGTTAGTTTGTCTCGCTGTTTCGAGTTCCGACGCTCGCTAACGTTCACCCACTTCTCTTTGTTTGAATTTCTGATCGTATATACGTGACTCCGTCTCACGATGACCTTGTATGGTCCTTCCCACTTTAGAAACAGTTTACGTGACCCTGGCGCGTAGTCGCTGGTGTTTCGCCTCACACTATCATTTTCTGCCGTAGCACGACCTCCCAGCAGCGTTCGCTGACGGATCTTGCACGCCATTCAACTCCGCAATAGCCTCGAAGTCCTTCAAGAAGATCCATATGTCTTCTTCTTCAAAAACTGCAGAGCATAGGCTTTCCATTTGTTGGCAGGCAGCGACACCAAATGTAGCAACAAAAGGCAAGACATGGAAGCCAAGGCATATTTTCAAGTGATCAAACCACTATTTATGCATATACATTTTTATATTCCTTAACCAATCATTGAGCGTATGATTTTGGTTTACATTAAGTGGCATGAAATAGAATGTTTATATATATATATATATATATATATATATAAGGGTCCCAGTGGCTTAATGGTCTACGAGCTCGCCTTGTAACCAGAAGGTCCTGGGTTCGAATCCCGGTGGTTGCGTACTGCTGGAGAGTCCCAAAGTAGGATGAAACAGCTGTCCGGTACTCCCTGCAGGTTTCTTGTGCGTCGGTGGCCTAGCGGTTAGGACGCTCCCCCACTATGCACATGATCCGGGGTTCGATCCGCGGCAGACATAATCCTTTACTTCACTAAGCTAAAAATAATGCTGGTGAAGAGGAAAGGTTGGGCATGAGGCTAGCAACCCCATCCTGTAAAATAAACACTGCTACAGAAACTTCAAGCCACTACCTTGAAGCCCTATGTTCCACTGGGGAACGTGAAGGAAAAACACAAAACACATATATATATTTAAAGTCAAAAGTTCACAAAAAGTATAAAATGAAAGAAACGACGTTACCACAAATTACAAATAGAAGTAGAAGATTCTCAAGAGTTGGTTTGTAAGGATTAGATCTGCTTTTACGAGTTTGACCACAGATTGATATCAGTTAGAGAACCATTGAATACCGGGGATTACCGGATAGCTGTTTCATCCTAGTTTGAGAGTCATCGGTAGTACTCACCCACTGCCAGGGCTCGAACCCAGGACCTTTCTGCTACCAGGCAAGCTGGCTCGTGTACCATTCAGTCAATGGGACCCGATTCAATGGCTATTCGATGAATTTTAACTTCTACCAGTTCTTGATTTAGCGCAACCACCAACCAATGTCATCAGCGGGCTGAATGGTATACAAGCTTGCCTTGTAACCAGAAGGTCCTGGGTTCTCACCCTGGTGGTGGGTGCATATTTCCGATGATTCCCAAACTAGATGGATGAAACAGCTGGCTGTCTGTCCAGTACTCCAAAACTGTTTTTCAATGGTTGTCTAACTGATATCAATCCGTTATCAAACTCTTAAGAAGTAGAACAGCCACTTATTCTGCTAATTACATAGTAAATTGTTATTAGTTTTCACGCTTAACACTTTCCGTATCCCACAGAACGTTGGCCATATATGTTATCCTTGAGTTTTCGCAATTGGTTACACGAACAAATATATAATCTTTTATAATAACTTCTAGTCCTACCTGATAAGATGCAAGGTGAGGAGAGTTGAGAACAGAGGGAGCTTTGAAAGTCAGACAATATGAATTTGGACCATTTCTCACAATAGTTCAGGTGTCTGTTGACTAAAATAGTAAAAAGCTGACTAAAAGGAACACCATTTGCCCTACTGACAACCTTTAATACCCTTTACAATATGACATAGTCCTTTTTAAGTAGCCTGTAGGTTAGCCGGAACATTTTCCAAGAAACCGACAAGATATGAAACGACTAAGAAAGGTCATACTCTGAGGAAACCATCAAGTGGCATCACTAAACAAGCCATTGTTCGAGTGGAACCCGAAAGGGAAGCGGCGAGTTGCTCGTCCAAGAGTGAATTGGAGGAGGTCATGTGAAGAGGAGATGAAAACGTGTGGGCAGACTTGGAGCCAGGTGAAGACTGTAGCAGAGAACCGAACGCAATGGAGACGTTTGGCTGAAGCCCTATGTTCCTCTAGGAATTAAAGGATACAATAAGAAGAAGAAGAAAGGTAAAAAGAAACAACTATCCTAAGGTATTTAATGTTCGATTTAGTTTCTATTTCAGTGCTCTCTCTACTACAATCATTATGTGAACGAACCAGTTCGTGTAGATCACATTTATGCTTGAAGGTGAAATTAACTGCCTGACATTTAGAGGGATTCAAGTTAAGACTATTTAGCTTGGCCCACTATCTAATGTCCAACATAAAGCTATCCAGCATGGAACAGTCAGATCGCAAAGTAACCGGCAACGAGACAGTCAGATCACCAACGTATTTAACGAAGTTGATTTCGTTCGAAACAGGCAAGTCATATAAGAGGAAAGAAAAAAAGAAGAGGACAGAGAGAACAGCACTTTTTAAGGACGCCGACTTCGGTAGGCAAGGCAGAAGACAATTTGCCTTTATGCACAGTATACTAGCCTAATTAAATGCGTCAGTAAATCAAAATGTTATACAGAATTATGATTTCCTCATTAAGCCTTAATATAAATCCCAAATATCAACCCGTGTAATATGATTTACAATTTGTTCGTGTGAATCGCATTTAGTTTAAAATGGTTGTGTACCTACCTAATATGACTGATTTTTTTAAGCATAGGAGACATCGTATAGCTGTTCCAGTCACACACACACACACGCACACCTACACACATGTGAATACGCATGAATATATATCTACATACCATTTATATTTTTCTATATCCATTCCATATGCATATTGCTGATTTACTGCCCAAGTTATGTAAGCAGATTTCCACTGGTAATGTCTCATTTTACTATGGAAAGACACTAACCTACATCAAATTGAAGTAGTAGGTTCCGAAAAACAGACGAACACACAGTAGTAGTAATTGTTATTCGTTCTCTACAACTCTCTCTCTCTCTCGTCTCTCATCCTTTGTGCTGTTTATTTTGTAGTTTCAGTATTGAAATTACTGTTCACATCAGGTTAAATTCATTCCCAGGGATATTATTTGTTTTTTTTTCAAGGGGATTTGCGTATAATCGGAAAAAGGAAGTAATAAATAGGACACTTGCGATTATTCTTTTTGCAATCCATGTGTTCCGAGGGGAATATAAAGCTTCAGTGGCAAATCCTCATTGGACTGGGTTCTCTGTCATTACATTTGGCTGGTCTCATGACTGCCTAAAAGGGTTCATTCCCTTCTAGCATAATCTCTTCCGTGTCATCCTCGGAAACCCAATCCACCGGTTCCCATTCCGACCCTACTCGACGGCTTGCTTGGAGTGGGATGTCATTTAACAGCCTCCCTAGAGTATGTCTCACCCATCTCGATTACCTTCTACATATTTTCGGGTGGGAACAGGTTGTTGACTGGTTTGTTGCTTGCTAGAATGCCTTGTCGTAATCCATGTTAACTGGCAGGCCATGAGTGTCGACCGAAGGCAGGTATTGAGGAAAATCTATAGTGATACGCCCGCCAGGTTTCTCAGCCATAGAAAAGCACTGCCTTCACATTGGTTTTAAAAATTCGTATCTTTGTCTTTGTGATTAGTACTGTCGATCTTAGATTAATGAACTCTTGTCCTGCTTACCTGATCCTAGGTTGAGCATCCTCATCCTTTCGTGGCCTCAAAGAAAACCTGTAAGGCGTAAAGTATACAGAAGACCAAATCAGGTAATATAGCTGTTATATTCAGTACAATATATGTTCACATTTCGTACATTTAACCTAAATAGATGGGTCTACAAAAGAAACTTGAAAGAGGTCACTTTCTTCACTTATCCAGGAAGCATAGTTTCAACCGCAGACAGTGGGAACGGATGAAGATATCAAAACCAGCCAACCAGAATCGGAAAGACAAGCAAGATACTCACGCCTTCATCAAACTGAAACCAGTTTGGAAATCTTCTTCACTGTGTAGTGAGAGCTGGCTGCTAGCCAAAGTTGGTAGACAGTAATTGACGTCAATGTTTATATCCCCAATATTGGTGGTGAGAAAATGAGAACAAAGGCTTTGCGTAGGCGGATGCAGTTAGCATATGGATGATCTGACACAGCCACAAAGAGATGCAAGGTTAACTTTCTGTGACAAACAACCAATCAAAGGACTGTATTTTATACTAACAATAATGTACATTAAAATCTATAAATATGTGTTGATTTTACTTAATAAACGATCTGTTGCCTGACCCTTGTCTTCTGTTGTTACAACTGCACCTCAGCATAAAGAACAAGATTCGGATTTCAACACCAATGACAAGTCAGTCAATTCTTCCATATGGGTCAGCAAATTGAAAAGGGCATCACGGAAAGTGTTGTGGTGCTCTATTTGACCAAACTAGCGTACACGTATATCCTGGTACTTCTTCGCGTTTATTATTAGACAACAATCTACTCATATAAGAACAATCCGAAGCAGGAACTACTGGGACAGAAATGTTTAGATCATCGACATATTGTATCAAGTTATCTTTGGAAGAATATGAAAGGTCATGCAAAAAGACAGAAAGGAGGAATGGAGAGATTACAACAGCACCTTAAGGCACACCAGTTTCCGTTAGCAACGAAGTGGAGCGCTTCCCATTCATCAAAACAGTATGTTGTTTTCTACTCGAAAAATAAGAAAACAACCATTTTGTAACCCAGCTCTCAGTGTTTTCTGAAGTCAGCTTGTTTATTAGAAGTGCTCTAGGAATAGAATCAAAAGCAGCAGTGTAGTCTAAAAAGGAGGCTAGAAAAAACTTAGTGCCTTTATCAAGGATTAAAACAATATTTTAGTGGAGTACAATGACAGCATCTTATGTGCTTCTACCACATTTGTAAGCAAACTGTTTTGGGTCATTAAAAGATCTCAAAGAAGGTTTAAGAACATGCAAGAGAAGTTTCTCCGTAGTTTCTAAAAATTAAGACGTGATGGTGATTGGCCTAAACTCTAGACGTGATCCAGAAGATGACTTCGGTACAGACACCATCTTTATCTCTTTCCAGGCAATAGGTGCTCTATCCCTGTGAAAAGATGCATTAAAGATTTGAGTAAGAGGATAACACAAAACATCACCACACTTTTGAAGCAAAATGCTTGATACACGCACCACTGGGAATTTAGGCTGTGTAATGGATTTAAAGGATTTGAGATAGAACAATGCATCCTTTTCATGAAAACCAGGGAAATGATCATTAACGTGACTAGAAACATCAGGTCCAGTCATATTAGCTTACTGCATTACAAAAGATCTATTTAAGGCATTTACATCAGAATAAGTTATTCGATGATTATTAATGACACCATTAACGGTGTTAGAAACAGTCAAAAAGAATATTATCTTAAGAATCCCCACTAAGTGATATAAAAGAAGTAGCGTTCAACGAATGACACATTTTTTCATTGATAACATTCTGAAGCTACTCAATCGCATATCTATGTAGAGTATATTATCATAACAATAAAAGCAACGTTTTCGAAATGGTGTCATTAAAACTGTAAGTTTTAGATAACAATTACGTGAAGCTTTCACTATCAAAACCACATACACTTTCTTTTCCCCAAAATACCTCACTATCTGAATTTACAACTCAATGAAGACACGTCGGTAAAAATAATAAGAAACCAGAGGTGATGAAGATTCCTGGGCAAGAACAACAACAACAGACAGCAATCAGCATAAATGGGAGGAACCTGAAAGAAACAACCTCTTTTACCTACCTATCTGAGAAGCATCATTCCAACTAGAGGCGGACGGAACGGATGAGGATATCAAAGCAAGGATCGGGAAAGCAAGACAAGCTTTCACTACTCTCAAGTCTGTGTGGAGGTCAACAGCACTCAGCATCAAAAATAAGATCCGGATTTTCAACTCCAGTGTGAAGTCTGTGCTACTCTACATGGATCAGAGACTTGGTGCGTCATAAAGAGCATCTCAAACAAACTACAGACCTTCATTAACAGTTGTCTTCGCTCAATACTCAAGATCAGATGGCCGGCCAGAAAAGATCAGCAACAGAGATCTCTGGGAGCGAACCAACACAGCAGGAACCGATTGTGAGACAAATATGCAGGAAGAAATGGAGATGGATTGGCCATACTCTGAGGAAACCATCAAGTGACATCACTAGACAAGCCATTGCTCGAGTGGAACCCGAAAGGGAAGCGACGAGTTGGTCGTCAGTGCGAGGGTGACTTGGAGGAGGTCATGTGAAGAGGAGATGAAGGCGTGTGGGCAGACTTGGAGCCAGGTGAAAACTCTAGTAGAGAACTGAATGCAATGGAGACGCATGGCTGAAGTCCTATGTTCCTCTAGGAATTAAAGGAAACAATAATAATAATGATGACAAAAGAAAAACATAAATATTGAATTTTGAACAGAAACATTTAGCTAAAATTCGCTAACTTCGTCTGTTACAATTGGTTTTCAAGGAAAACTCTGTCTTCATCATTAAGACATACACCTCGACACGGGTCATGAGGTGGACATCGAAAAGTTGTTCAAAATTTTCAACAGGTGAAAGAGCTCAATTCTCATTAAGTTTGCTGAAGCTTTTTCCATCAAGCACCTGAAACCTGATTTAGGCGTCTAGAAAGAAGCGGTTATCAGTCTTTCTTTGCCCTGGTAACTGGATATTTTCTTCATCTCTCTTTCATCCGAATGCAAAATGCTGAAAAGTTTCCGTTGTGTATGATTACTATTGTTCGGAATTGTGTTTAATATTGCATGTATATATATGTATATATTATTAGTGTATGTGTATATTGATCGATTGATTTTTCTTTAAAATGAACTCTGTGCAAGTATGTTAAAATTGTTTTTGTAGATATATTTAATAATGTCTTTGCCTTGTAAGTAGCTGACGAGAAAGCAACGAAATAAAAGATGGTACCGCTTTATTCTGCTAAAACTGTAGTTCTTGCTTTGTTCAAATAAATACATAAGGTGGAACAATGCATTCCCATACAGGGGCCTACAAACCTTGCCTAGTTGATTAAACTAGATAAAGAATACTGATATGAAGAACTTTCCAGACAAGGTTTAGGAGTGCGTTGGCTGAGAGTCGAACACAGACCTCCCGCGTAGCTGGCGAGCATTCAGTCATTACCTACATAGTTGATTTACAATAAAAGGAAAGGAAAATACTATTTAGCTAATGAAGCAACCCATAAATGAACAATAAAACAACACTCGAACTAGTTGTCTTCGTAAAGGAAGGCACACAACATGTTTTCATCAGTAAGTTTCAGTGTTTCGCTGACTTATACTATCATTGTAATAATTATTGATATTTTCCATCAGTTTGAATTAATATTTAACATTTGAAAAGAAGAGATACACATTATGATCCCAAATAAATTTAATTAAACGTTTCCATGTGATTTTATACTGAATATTTACTACTTATAATTGATCTCCATTGCACTAGTGAACATTCATCTTCAAGTATCTTGTTGTGCTCGTCGGGTGGTTCAGCGGCAGGATGCTCGCCAACTACGAATGTGATCCGGGGTTCGATCCTCCATCGACGCATTCCTAAACTCCGCCAAGCCAGTAGTAAGGTTGGTAGAGATGAAAGGTTGTGCATGAGACTAGTAAACCTACCCCATAAAAATAAATCAGCTGCTACTGAAACTTCAGACCTCTAGTTTGAAGCCTATGTACTCCTGGGAACATGGATGAATAAGACATGAAAAGGAATCTTGTTGTACATTGATCGCTTAGCCACTGCCTGTTTGTTTGCGTTCTTGCAAATTCAGTTTCTGCTGCTTATACACACTCTCAAGTCTTCATTTGTGTCTTCTGATTTAACCTTTTTGTCTACTAGAAAGATGTAACGTTCAGTGAACTAGAGATTGTGAAGGCGCAGTCGGATTTTCGTACATCGTATTCCCATCATTGTTATTTCTTTTTCTAGTGTTAGTTTTTAGGGATTGGATTGGATTGAAGTCTGATCACAGATCGGTATCAGTTAGTGAAACGTTGAAAACCAGCAGAAGGTACTTGATAGCTGCTTCGTCCTAGTTTGGGACTCCTCAGTGCTACGTAGCCATGTCTCTATTGTCAGGACCTGAACCCAGAACATTCAGTTTACGACAACCGAGCCACTGAGACGGAATCCAAAAAGGCCCATGAATTCTAACTTCCGTCAATACATGAATCACCCTATAAAAACTTCTATCTGTTCCTTGCAAAATTCGCATCTACGTCAGTCATTGTGCATCCTACAAAAATAAGCAAACAACATAAAAGTGCATTTTACTTGTCACATAAGAATTCACAATGGTGATTTATTATCAAGCTATCTTCGAAAGTGTACCAAAACAAAGCTTTGTTGCTACTTTTCCCACGCACAAAGATGTGTACTGCCTACATTGGGATTAAGCTGTCTTATCAAAATTTTATTTTTATCTGGTATCAATTGGAATGCATTCTGTTTCTCCTCGTATACATAAACACCTTGTGTTGTTGTAATGTGTGCTACTGATAAGATTTGTGAGTAGTATATAGACATATAAAGTTGTGCATATCATCTGCAGGAATATCGAACAGCTGGGGAGATGGAATTAATAGTGAAGAGAGTAAATGAACGATACTTGTGAAACAATATTGGAGAACAGGAAGAATGGCAAAAAGAAACACAATACCGAAGATAAAGGTAGTAGCACAATATCGACGTATTTTATATATATATATATACATCGGGTGGCCATTAAAGAATTCTATCGCCAAATTCTCTCATCTTTTGTCGTTACAGTATTAATAAATAGTGAGCCCTAAAATGATTTATAAACAGTCATCTTTTATATATAATTATGCATAACTTCCACACGTTAATTCAAAGTCATATTCATAGCTGTGACGTCACGTTTTGGACATAAAACCTTACACTTAAGTTGTAGAATATTCTACGGTGAGTACACTTATTACTTAATCCAATTTATTTTCTGTTGATTGACTGGACCAAGGTGTTCAGCCTCTTTTGACATGTCCACTCCCTATCCAGATGCTTTTGTAACGACAGAAGACAAGGGTCAGGCAACAGATCGTTTATTAAGGAAAATCAACACATATTTATAGATTTTAATGTACATTATTGTAGATTAATGTTAGTAGAAAATACAGTCTTTTGATTGGTTGTTTCTCACAGAAAGTTAATCTTTCATCTCTTTGTGGCTGTGTTAGATCATCCATATGCTAACTGTATCCGCCTACGCAAAGTCTGCTGTCCATCTTTGACCTTGTTTTCACATGACTAATATTTGAGATATAAACACTGACGTCAATTACTGTCTACCAATTTGGTTGGCAACCATCTCTCACCACAGTTTGAGGATGTCTGAGGATTTAACTTGAAGTCACTATCCCCCAAATTATTTCAAGTGTAATCCTCAGAAATCGTCAGCGCCTCCGTACTGGGAGCCAATAGATCAACACAGGCCAAACACTTCGGTCTGATCAATCAGTGGAAAAGTCTGGATTAAATTAAACAATAACTGATACACGTCCCACAATAGGTGGCTGAGATGGCTCAAGTGGTTCAGTGGATAACACTTTGGCCTTTGAAACGGTGAGTACTAAGTTCAAACATCAGCGGGGAAACCACCCATCGGTCATTAGAGAATGCGGCTATATCCAGAAGATGAGCCCAAAATAGTATGAAATGCGCATCGAATTGGATTCCACTGCTAGTCACTATCCATCAAATTACTTTAAGTGAGTACATTTCGTTGGTATAAGGCAAAAACAGAATAGAAGTGTTAGGTGAGTTCATTCGATGTAGCACACACACACACACACACTCAGTGATACAGTAGTAATAACCGAAATCATATTAAGGCGTATTCACAGGGCTTCATAATTAACTCTGTACATATTTTTTCACTTCGCCATGTAATTTACCCAAAAACGCCCTGGATGAAAAACTTCGACCAGAACAGGCTGGATTCAGGAGAAACAAGTCATGCATCGATCAAATCGCAACACTACGTATCATCATTGAACAGAGCTTGAAATAGCAGTCACCTCTCTACCTCAACTTTATCAACTTCTAAAAGGCCTTCAGCAGACAGCGTGGATCAAGAAGTGATTTGGCAACTACTTCGCTACTACCAAGGGGTGCCGCCGACAATAATACATCTCATCCAACATTTATACGACAATGATGCATGCCACGTAATCCCCAATGGAAAAATCACGGAATCCTTTGAAGTGAAGACGCGAGTAAGACAATGATTTTCCAATGATTTTCTTGACTGCGATAGACTGGATAGTGCGAAACACAGTGGCGGGAAGCGAGGAAACAAGCGTAAAATGGATCCACACAAAATACTTGGAGGATCTGGACTTCGCCGATGATATATGTCTGATTTCCCACAAACTGGAAGGTATGCAAGTGAAAAGCAACAAGTTGGAGATAGAAGAAGCACCAAAGATAGGACTTCCTTCAGGTGAAAATAGAGGAAACAGAGTTGATGAAGATTCCTGGCCAACAGCACAAAAATAACAATCAACATAAATGGGAGGAATCTGAAAGAAGCAACCTCCTATACCTACCGACCTACCTCGGAAGCATCGTTTCAAATACAGGCGGATGGAACTGATGAGGATATCAAGGCGAGGATTGGGGAAGCAAGGCAAACCTTCATTACTTTGAGGTCTGTGTGGAGATCAACAGCACTTATCAGCATGAAAATGAAAATAAGACCCGGATTTTCAACTCCATTGTAAAGTCAGCGCTACTATACCCATCAGAGAATTGGCGCCGCGTCACGAAGGCCACTTCGAACAAACAACGCACCTTCATCAACAGCTGTATTCGCTCATTACTACTCAAGATCAGATGGCTGGCCAGAGAAGATCAGCAACAGGGAGGAATCTCTGGCAATGAGCGAACCAACTCAGCAGGAACCAATTGTGCAACAAATATGCAGGAAGAAATGGAGATGGATTGGCTGGCCATACTCTGAGAAAACCATCAATTGAGTGACATCACACGCCAGGCCATTGCTCGAGTGGAACCCGAATGGGAAGCGGCGAGTTGGTCGTCAATGCGAGGGTGACTTGGAGGAGGTCATGTGAAGAGGAGATGAAGGCGTGTGGGCAGACTTGGAGCCAGGTGAAAACTCTAGTAGAGAACTGAATGCAATGGAGACGCATGGCTGAAGTCCTATGTTCCTCTAGGAATTAAAGGAAACAATAATAATAATGATGACAAAAGAAAAACATAAATATTGAATTTTGAACAGAAACATTTAGCTAAAATTCGCTAACTTCGTCTGTTACAATTGGTTTTCAAGGAAAACTCTGTCTTCATCATTAAGACATACACCTCGACACGGGTCATGAGGTGGACATCGAAAAGTTGTTCAAAATTTTCAACAGGTGAAAGAGCTCAATTCTCATTAAGTTTGCTGAAGCTTTTTCCATCAAGCACCTGAAACCTGATTTAGGCGTCTAGAAAGAAGCGGTTATCAGTCTTTCTTTGCCCTGGTAACTGGATATTTTCTTCATCTCTCTTTCATCCGAATGCAAAATGCTGAAAAGTTTCCGTTGTGTATGATTACTATTGTTCGGAATTGTGTTTAATATTGCATGTATATATATGTATATATTATTAGTGTATGTGTATATTGATCGATTGATTTTTCTTTAAAATGAACTCTGTGCAAGTATGTTAAAATTGTTTTTGTAGATATATTTAATAATGTCTTTGCCTTGTAAGTAGCTGACGAGAAAGCAACGAAATAAAAGATGGTACCGCTTTATTCTGCTAAAACTGTAGTTCTTGCTTTGTTCAAATAAATACATAAGGTGGAACAATGCATTTCAATACAGAGGCCTACAAACCTTGCCTAGTTGATTGATGTAGATAAAGAATACTGATATGAAGAACTTTCCAGACAAGGTTTAGGAGTGCGTTGGCTGAGAGCCGAACACAGACCTCCCGCGTAGCTGGCGAGCATTCAGTCATTACCTACATAGTTGATTTACAATAACAGAAAAGGAAAATACTATTTAGCTCATGAAGCAACCCATAAATGAACAATAAAACAACACTCGAACTAGTTGTCTTCGTAAAGGAAGGCACACAACATGTTTTCATCAGTATGTTTCAGTGTTTCGCTGACTTATACTATCATTGTAATAATTATTGATATTTTCCATCAGTTTGAATTAATATTTAACATTTGAAAAGAAGAGATACACATTGCAATCCCACATAAATTTAACTAAACGTTTCTATGTGACTTTCTACTGAATATTTACTACTTATAATTGATCTCCACTGCACTATTGAACATTCGTCTTCAAGTATCTTGTTGTACTCGTCCGGTGGTTCAGCGGTAGGATGCTCGCCAACTCCGAATGTGATCCGGGGTTCGATCCCCCGTCGACGCATTCCTAAACTTCGCCAAGCCAGTAGTAAGGTTGGTAGAGATGGAAGGTTGTGCATGAGACTAGTAAACCTACCCCATAAAAATAAAACAACTGCTACTGAAACTTCAGACCTCTAGTTTGAAGCCCTATGTACCCCTGGGAACATGGAGGAATAAGACATAAAAGGAATCTTGTTGTACATTGATCGGTTAACCACTGCCTGTTTGTTTGCGTTCTTGTAAATTCAGTTTCTGCTGCTTATACACAATCTCAAGTCTTCATTTGTGTCTTCTGATTTAACCTTTTTGTCTATTAGAAAGATGTAACGTTCAGTGCACTAGAGATTGTGAAGGCGCAGTCGGATTTTCGTACATCGTATACCCATCATTGTTATTTCTTTTTCTAGTGTTAGTTTTTAGGGATTGGATTGGATTGAAGTCTGATCACAGATCGGTATCAGTTAGTGAAACGTTGAAAACCAGCAGAAAGTACTTGACAGCTGTTTCGTCCTAGTTTGGGACTCCTCAGCGCTACGTAGCCATGTCTCTACTGTCAGGAACTGAACCCAGAACATTCAGTTTACGACAATCGAGCCACTGGGACGGAATCCAATGGCCCATGAATTCTAACTTCCGTCAATACATGAATCACCCTATAAAAACTTCTATCTGTTCCTTGCAAAATTCACATCTACGTCAGTCATTGTGCATCCTACAAAAATAAGCAAACAACAAAAAAGTGCATTTTACTTGTCACATAAGAATTCACAATGGTGATTTATTATCAAGCTATCTTCAAAAGTGTACCAAAACAAAGCTTTGTTGCTACTTCACCCACGCACAAAGACGTGTACCGCCTACATTGGGATTAAGCTGTCTTATCAAAATTTTATTTTTATCTGGTATCAATTGGACTGCATTCTGTTTCTCCTCCTATACATAAACACCTTGTGTTGTTGTAATGTGTGCTACTGATAAGATTTGTGAGTAGTATATAGACATATAAAGTTGTGCATATCATCTGCAGGAATATCGAACAGCTGGGGAGATGGAATTAATAGTGAAGAGAAGAAATGAACGATACTTGTGAAACAATATTGGAGAACAGGAAGAAGGGCAAAAAGAAACACAATACCGAAGATAAAGGTAGTAGCACAATATCGACGTATTTTATATATATATATATACATCGGGTGGCCATTAAAGAATTCTATCGCCAAATTCTCTCATCTTTTGTCGTTACAGTATTAATAAATAGTGAGCCCTAAAATGATTTATAAACAGTCATCTTTTATATATAATTATGCATAACTTCCACACGTTAATTCAAAGTCATATTCATAGCTGTGACGTCACGTTTTGGACATAAAACCTTACACTTAAGTTGTAGAATATTCTACGGTGAGTACACTTATTACTTAATCCAATTTATTTTCTGTTGATTGACTGGACCAAGGTGTTCAGCCTCTTTTGACATGTCCACTCCCTATCCAGATGCTTTTGTAACGACAGAAGACAAGGGTCAGGCAACAGATCGTTTATTAAGGAAAATCAACACATATTTATAGATTTTAATGTACATTATTGTAGATTAATGTTAGTAGAAAATACAGTCTTTTGATTGGTTGTTTCTCACAGAAAGTTAATCTTTCATCTCTTTGTGGCTGTGTTAGATCATCCATATGCTAACTGTATCCGCCTACGCAAAGTCTGCTGTCCATCTTTGACCTTGTTTTCACATGACTAATATTTGAGATATAAACACTGACGTCAATTACTGTCTACCAATTTGGTTGGCAACCATCTCTCACCACAGTTTGAGGATGTCTGAGGATTTAACTTGAAGTCACTATCCCCCAAATTATTTCAAGTGTAATCCTCAGAAATCGTCAGCGCCTCCGTACTGGGAGCCAATAGATCAACACAGGCCAAACACTTCGGTCTGATCAATCAGTGGAAAAGTCTGGATTAAATTAAACAATAACTGATACACGTCCCACAATAGGTGGCTGAGATGGCTCAAGTGGTTCAGTGGATAACACTTTGGCCTTTGAAACGGTGAGTACTAAGTTCAAACATCAGCGGGGAAACCACCCATCGGTCATTAGAGAATGCGGCTATATCCAGAAGATGAGCCCAAAATAGTATGAAATGCGCATCGAATTGGATTCCACTGCTAGTCACCATCCACCAAATTACTTTAAGTGAGTACATTTCGTTGGTATAAGACAAGAACAAAACAGAATACAAGTGTTAGGTGAGTTCATTCGATGTAGCACACACACACACACACAATCAGTGATACGGTATTAATAACAGAAATCATATCAATACGTATTCACAGGGCTTTATAATTAACTCTGTACATATTTTTTCACTTCGCCATGTAATTTACCCAAAAACGCCCTGGATGAAAAACTTCGACCGGAACAGGCTGGATTCAGGAGAAACAAGTCATGCATCGATCAAATCGCAACACTACGTATCATCATTGAACAGAGCTTGAAATAGCAGTCACCTCTCTACCTCAACTTTATCAACTTCTAAAAGGCCTTCAGCAGACAGCGTGGATCGAGAAGTGATTTGGCAACTACTTCGCTACTACCAAGGGGTGCCGCCAACAATTATACATCTCATCCAACATTTATACGACAATGATGCATGCCACGTAATCCCCAACGGAAAAATCACGGAATCCTTTGAAGTGAAGACGCGAGTAAGACAATGATGGCTATCTCCAATGATTTTCCTGACTGCGATAGACTGGATAGTGCGAAACACAGTGGCGGGAAGCGAGGAAACAGGCGTAAAATGGATCCACACAAAATACTTGGAGGATCTGGACTTCGCCGATGATATATGTCTGATTTCCCACAAACTGGAAGATATGCAAGTGAAAAGCAACAAGTTGGAGATAGAAGAAGCATCCAGAAAGATAGGACTTCTTCAGGTGAACATAGAGAAAACAGAGTTGATGAAGATTCCTGGCCAACAGCACAAAAATAACAATCAACATAAATGGGAGGAATCTGAAAGAAGCAACCTCCTTTACCTACCGACCTACCTCGGAAGCATCGTTTCAACTACAGGCGGATGGAACTGATGAGGATATCAAGGCGAGGATTGGGGAAGCAAGGCAAACTTTCATTACTTTCAGGTCTGTGTGGAGATCAACAGCACTTATCAGCATGAAAATGAAAATAAGACCCGGATTTTCAACTCCATTGTGAAGTCAGTGCTACTATACGATGGATCAGAGACTTGGCGCCGCGTCACGAAGGCCACTTCGAACAAACTACAGACCTTCATCAACAGCTGTCTTCGCTCAATACTACTCAAGATCAGATGGCTGGCCAGAAAAGATCAGCAACAGGGAGGGATCTCTGGCAATGAGCGAACCAACTCAGCAGGAACCAATTGTGCAACAAATATGCAGGAAGAAATGGAGATGGATTGGCTGGCCATACTCTGAGAAAACCATCAATTGAGTGACATCACACGCCAGGCCATTGCTCGAGTGGAACCCGAATGGGAAGCGGCGAGTTGGTCGTCAATGCGAGGGTGACATGGAGGAGGTCATGTGAAGAGGAAATGAAAGCATGTGGGCAGACGTGGAGCCAGGTGAAAACGTTGGCAGAGAACCGAACGCAATGGAGACGTGTGGCTGAAGCTCTATGTTCCTCTAGGTACTAAAGGAAACAATACAATAACCCTAACGATAACCTTAATCTTTCCTGAACCTAATCCTAACGTGAAAATATCCCTAAAACCAACTGTAATCTAACTCGAACCAACCCTAATGTCGCCTTTATTAGGTTAACCTAACCCTAACTTGTTCTTGGCCTAAACCGTAACTTAATCTTTCCCAAACCTAAGCTGAAACTTGCCAGATATCCCATTTAATAGCATAACACTTCGATGAGCATATTTTATTGATGATGACAACATTATTTGCTAGGTTTCACTAACTTGCTCAGTGAGCGTTTCAAGGTCATTGGTGCTGTCGCACTCCATTGTTAGTTAGTTGTGCCTAAAGTTTAACTTGGCTCTAGTTTGGGACTCTTCATCAATACACTCCCGCCAGGGTTCGAACCCAGGACCTCCTGGTCACAAGGCGAGCTCGTAGAGCGTTAAGATGGAGCCGCATAAATACATCGATATGAATATGAGCAATAAATTGCAGTGGAAACGTCATCCAGTTATATTAATACTGTCTCACACTGGACACTAGTAACTAGTGCGACGTGTCTAGTCCTTTCTTTGGTGCAGACTGAATTCTATCAGTCAGGTTTGCAATGTGGCCACCATTCTAGGTAGCTCGCCATCACACTGATATATCAAATAAGTGTATCTAACATGGAATTATATTCTACTGCAAAAACACACACACTCCTAGGTGTAGTAGGAAGATGGTTCATTGCCTATTGATTTACTGAAAGAAAACTGATGTCATCAGGACCATTTTTTAAAATTTTGTTTAAAACATTCTTTATTTTAAACACAATCTTACATTTGAATAAGGCATATAGAAGACAAATTTTGGCGAGATGATATCATTTGGTGTTAGTTTCTCTACAATCTTACGTGTTTTGTTTTAGTAATCCCCTGTTAAGAAAGCAAAATAAAAATTGTTACTTTTATTTATAATATATGAAAGGAAACAACTGTCGTTACAGGATATATATATATATGTTGTTACAGCATGGCTAATGCTTTGACTTGGTCCACAATATTAACCAATCACACACACGTAGGTGGATTTTTAAAATAATGACTTGAATTTTTCCGGTCAGGTAATGAATGACTGCATGAATGAAATAATAATAAATAAAGAATGATGGATCGATATATAATCTAGTGTAGCATTGTATGTTTGTCTATCTATTACCTGTTCGTCTGTGTGTTAGTGTGTGTACTTACAGAGATTGAGTATGTATGCGTGTTTGTGTGTGTGTGTTTGTATGTCACTCTCTATATGTACTTCGATAGGCATCTTAGATTGGTTTGTGTGATGAATTCTGTAATGAATTTTAATTTTTGTCACGATGGGATACTATTTTAACTGTGTGTTGTTCCACCATAATAGTGCTAAACCAACTTTTGCGTTTGCATTTGCTTCCTAAATCACTACAAATGACAATACGGACACACATAACGTGTGTGGGTGTGTGTTAGTTAGTTAGTTGAGGTGCATGCAAAACACACTTAAACACATACGAGCGTTGTGTCAGTATTATTATTATTATTATTGCTATTGTCAAAAGCCCACACTATTCATTAATGTGATTCCTCCTCTACCTGTGGTCACCGTGTCACACAACAATAACCACGGTATTTCCTTCCGACTGAATTTCTTACAGAACCTTAAAGATAAATCATTATTATTATTATTATATGTGGAAAATTGTTTCAACGTAAAGTCGCAAAATTGAAACAGTGGATTTTTAGTCAATTGTATTGTGGATTACGTAATCAGCTTTGCACACTATTAAATATAGCAACTAACTTTCTATACCCTTCTTATATAATACATATATTACATCTCAATTAAAAGAAAACACAATAATGACGAAAATAACATTTACTACCTGTTTCAAATGCCTCAAATATTCAATGTTTGCATTTTGTCTAGTAGCATGGGTAAGTATGTACTTGAGTGTAATTGAGTGCATATATCAATCACCAAAATGTTTAAATTTCATTGAGTTAAAAATGTTTAAAACCGGAGTAGTTTCTTTGTCGCGTTAAATTTTATTCCCTTGGTTTCCGAATGGAACATAGGACTTCAACAGACACATCTGCATTTTATCCGGTTCTCTGTAATCCTCCTCTTCCTGAAAGTTTCTCGTCGCTCATTCTTTCTGGCCATCTGATCTTCAGTATGTGGACAGGGACAGGGACAGTTGTTGATGGAAGTCGACAGTAGGTTGTTGGAAATGCTTTCCGTGACATGCCAAGTTTTTGACTCGTATTGAAGAACTGACTGACTTATTGAATTTAAGGATAAAACTTGGGCATTGTGGTAGAGTATAATTTCATTATGGATAAAATTTTATTTTGATAAAATCACACAGCGTTATACAGTAGTATTTACTGATGACCACGTTTCGAGCACAAATTATTGCCACTCATAATCATATCAAGTCACTCACACAACTTTTTACTTCATTTATATACATGAGTAAAAATTGATGATTAGACATTTGAATAAAAATCAAAATAGGATAATGTACATTCAGAAATAATAATATGAGTGTTATTGACGAAATACAATCATAAGGGAAATAAGAGTGTTTTTATAGTCATAATAAGTAACTTATTAGAATGTTATAATGCACTTGAATTGAAATAGAATTTTGAGATTATTTATTATCCTCCTCTGATTTGACTGGTAATAATATCTTCCATATTTCTGATATTTGGGTTGAGTCACTTCTATTGCATGTGTTGGATGTAGATTCGATGAACCAGGATTAAGTAATCAACCTCTCTTTCTCTCCACCTCCCTATATTACTTCTTAGAATTTTAACCATCTCCCACCCACCTTATTGTGTGGTTGTGTGTTATTGCTTGCAGTACAATGTGTGAGCTTTTTCCTAATTATTCATCCGCTCTGGGTCAACCATTCTAACCTTAGCTAAGTTCTTATGTTCCGACAATCTCACTACTCTTGATCTACTATTCTGACCTATGCAGTTGACTTCACTCACAGCCATTTCAAGGTATTTTGTAAATTATATTATTTTGTTCAATTGAGTCCACCGGGTCCTTTAGCCTACAGAGCTTGTCTCTGAGTTAGTTTGTAGGTTTAAATGCCACTCCACTTCCTGCTCTACTGCGAATCCTACGTAGAAAGGGTTTCAGATGTCCCTTCCTTATATGGTAAAACTGTAGTTACCTTATATTCATTCTTATTTATGTTATCATTATTGGTTTCGCCATTATTTTTATTTTGCTTTTGACCTTTCTTGATATTCCTAATAAAATTTTTTTAGGATAGTTATTTAACGTATGTACACACTTAGAATTTTAAATAGTAATAATAGTGAAACCCCTATAAACAGAATGAAGGTGGAAACATAATGAAGTATAGGTAGATAGTATCATAGATAATACATGTAATAATAATAATAATCTTTGCTTATGCTCTGCAGTTCAGTTCCTGATTTAAAAAGTTTGTAAGTTCTTTCCTGACATCTGACTCTCTCTTTACAAAAAACACGTGCTAAATATGGTGGTATGGTAGAATTTTTATACTTAGTAGCTGTACGAGCGTTAATTCTCACGAAGTTTCTTGTGGTTTTATCCCCAAGAGAGATACAAAGAGAAAGTGGAGAATAAAGAGGATGTTCAGTATCAACCAAGTCAACTTTAGCCAACTACTTGCAAGAATTGAAGTGCCTATTGACAATAATGTCAGTTAGCTGAGTCAAAGGCACACCACTAACCCAACTTACAGTCTTCAGTGTTCTACGTAATATGACATAGTCTTTTTTGAGAAGTCCAGGGAAGAATAATGGCGAACAATAAAGGAGAATGGGCGGAATACATGAATTCATAAATTGTAAGAACATGGAAGAAGCTGAGTTATTCCAGAAAGTCTCAACTTCTTTGCCTGATAAGTCAAACGAGAAATTTTCTTAGAAATCAACAGGACACGAGACGACCAACTGAGATGATTGACTTTACATTGGTGTTGAAAATCCGAATTTCATTCTTTATTCTGACTGTGTGCAGAAGATTTCCAAACAGATCTCAGAGTGATGCACATCTGTCTTGCCTGTCTGATTTTGGTTTTGACATCACCATCTGTGCTGTCGCCTACAGTTGAAACAATGCTTCCTAAATAAGTGAAGGAAGCTGCTTCTTTCAAATTTCTCCCGTTTATAGTGCTTGTTGCTGTTGTTTGGCTATCGTCATCACCTCTGTCTTCTCTATGTTTACCTGATATCCCATCTTTACTGCTTGGTCGGACAAGTTTTTTTAGTTTTTCCCCGTATGTCATCAAATTTATTCGACAGACAGAAATCGTCCTCTGTCTAGATCTCCTAGAGTCTTTTTATCGGTTCAGCATATTCATTTCCTGTGACTTCTCACAATCATTGCATGATGCAGCCAACCACAGTTTTAAAAAATATCAATGATCACAGTTGGTAGGCTTGTATTAAATAAATAACATCAGATCTATTGTAACAATGCACTACAGTTCAAAAGCATTTGTAATTTTGATAATAATAATTATTATTGTACCCTTGGGTTCCTAGTGGAACATGGGGCTTCAACTACACGTCTCCACTGGCTTCTGTCTTCTGCTGTACTTTCCACCTGCATCCATGTTAGTCCATACTGTTTCAGCTCCTCTTCATACGATCTTCTCCATGTCACCCTTTCACTGACGTCCCACTACTCGTCACTTCCCTTTCGGGTTCCACTCGAGCTTTGGCCTGACGCGCGATGTCACCCAGAGGCCTCCTCAGCGAGTGTCCAATCCATCTCCACTTTCTCCTGCATATTTGTTGGGCGATTGGTTCTTGTTTTATTTGTTCCCATAGTTTCTTGTTGGTGATTCTTTCCCGCCTGAATATCATACAAATTAGGAAAAATAATAAATTTATAAATTCCTCGGTTCCACAGAAGGCCAGAGTAGCAATATTTGCTCGACCTGTTTCTTTTGCACACAGAACTCCGGTTGTTTTAAGCGAACTGCAATAAGCTCTGCAGTTTGAAGTATTTGGCACCTAGAAGCTTTTAGTAATTTATTTGATATCAGATAGTAAAAACCATCAACGTTATAAGTTTCCAGACTGTAAATGTTACGAATTTCCTGGAATAATTTGAGCGTCGAGTCAGATTGAATCATTAGTCATTACAAATATATGATATGTCGGTGGCACAGTGGTTAGGACGCCTGCCGACCATACAAATGGTCCTGGATTCGATTCCCGGCCGACGCACAACTGATACCTATGATCGGCCTGCAAAATTTGGGCTACCGATATCTTATGCTGAAAATTCCATACCTTTGCCGAAATGCTGTATGAAGTCAAGCTGTAATAAAATACATAAATAAAATGACTGTTTACACTTTTCTGTTGGTACAAATGTCTACCGAAAAGTGACCTTCAAAGGATGCTCACTTCAATTGACGGAACTTTTGACTATATATTTTGATGCTGGTTAATGAAATCCGAATAATTCTGCTGAAGAAGAAGAAGCTGTGGCCACTTACACAGCGAAACGTTCAGAAAAATCTTGTTTTGATTTTTTTCCTTTCAAACACGCTGGGATTATTTTAAATAATTTTTGAATAAAACCATCAACTGTTTGATATTAGACCATCCGGTCCAAACAGGCTATAAAACTAATATTGAATAATCTTTTTCTCTTTCATCCTGCAAACAGCAGAGACTCCTGCATTCGTGGTTAAAATTATTTCGTTAATATTTGACTGGACACTAGTCAGTAACTAGTGTAATGTGTCTAGTCCTATCTTTGGTGAAGAGTGAATTCTATCAGTCAAGTTTGCAATGTGGCCACCATGCTAGGTGACTCGCCATCACGGTGCACTATGAATTACTGATATTAGATGGTTGGAGACAATCAGCCACAGGAAGCCTTGAACATCTAGGTTTCGTGTTATTCGGCACTCACCAGTCAACAAGGCCTATCTGTAACGTTGAAAGAAACCAGTGTCCTTTCTGAGATTAGAACCTACGTCACCCAGGGGGGTGCAGTCAGAGACGTTACCGGCACTGAGCTATTCGGGCTCTGAGCCCAAGGTCCAAGACTTCTTGCCAATCGCCTCCAACCATCTAATACCTTTAATATTTGGTTTCCAGAAGAAACATTATCATCCTCTAGAGGAAATCAATAACAATTGTGGGGGACTTCCTATGTTGGAGAGTGAGTACGTCAATATTCTTGTAGTTTCTCAAATTATTTTGTTGATCATAGCTCAAAAATGATAAATCTGCGGCTGGAGAAATCAACTTTTATATGGAGAAAGTAACATATTTCTAGAAGATGGCATAAAAGGAGATGAAATTCTACTTGTGATATGCACACTACAGTATTTCGGGGTCATGCGAGCATCAGACACTTGTCTTTAAATTAAACATAAACTCCAACAGTTTGAAGAAGAAAAAATCAACTCTCAAATGTCTGTTAACACAGGAGGTTTGACTACCAGCCTCATCTGGCCTAGATCATAAAATCAGTGTCAAAATAGCTTTCAAGATCATGTGTATATAAAAATAGACAGGGGTGCAACATTAGAATGTTCTGAGGTGATATCTGTTCTCAAAATTAAGCTCCAACCCCTAGTATGTGCAAAAACAGTTTCTTGTTACACTCAACCTACCTTGATTAATCCAAATCGGATTACTAGTAGCATGAGTAGTGTTAGTTATTGTTGTGCTTATAGGCTTATATCTCCTATTATTGATCAAAATGAGATTTTTCAGATAACCCCTATCCAGGAGATTTAAAAAAAAATAAAAATAAAACCATGATCTTGGTGTTCATCGATCAAAGAACTCAATTAACTTGAAATCTAGATGGAAAATAACCCATTGGTTTGATCCTGATCTCCAACATAAAGAGACAAGCTTTTTAGGGTGGACAGTGTGATCAATATTACGTAGCTGATGGCGGGCTGCATTTCTCAGTGTATTTATTTATTATAGTTGGCAACTGCCACCTACCATAAGGTTACATCTTTTTCACGGGACTGGAAAAGAGGCTATTAGCCAATTCATTGGCTTTTTATTTGTCGTGTGAGATGGCGTCTTTCTGTATAGAAATGTCAACATTAATAGAATATCGATTCCAATGAAAAGTGGACTTCATGAGGGGTAGCGTTTTCTGAGCTGGGGGTGTTTTATAGTCGCCAAACTTTCATCATCCATCTAGACAAAACTGCTTCAACACAAACTCGAATATGAGGTGAACAATAATAATAATAATCTACTTTATTCCGAAAACAGTGCTTATAATACAGAATGGAAATCTCAGCATTTGTCACAATATTCCATCTGATTTACTCCTCAAAATATAAATAAAATTAAAAATTAAAACAAAATTTACAGGAGGAATTTGTCCACATTTACGACATAAAGTCAAAAATATTCGAAGCACGAATTGAGATTGTTAAATATAATAATAATAGTAATGATAATAATAATAATAACAGTGAGTTTGTTTCAAACAGTATTGTCGATTCAGTTTGGAAACTTTAGCATTTTATAGAATATTGGATCTAATGTTCTGTTGATATAGTATGGTGAGGGGAAATACAAAATTAACAGTTATAATACAGCTTAAATTATGTCCAAACTTATGAAAAAGAATTGAGAGGATTGTAAATATAAGAAACACAATAACAATCAAGTTTGATGCTTTAAGGGTGAAGGAAATGGTTTATTTACTAATGCTAAGAGGGTTAGTTAGTTCATACCTGACACTATTTTCATCATATAAAGTACGTGCCAAATATGGTATAGTGGAATTTTTATACTTAGACGTACGTGCATAAATTCTTCTGAAAAGACTTCTTGTTTTACCTGAGGAGACACAAGGTTGGAGCTGCGGGTGCTGCGGTGGATGCTCACAGTCTGACAAAATTCCTTTAGCAAATTTGTTGCATGACATCAAGTGCCTATCAGTGACAATGTCAACGATATGGCCCAATGGGATACCACTCGTCCTACTGACAGTCAGTCTTCAGAGTTCTACGAAGTATGACATAGTCTTTTTTAAGCAATCCAGGAAAGAATAAGCAAGGGTGAACAGTAAAGAAGAATAGGTAAAATACACGAGTTAACAAACTGTAAGAGGAGTGGTTGAGTTATGCCTGAGTGCCTCAACTTCTTAATGTAAAAAGTCAAACGAAATATTCTTTTAGAAATCGCTAAGACATGAGAGGACCACCATAGGTTGGAAGAGAGAATTAATCCAAGATACTTAACTTCAGACTTGGTTTCTATATCCTCACTGTCATCAATTTTGCAACGGTCATAGGAACCAACGGCTTCATTTAACTTTCGTTTACATCGGAAACTGAAATTAACAGTCTGACATTTGGAAGCATTAAGTTTAAGCCCATTAGACGAAGACCATTTGCTAATTCCTGATAGAAAGCTGTTCATCTTGGTGCAGTGAACTCTCCATGATTGATATAATTGCATCTCCTGACAACTTTTGTCGTGATTGGTTGTTAATTTGCATCAGTAATGACAGCTTTAAAAGACACTGTTGAAATATACTTTATATAAGTATATATAATGTTAACGTATACATTATTTTAAATACAGAATATACATTATTCAAAATTAGGTTTGTAAAGCGGTACTGACAAACTCAAAAGTACTCTTAGTTCACTAACCACCTACACTTAAATCAGAAGGATTTTTGATCAGTGTGTGACACTTCACTTTTTGTAGTTCGAGTGAAAAAGGTCGTAGTGAAGTTGTCGAAATATAAGTATAAATCCCTAACAATTAGAAAGACCACACTCAATGTTTAAAGATTCTAAGAGTCCTGAAATATTGCAGAAGTTCCTGCTTTACCATCTATTTGCTTCCAGAAATAAACTTCATCCATTCGACTGTTTATTTCGCTATTTGATTACTTTCTTCAGTATTATAATAAAGACTTTTGTATTTCCCAATGAATGAAAAACAAAACGATATTGTTTTACTGACGTTTCTCTATTTAATGCTGATAGCTTTATCAAAGTATTATTAAACCGGAATTTACAAAATCTCAGCATATATATAACAGAGAGTTAAGGGGTGAGAAAATAGACTTATTGAAAGTTGAAATAACAATGAAGATCACTAAACGAAATATCAAAGGTAATAGTGCATCTGTTATGGTATCAAAACAAAGTTTACTAACTTGATCATCATTCGTTAGTCTGGGGTCATTTTTCGTTGTCAAGTTGGTCATTTGGTAAAGATAACAAAACCATCGTGTGCAGATTGTTGGATTTGATCAGTGTGTAAAATTATAAAAGCAGTGTGTGTTTACATAGTGAACTTGCTTATCACATTTGTGTTGGTTTTGTCACTTGATGGGGGAGGGAGGTGTTGTAACCAGGTCAGATTCTGTTTTAGTCCATCATTCCTATTCAGGCAATTTGGATTCCACTTGATATGAAGTGCTTCTGATGATGTTAGACGTTCTTTATGATTTCTGAAGTTTTTCTGGATTATTTCAATATTGTCAAAATCAATTTTGTGACCTGATTCTACAGCATGTAAACCTATGCCTGATGATTTTTCAAGTTTTTCCAGTTCAGTTGGATCTCTTGGTGGTCGAACAGATCCTCTACGGTGTTCATTACTTCTGATTTTGATTTCTCGAGATGTTTCTCCTATGCATTTTATTTTATAGACATAATTAGATAGAGAATCTTCAGGGATCTGGTCTTTAATATGGACAAGGTTGTTTCGTAGTGTGTCTGATGTTTTAAAGAAAACTCTAATGTCGAGCTGATTGAGTACTCTTCTGATATCATCTGACTTTGATAAAGCTATCAGCATTAAATAGCGAAACGTAAGTAAAAACAATATCGTATTATTTTTCATTGATTGGGAAATACAAAGAACCTTTATTATAATGAATTTCATATACCCAATGCCCAAATTTTTTCAAACTGTTAAAAGTGAACTTGGTTTCGGTCGGCTTTCGACATAGAACTTTGCACCGATATGCAGCAGTTCATATAATATATATATAAATTATCCTGTATTATTCTAGAAAGTCTGTCCAGAACATAATTAGTCACAATTTTCAGCTTTTTTAATCGCAAGTTATTTACTTCTTGTACAAGATCTTCAAGTAGTTCAATGATTCACAATGCATCACTTGAGGCAGTATAACTCCATCCAAAGTATACTGCATAATTCTGTGAAGTTTTTCTTCCAAATCCTTGAAAATACTTGTAGCAGTAGGTTGAAACCTTTTTGAAAATGTGTGTGTGAAAATAGGTCACGATTCACATGAAATGCATATTGGACGATAGTCAAAAAAATTTGGTAGCCCAATGATTACAACAAGCCTTCAGAAATAATAAAAGGAACTATTAAGAATCTTTGAGAAGTCATGCATCACTCAGAGCATTCAATATTATTATTATTGTTTCCTTTAATTCCTACAGGAACATAGGGCTTCAGCCATGCGTCTCCATTGCGTTCGGTTCTCTGTTAGAGTCTTCACCTGGCTCCAAGTTTGCCCACACGTTTCCATCTCCTCTTCACATGACCTCCTCCAAGTCACCCACCCTCGCACTGACGACCAACTCGTCGCTTCCCTTTCGGGTTTCACTCGAGTAATGGCTTGTCTAGTGATGTCACTTGATGGTTTCCTCAGAGTATGGTGGCCAATCCATCTCCATTCCTTCCTGCTTATTTGTTTCATAATCGGTTCCTGGTTGGTTCGCTCAATGCCAGAGATCTCTGTTGCTGATCTTTTCTGGCCAGCCATCTGATCTTGAGTAGAATTGAGTGAAGACAACTGTTAATGAAGGTCTGTAGTTTGTTCGAAGTGCTCTTTATGGACGCACCAAGTCTCTGATCCGTATAGTAAGTGACACTGACTTCACATTGGAGTTCAAAATCCGGATTTCATTTTCATTTTCATGCTGAGTGCTGTTGACCTCCACACAGACTTGAGAGTAGTGAAAGCTTGTCTTGCTTTTTCGATTCTTGCTTTGATATCCTCGTCAGTTCCGCCTATGGTTGAAACGATGCTTCCCATGTAGGTAAAGGAGGTTGTTTCTTTCAGGCTCCTTCCATTTATGCTGATCGTTGTCTGTTGTTGTTGTTCTTGTTCAGGAATCTTCATCACCTCTGTTTTCTCTATGTTCACCTGAAATCTCTCCTATCTTTGATGCTTCTTCTGCCAACTTGTTGCTTTTCGCTTGCATATCTTCCAGTTTGTGGGAAATCAGACAAACATCATGGGCGAAATCCAGATCCTCCAAGATTTTTGTGTGAGTCCATTTTGTGCCTGTTTCCTCATTGCTCGCTGTTTGTCGCATTATCCAATCTACTGCAATCAGGAAAATTATTGGTTATAGTAGGCAGCCTTGTCTTACTCCTGTCCTCACTTCGAAGGATTCCGTAAGTTTCCCGTTGTGGATTACTTGGAATGCAGCATTTTCGTACAGCTGTTGGATGAAACGTATAATTGTCGGTGGCACACCGTAGTATTCAATAACTGTCTTTCTAAATCCATTTCGTTCAATTTCTGTAGAATTTAGTATGACTCTGAGGTGGTCACAACGCCACGAGAAAATTCAGCTGTTTGTCTGAACTTTTCTGCATATTCTAATGTTAAAAATTGTATTCTGTTAAGCGTTCATGTGCATAAATAATCTCCTACTAAACCTTTTTAAAAGAATCCCCATTTAGACATTTAGAAAAACAGAAAGATTGAGCGAAGAAATATTTACTTTTCAATTAGATCCTAATCTCACTCTGGCTCTACTCTAATATACACGTATAGCATTTTTATTACAATATACAACACTTTACCAATCAAGTGGCACTGGTATGTTTGTTAACAATAATTAAACAGTGTCAAAATGTCAATGGGTTGATAATTAACGAAGAAAATCAATAGACATTTAAAAGGTAGAAATGATTTGTACAACCACTTTCCTTACCGTGGCCATCGTTACAAGAATGCATAAATAGGATTGCGTTGCCCCCCTCCCCCTAAACCTTTAAAAACTGTAAAAATTATAATTGTCCAAATTATTTTTTCTGACCACTTCATCTTTTATTACGTGTTATCCTTGTAAAATTAATTTATTCTATCCATTTCTACCTTTTAAATGTGTATTGATTTTCTTCGTTTATTATCAACCCATTGACATTTGGACACTGTTTAATTATTGTTAACAAACATACCAGTGCCACTTGATTGGTAAACTGTTGTGTATTGTAATGAAAATGCTATACGTGTATGTTAGAGTAGAGCCAGAGATGAGGATCTAATTGAAAAGTAAATATTTCTTCGCTCAATCTTTCTTTTTAAAAGAATCAGTAACGTGTTATTTCTCTTTAGGAATTGAATCTTTTAATTTTAACAGACGCGTATGTTATCAGTACTATAATGTTATATTGGATTTTGAACAGTCCATGCAATAACTGTGACTCTATAATCCTTTCACTTAATATCTGTTGATGAGGCGGGGCCCAAACGAGTGAAATGGCTGTCCCATGTTTAGATCACTTTGATCTGATTGGCCGGCAAGCACTTCTGGTTGATGTGGTGCTAGGTAAGGCGGGGAAATCAGTCGACGAAACTGTGAAATTACATCGACTGAGATGGTTAGGACATATGTTACGCATACATGCCTAGTCATCGCCTTCCTCGACAATAGGCAATGTTCGGTGATATAGAGTCAGGTTGGAAAAGAGCTAGCGGCAGTCAAACTAAAACATGGCACCAGTCAATGAAATCTACAACAGTTAGTCTAAGCCACATAGGAAGATGTAGACTTCCTGGTTGGGGTCCTCGGGATGGTAAAAACCAATGGCTGGAAACAATTGGTGACATGGCTCAAAATCGTTCTCAACTACAGCACAGATGCATCCACTCCTTGTGACTCATCATTTCCAATGAAAATATATTGTTCTTCGTTATTACTGTACCTTTGTCTCACACCTCTGTTTACTGACTATATTATGCATTTCTTCTACTTTCTTCTCTTGCTTTATGTGCTACATGGAGTGTGGCGACTTGAACTTCCACGCATATGTGCAAAGTTCTATGTCGAAAACCGACCGACCGACCTACCTACCTGATGTGGTTGGTATTCAATTACTCATAATAATCGACCAGTAGTTTAATAGTCTTATACACTTATGCTTGCTTTCTTGACCGGTAGCAACCTCACCTCATAAAATAACACCGGTGAAACTTCGAAACCATGAAGCTTTATATTGTACTTGGAAATCAAGGAATGAAAAAAAATCAAAGCTTTGGCGTTTGGGATATTTTATTCGCTGAAATCAAAGTTATTATGATCTTGTCATAATATTCAAGTGTTGGTTTGCATGGATTTGGTTGGTTACAGGTCTGATCACGAACTAACTTTGTGGTGAGAGCTGGCTGCTAGCCAAACTTGGTAGACAGTAATTGACGTCAATGTTTATGTCCTCAATATTGGTGGTGAGAAAATGAGAACAAAGGCTTTGCGTAGGCGGATACAGTTAGCATATGGATGATCTGGCACAGCCACAAAGAGATGCAAGGTTAACTTTCTGTGAGAAACAAACAATCAAAAGACTGTATTTTCTACTAACAATAATCTACAATAATGTACATTAAAATCTATAAATATGTGTTGATTTTCCTTAATAAACGATCTGTTGCCTGACCCTTGCCTTCTGTCGTTACAACTTCAATTAGGAAACCATTAGAAAATCAGGTAGTACCGGACAGCCGCTTCGTCCTAGTTTAGGGATCTTCATCACAGCGCACCCACTGGGAATCAAACTCAGGACCTTCTGCTTAAAAGGCGTAATCATAGACCGTTCAGCCACTTGAACCCAATCCAGTGATTCATGAATTCCAACTTCTGAGGATTCCCGATATATAGTGTGAGTGTAAGACCTTCAGGCAGTTTCATCGACATGTCCTCTTACCTGACTTGGTGGGTCCCTCTAGTCACGACTTTTTCCACCAAAACTCCAGTTGAAACCTACATAACTAACATGTTCCCAACTGCTCATGAAAAACGTGTGTTTTCTAGTTACTGGAATTATGTCTAAAATCAATTCAAATATTCAGTATTTCGTCTTTTTTTAGGGACTGTATTCTTTCATCTAGTAAAAACATCGTTGGTTACAGGATTTCATCATGAGCTGACATTGGTTAGAGAACCATTGGAAAACCAACTGGGAGTACTGGACAGCTGTTTCGTAAGCATAGTTTGCGACTCTTCAACAGTACGCACGCACCTCCAGCGTACGGACTTAGGACCTTCTGGCTACAAGGAGAGCTCGTAGACCATTAAGTCACTGGGACCCGATCAAATGGGCAGTCCACGAATTCTGACTTCTGCCAATTCACGATATAGTGCAACCGCTAGCCAATGTCTTCAAACGAGTATTTGCCCTCACACCCGTCCTGCTGCACCCTACTGGTCACAACTTCCCACTAGAACTCCAGGTAACTTACCTACCTGAATAGGGCCAGTTGCCAGTGAGCATCTCAATGGTATTCAAGTATTGGTTTGTAGGGATTTGATTGATTGGTCACAGGATTTCATCATGAGATGACATTGGTTAGAGAACCATTAGAAAACCAACTGGGAGTAGTGGACAGCTGTTTCGTAAGCCTAGTTTGGGACTCTTCATCAGTAAGCACCCACCTCCAGGGGTCGAACCCAGGACCTTCTGGTTACAAAGCGAGCTCCCAGGTTTTCCAATGGTTCTCTAACCAATGTCAGCTCATGATGAAATCCTGTAACCAATCAACCAAATCCCTACAAACCAATACTTGAATAGCATCGTTGTTTTATCTTATCTTCCAAATAACACTGGCCATAATCTGAATTTCAATGTAAATTTTGTCATGAATCATTGAACCATTGAAAGCAGGGAGAGAGCTAGACAACTGTCTCGTCCTCGTTTTAGTAGACTCTTTGGCAGCGTGCACACATACAAGCACATTCACCTTATCTGAACATGAATCAATTTCCTACAGCTAAACACTTGTAAATTTTTTTTTGAAATTGTTTTATTTTATCTTAGAGATTAGAGATATGCAACACACTGGTTGCATGAATAAAATACCACAGACAGCAAAATCACTGTACTAAAGATTAGATGAGTCATCTGATAATAGACACAGACTATGCGTCTGTGTACAAACTGTCGGTAAAAAAACAAACACAAACGAACAAAGAACAAATTCGTTTGTTTATCTAATTATCAAAATATAAACATCCTGACAAATTGTGTTCATTCCTCTAACCTTGACCTTCAACAAAATGTAGACAATCAACAATTTCATCGTCTCAAGTCGGTAAAGAAGACTACTTGACAGTATTTGAATTCATCTGCACAGCGAAATAAAGGCTTTCAAAGGTTAATATTTTATATCAATTAGAAAATATTCCTCAAACGACGGGTTTAGTTTATTTTTGTTCAGTCGAGGTAATAATTTGGATGGATAAAGATCCTGAAAGCTTACTTTTGAATTATCTCTTTTAAGGGTTCATTTTAACCTAGGAAGCATCGTCCGAGCTACAGGCGGCGGCATGGATGAATGAGGATATCAAAACCTTCAGGTATCGGGAAAACAAGATGGCGCGGCCATTATTCTGAAATCAGTGTGGAAATCTACTGCTGTCAGCATAAATAATAATAATTTGCTTTATTCCAGAAACAGTATTAGTGGTACAGTGTGGAATTTTCAGCACATATCTACAATATTTGCATCTAATTTTATCAAACATTTAAAAGGAGAATTTCAAAAAAATAAATATAAAAACAACAATAACAAGAAAACCAAAAAACAGAAATAATTTAAAAATGCGAAAAATACCAAGAAGTAGAAAGAAGAATAAACAACATAAAGTAATATCTCAATATTGGGTAGTGGAAGCTATGATATGATTATGCATGGTGAACAGTAAAGCTACAGTCATACGAGAAGTTATGAAATGATATTTAAGAATGTTTATCGCCAAGAAGATCAGTTAATTTGGTTGAAATAAACACTAAACAATCATAAAATAACATTTCAGGGTTGTTGTTTTGTTTTTTATTGTCAGGTTTAATGTGGAGTTTGTAGTGGTAGTGTGAGTAATCCTGCATGATACAAATTTTAAGATGATGGTAATGGCGTTCACAACCAATGATTGTCAGTTAACATTGCCGAAAAACAATAAAAATTAAAAAAATACAACCACAAAAACTGATAATTACATGATGGTTAATGACAGGACAATTTTGTACTCTTCATACTGCTAATCTAGTCGAAACTAGTAGATACAAAAAAGAAGGAATAGAATAAAGTACAAAACAGTAAGCCAATGTCAATAATTTAGGTTGCTAAGTATGCTTAAGAAGGAGTTCAATATAGAATAAAAAATAAGAGAGAAATAAAAAAGCCTACAATTATGTTACTAACAACAAAGCAAGTCATAGGTTTCGTGCTTAACATTGTCTTTGTCACTTAGGACACGGGCCAAGATTAGGATCTTCGACACTAATATCAAGTCACTGCTTCTATATGGTTCCAAGAATTGAAGCGCGTGTCACGAAAAGGGTTCCCAGATCGTTGAGTGACAACACACGCCAGCTCTAGTCTGGAATCCGAATAAGAAACGATGAGTTGGGTGTAGGTGTAAGGGTGACGTTGAGGAGATCGTTCGAAGAGGAGATGAGAGATTATGCGGAGTCGTGGAGTCGTCTGAATCGGAGTGTTGAGAACAGTTTGAAATGGAGATGTGTTGCTGAAACGCTAAGTTTCACTCAGAACCCAAGGGAATAATAACAATCACATTTGAAACGTGAGCATTAAACACCCATAGTAAATTGCCCGTGTTTGCGGTGGCTAACACTAAAATCTTATTTAATCATCGTAAGCTCGATTTACTTGCAGTTCTCAGTGATTGGTGTTCCTGTGTTGAGACTCGAAACCAATAGGCGTCGCTTTAAGTGCCAAAGCGTTATCTACTAGGTTTCTTGGGCACTGGAACCAACTCCTGTGCAACAAATACGATTTGAAACGATTTATTCACACTTGTGATTTCCCTAAAGCTATATACTACTGATTGATTTATGTGAGTAGTTGAATACCACTCACGTTGAACACCAGTGACTGCCATTGTGATTTCCCTTTGAATTATATTTACAGTGAACAAATGGACCTCACTTCAAAATATGGGTTCCTTCGAGACATATAATATGATAAATGTTTTAACTGTGTCCTATATGACTTCATATATTTAAGGGCAAAATTAAACTTTAAGCACCACTAACTACCAATCAGTGGGTGACCTCGAACGCACCAATCACGTGAAGGAGGCATTTTTGTGTATGGAATACATGTATTAATGGAAAAAATGCCTAAAAACTGTGGAAAAGTGTTACAGAGGATACCTTCTTCTTACATGTGATAAAAATAGCTCTCAGTTTTAGGTTGGAGTACCAACAGAGTATAATTCCATTATGGGTAAAATTTACTGTGATAAAGTCTCATGGTGTTATACAGTAAGTAATATTTACTGATCAATAAATTGTACTCGAAATTTCATCGGTAAATATTACTATATAACACTGTGAGATTTTATCAAAATAAATTTTACCCACAATGGAATTATACTCTACCACACTGCATAAGTCCTATTCCTATATCAATAGAGTAATTTAACCACATTCTATGCATGTAATTATTTAGGTCTTCAAACCCTAATCTTTGCTGAAACTAACCCCAACGTGAAAATATCCGTAAAAGTAACAGTAATCTAACTCGAACCAACCCTGATGTCTCCTTCATTAGGTTAACCTAATCCTAACTTGTTCTTGGCTTAAAGAGTAACTTAATCTTTCCCAAACGTAAGCTGAAACTTGCCAGATATCCCATTTAATAGCATAACACTTCAATGAGCATATTTTATTGATGATGACAACATTATTTGCCAGGTTTCACTGACTTGCTCAGTGAGCGTTTCAAGGTCATTGGTGCGGTCGCACTCCATTAGTAGTTAGTGGTGCTTAAAGTTTAACTTAGCCTATTTAAGTAATATGATCGAAAATAGTGAGTGCCTAATGGTATGCACATTTATTTTTAACTTGAATAAAACTCACTTTGCACTGGGAATACTAAAATCTATCTGGATTTGTTAACACACTAAAACGGGGAATTCATTAATGCATAAATCCATTAATAATACATATGACCCACTGAATATAATGATTATTGTCACTCAGTGGAATCAAGTTCAAAAGTTTGAAAATGTGACAACTTTACAAGTCATTATTGGAAGTGATTATCGACGTAGCAGAGAAATCCAGTTGCCCTTAGCTTACAACAGCTGTTCGATTGGTGTCAATACATAAATAAGGGAAAATATAATTTCTCTTTATACAAAATTGAGATTACGGTCAAATGTCTTAATATTAGACTAACTAACTATTTACAATATGGGATTTGTAAGGATTTAGAGTAATTTCAATCTAGGTTTCGTCACGAACTAACATCATTTAGAGATCACTGAAACCAGGGAGTACTGGACAACTGTTTCGTCTCAGTTTTGGACTCTTCAACAGTGCACACCCATGATTCCACCAGAGGTCGAAGCCGGGACCTTCAGGTTACAAGGCTAAACTTATTCATTATTCAACCAAAATATTCAAATATCAATCTTCAGGTCATTGATGGCTACTGTATAGATGTCCTCAAGCTGTTACTGAGAAGTCGTGACCAGTGGGGTCCACCATATCAAGGTGAACTAGGTGTTCATAGAAGGCATTGGTGACAGTAGTGCGCTGTATCACGAACTGAAAGAATCTATAATCAGCGGATCATTGAATTTCAGCGCAAGTTTCCAAGTGATCAACTAGCTTGGTTTCGTAAGCTGAAGGTTCTGGGTCTGATGTATGGTGGTTTCGTGGGTGTGCAGTGCTGAAGAGTCCTAAACTAGTGCTCCAGTGCTTCCTGCCGATTTTCAATGATATATCTTCAACTGATTCTGGTTTGGTGACAAAATCTATTCGCTTATGTCAAAATGTACTGATAAATATTGATTATTAGTACATATTTAAATTTCTAAGCAGTCTTCTCCGTACCTTTTGATAAAAAATAAATTAGTCATTTTGCAAAATTACTGAGCAAAAAATACCGTTAGATATAATAACGTTATACTTCTGAGGTTTCTTTTCAGTTACATAAATATTTCTTAATTGACGTTGTCATTAGCTTAAAGGCTAGTAAAAAAAGAATCTCTGTTTTGAATCGCATCACTTCAAATTACTTATTAATAATTGCGGTATGTTTCAGTCAGAATATTCAGCAAAGTTAAACTTTGAACACTCAGAAGACGTGAACGTTTCAATGACCTCAGAGATAACAGTCGCAATAAAGAATAAATTTGGTTCCCTAACTCAAGTGTAACACTAATCTTGCCTTAACCTAGCCTTGAAATAATCGTGACCCTAATCTGTTTTTGACGAACTCTGATATCTGCCAGATTAGGTTAACCTAATCCTGACCAGTCCCTAAAACTAACCGGGTATCCTTTTATCAATGTCATTACACTTCGTTAAACATTTTTCTTGATCAATATAGTATCATTTACTTGGTTTCGCTGTCTTGTTCTGACTGATCGTTCCAAAATCACTGGGTGTGGCGTCCATGCCTATCAAGTGTTTAAGGTTTAACTGTGCTAAACCTTCAACTGAAGAATATCATTTGCACATTGATTTCTACAAGAAATCACATCAATGCATAGAGTTATCCCTATACAGACAATACAAGTTCTGGACCATTGTTTCGTCCTAGTTTGGGACTCTTCATCACTACGCACCAATCACCAGGGTTCGAACCTGCAACCTTCTGGTTACAAGGCTAGCGAGCTCATAGAACACTCATCAGCCACTTGAACCGGATCTAATGGCCAGCCCATGAGTTCTAACTTCTGCCAAATTCATAACATTGCGCAACCACTTCGTAATGTCTTTTTCAGTGAGTTACTGCCCTACTTTCAACCTGCTGCACCCTACTGGTCACGGCTTCCCACTAGAACCCCAGGTCACTGGCTGAATAGGGCCAGTCGCTAATGAACATTAGATTGATTTTCAAGTATTGGTTTTTGCAGGGTGCAGCAGGTTGTAGGTGAGGCAGCGACTCGTTGAAGAAGACATTGAGAAGTGGTCGTGCTATGCCATGAATTGACAGAAGTTAGAATTCATCGGCTGGCCATTGGATCGGGTCCCAGTGCCTGCCTAATGGTCTATGAGCTAGCTAGCTAGCCTTGTAACCAGTAGGTCCTGGGTTCGAGCCCCTATGGTGGGTACATACCGATGAAAAACCCGAAACTAGGACGAAAAGGCTGTCCAATACTCCCAGTTGGTATTCCAACGGTTCTCTAACTGATATCATCTCATGATGAAATCCTCCAACCAATCAAAGAAAATCCCTACAGAAATCAATACTTGAATGTCAGTTTTATCATAAATGGTCAGTTTGTTGCCTTTTTTAATTTTTATTGAATTATATTTAGATGGTAAATAAAATTTGATGGATAATGTCTGTGACTGTAATCCTGGATGGTGTACAAGGTTTCAGGTACACCTTGCTAACTAGTGCCAATAAGCACGAAGCCTAGATTTTAGGCTTCCTGAAGATTACCTCCTTTTCATCTAAAATTTTCGTTGCGATAATTGTCTTAGTACTTTCATTAGCTTCCATTGTCCATTTAATAGAGTATGAATTTGACATTTGGCGGAAATTCATCCTGATTTCTGCATTTTTAGAAAAAATAACAGATTGAGCGAAGAAATTAGTTCCTCATCATCTGGTAGCTCTAAACTAATTTTTATAGTCGTTTTTTACATCAAAAGGTTTTTTACCAATCAAGCGGTTATTTCAATTAATCAGTTTTAGGTATAGGTGGGGGTGAAATCAAGAGGTTAAATGTCATCAAAACAATTAACAGTTAGATGTCAGTAACAAGGCATCTAAGTTCTGAGGGGGAGGGATGAAAATTAATTACAGAATTCAAGGTAAATTAATTCGTAGGCCTTACCAATAACTTACACTACATATTTAATTCAGTTTCAGATTTTCCCATCGATTGATTGGACCGAAGTGCTAGGTCTCAGGTTGACAGTACTAAACATCGTCGCAGCATCTGCACAAGAAGCCGACATGTCAACCTGAGACCGTACACTTCGGTTCAATTAATCGATGGGGAAATCCGAAATTAAATTAGATAATTAATAAGACCCGTTGCACAAGAGGTGGCTCTCGTGGCCCTTTGGTGTTTGAAACTATGGGCAGTGGGTTCGAGCCTCAGTAGGAACATCACCACTCGCCGGGGAATGCAGGTACATTCAGATGACTAGTCTCAAACGGGGCGGAATGCGCATCCTGGATAGCACTACTAGTCATCATACACCAATTGACTTCAAGTTATTACATAATCAAGAAATTTGTAAATAATGACGATTAAGAAGAATAGGATGATTCAGAAGGATTACATAAGATACAATCAAGTTAATCTAATTAGCTAGAATTGTAAAAATTAACAGAGTCAAAAGATAGTTACAGAGGGACGGGGAAAAACCATTTTTTATTATCATCTACTTATGCTTAAGGTCGACTGACTAATGCCTTATTATCAGTAATGAAAAGTGACATGATTAAGCGACTAAGGTATTATGGAGAGAAATTTAAGTGTTGTAATAATCAGACTGTATTGAAGTATATCATTAATAATTTTAAAAATTAATATAATCAGTGTGCATCGGTGGCACAGCGGTTAGGATGCTCGCCGACCATGCAAATGGTCAGGGGCTCAACTCCCGGCCGACGTACTCCTTTACCTCGTTAAGCCAGCAATAAAGCTGGTGAAGAGGAAAGGTTGGGCATGAGGTTAGCAACCCCATCCTGTAAAAATAAACACCACTGCTACCGAAACTTGAAGGCTATAGCTTGAAGCCCTATGTCCCACTGGGGAACGTGAAGGAATAGAAAAAATATAATCAGTCATATTCCTGTTTCATTCAAAAGTAAATAGCAGTTGAATCTATCGTTCACGTTTCTTCCTGTTAGGAAGCCATCATTCGAAAGCATGTACATTAAAATGAGAAACTGAAGTCACACACGCATTACTTCAAACATCAGCACTTTATCTACTAAGGTACTGAGTAGCACTTATCAAGTCTTCTGAAGTGGGTATCGGTTTGTTAATACTTGTAGTATCAACTTATTCATCTTACCTAAACTAATTTTATCAAACTAGTGAAATAGTGTGATTTGGTAAGCTAAGGAATTCACAATATGAATGGCTTTTGACCAACGTTATCATCTAAACTAATGGGGATGATGTCAGCTCATGGTGAAATCCTCCAACCAATCAAACAAAATGCCTACAAAACCAATACTTGAAAACTGATCTGATACTCACTAGCAACTGGCCCTATTCAGGCAGTTAGTTACCTGGGGTTTCTAGTGGAAATCCGTGACCAGAAGGGGGCAGCAGGTTGAAGATGCGGCAGTAACTTGTCGAAGAAGACATTGGCTAGTGGTTGCACTGTGTCATGAATTGGCAGATGTTAGAATTCATGCGCTGGCCACTGGGTCGGGTGGGTCCCAGTGGCTGCTTAATTGTCTATGAGCTCGGTCACCTTGTAACCAGAAGGTCCTTAATTCGAAGCCTTTTGTTGGATGCGTACCGATGAAGAATCCCAAACTAGGACATAATAGCTGTCCAGTACTCCATAGCTGGTTTTCCAACGGTTCCTGTAACTGATGTCTGCTCATGATGAAATCCTCCAAAAAAAATGAAACAAACAAAAATCCCTACAAAACCAATACCTGAAGATTAAAATAATCAAATTTTATACAAATAAGCAATGACTTACAGCGTAGGACAAAGTGGATTCGTCTGTTTTCTTTTATATTTACACTTCACTTGTTTCAAACTTGTTTTTACAGTCTTTTAAATATAGTCTTTATCTTCATAACCAGTCATGATCAGTGAGTATTTAACCTTACACCCGAATTCTCACTAGAACGACAGGTGACTTTATCCAGCAAGTTGGATGTGATGAGAAATACTCACCGAAGACGTTGGCTAGCAGTGACAATCTACACAGCGAACTGGAAGAATTTAGGTAGATTTCATAGGTCATTGGATTCCATTCCAGTGGTTGAATGGTTGACCTACTCCTCTCGTAGCATGAAGGTCCTAGCTTTGATCTTCAGTGGAGACATGGGTGTGTACTGCTGAAAGATCTCAAACTAGGACGAAACGACTGCCCGTTTGTGGTCATACAACGATCCGTGTAAATAACTGTTTTGGCTGGAGTCTAAATTTTAAGAAAGAGTCTAATCACAGATGTTAAAAGTAGGGCAGTTTTATTAATTATTCGTAACTGAATAATCTACAGGAAAGCTCTTATTCGGCTGTTCTGAAACACTGCTGTTTTAGAATATGCCATTTATTTATATATACATGTATTTCGTTAAATTCTCATGAATCTTTTGTATCCCTAATGATGTAGGGATTACTTCAGGTATATATGAACGGTAGATGCGAATGAGTGTTAAGAGTTCAGATATGTCATAAAACTGAATATTCTAACAATATTTTGTCACATTTACTGATCGCCACTTTTTTGTTTATTCCTTCACGTTCCTAGTGAAACATAAGGCTACTTCAAGCTAGAGGCTTCAACCTTTGGTAGCATTGGTGTTAATTTTTACGGGATGGGGATGCTAGCCTCATGCCCAACCTTTCCTCTTTACCAGTCTTATTACTGGCTTAGAGAGGTTTGGGAGTGTGTCGGCAGAGAATCGAACTCCGGAACACACATGTGATTAGTGAGTATTCTACCTCTGTGCCGCCGACGCACACACTGATCGACATAGTTATGCTTTTAATACTTTTTAATCCATTCACTCTAAGTCGATGGTTATTTTGTTAACTTGAGTAATCTCACTTAAAAAAAAGAAAATTAATTATCGAATTTTGTCTATAAGACAAACGTGATAAGCACTATGAGAAATAGATTAAATTCATTTTAGGTGTCCTTATAACTGACTGATGCTTCAGCTTTTTTGTGTGTTAAACAGGTGTTTTTAATTAGATTCTAAGGTAAATCAACCATGTGATTGAAAAATTACATGGTTTTTCAATTTTCGAAATAAAGACATTTGCTGTGCACCGTTTCAAACACATGTATAATCGAAGGTGAGACTATCATATTTCAGTAGCGATGGTATTTTTTTACAGAGTGGGGTCTCTAGCTTCACACCCAACCTGTAAGTGCAGAACTTGGGCACTGTGGCAGAATGTAATTTATCCGATATAACAGTTATACAGTATTATTAACGGGAGGACGTTTCGAGCGCAATTTATTCACACGATTTCTCACTAACAGGCTAATTAACTACCGGCTAAGCGAGCTTTATTAGTGTGTCTGCCGGGAATTCAACTCCAGACTAAGTGTGTGGTTGCCTAGCATTTTATCACTGAAGCACTGATGCACGGGTCTCAGTATTCTGAGACAGGCTAAACTTGGCAAACTGCTGTTGACATAATGAGTGATGATTAACGGTGAAATGAAAGTCTAGGTCGACCTCTGAATCTCTAGTCCGATTCCCTTAACAGACAAACACGATGTTACTTAAAATAAGTATAAAACTTGGACACTGTTGTAGAGCATAATTCCATCATAGATAAGATTTTATTTTGATAAATCACACAGTGTTATACAGTAATATTAACTGATGACGTTTCGAGCACAAATTATTGGCACTCATAATCATATCAAATCAATCACACAACTCTCTACTTCATTTATAAACATGAGTGAAATTGATTGGACATTTGAATAAAAATCAATATAGGATAATGTACATTCAGAAATAATAATACGAGTGTTATCAATAAAATACAGTCACATGGGAAACAAGATGTTTTTATAGTAAAAATAAGTAACTTACTAGAATGAACACATTTTAACATTATTTATTATCCTCTGATTTGACTTGTAACCACATCTTCCACATCTCTGATATTTGCTTTCAGTCATTTTTGTTACATGTTTTGGGTGTAGACTCGATGAACCAGGATTTAGGGTTCAGTAATCAATCACCTCTCTCTCCACCTACCTATATTACATTTTAGAATTTTGACTCTATCCCACCTACCCTATTGTGTGGTTGTGTGTTAATGCATGGAGTACAATGCAGTGCTGAGTTTTTTTTCTAAATTACTTATCTTCGTGGGGGCAATCACTCTTATGTTCTGATAATCTCACTACACCTGATCTACTAGTCTGACCTATGTGGTTGACTTAATTCACAGTCATTGCAAGGTGTTTTGTAAATTATATTATTTTGATTAATAGGGTCAACCCACTGGGTCTTATAGTCTACCGAGCTTGTCTCTGAGTAGGTTTGTAGGTTTGAATGCCACCCTAATTCCTGCTTTATTAAGAATCCTACGTAGAGAGGGTTTCAGATGTCTCCTCCTTATATGGTAGAACTATAGATGCCTTATATTCTTTGTTATTTATGTTATTATTTTTCGTTCCACCATTATTTTTATTTCGCTTTTGATCTTAGTGCTATTACTTGGTTTGTTAAACACTTAGTTAAGCCCGCCTTAACTTCGAATTACGTACCCAGACATCGTCGAAGCATCTGCACAAGAAGCCGACATGTCAACTCGAGACCGAGCACATTGGTCCAAACAATCGACGGGAATATCTAAAATCCAATTAAATAAATAATAGTTTAATGTATTCAAGATGTGAACACAAAGATAGGTTAATTCGAATGTATTCTACCAGAGTGACTTGCTAGAACATACTTCAGCACATATAATTTATCCTTGTCATCATAAGTAGGTACGTGTTAACTAACAGTAGTATGTTTATGTGATGTTCTCACTAACTGTTGCAATATATACAAGGTGAAAATGTATAACATTACTGTTATTTTTATTTTCAATTGTAGGTGATCGGTCTAATCACATTTATTGTGGGTATAGTGGCACGTGTAAATGGAAGTTTTGGAATTTTGGATTCACATATTCCAGCTGTACATGCAGGTAAAACACAAATCATTTAACTTAATAATCACTTTGTTACTCTATCACATACTGGTGTGTTTATTTGAGTTCTAGTTGAGAATGTGAGAATGGATAATATTCATGGACACCTAACTTAGCCCTACGACATATACATTTTTTCAATGCTTTATATAAATCTGATAAACCCTACTCTAATTACTCGTCAAGAGTTGGTTTGTAAGGATCAGATTTTTTTCTAGTTCGACCACGAATTGATATCAGTTACGGAACCACTGAAAACCAGAAGGGAGTACTGGACAGCCAGTAGTTTCATCCTAGTTTGGGAATCATCGGAAGTACTCACCCACCGCTAGGGTGCTAATCAAGCACCTTCCGGTTACAAGGCAATCTCCTATATAATCCAACTACTCGGACCCGTGAGGTCCATCTAGCCAAGTGTTAGGATGGATGTCCCACCAATGACGTTGGTTGGTGGACGCGCTAAATCACGAATTGGTAGAAGTTAGAAATCATGGAATGACCATTGAATTGGGTCCCAGGGGCTGAATGGCATACGAGCTTGCCTTGTAACCGGAAGGTTCTTGGTTCGCACCCCGGCGGTGGGTGCGTACTGCCGATGATTCCCAAACTAGGATGAAACAGCTGGTCGTCCAGTACTCCCTTCTGGTTTTCAATGGTTTTCTAACCGACATCAATCCTTGGTCATATTCGAAAAAACAAATCTAATTACTTTACTTTATTTTTAAATTAACTAACAGACAGAAAACCTCAATATATTAAACGATTACATGCGATTGACAGAAAGCCGTGAATTTATGTTTCGTACTCCTTGATACTTACCAGCATGGTGTATCTGCGACCTCTAAAGAAATGACGGCTTTCTGGAAATTCGAAATGGTGTCACCCAGTGTGTTGCAGTAAGGGAAGTTATCTTTCTATGCTAGACCTCCCCAGTTGCGCTTATTCAGCTGACTGACTGAGTTTCAACATAGAACTTTGCACAGAGGTGCAGTAGTCTAAGTTGCCACACTCCATGTAGCACCCAAAAGTAAAGAACTGAGAGAAAAAAGATATTAAAAAGAACTATAAAAGACAGTAATTTGAGGGAGAATGTATAGTACCATGGAAAAACAGAAGGGTTTAAGTGATACGAGAGATTAGAAAGAGTGATTGCTTTCTCGCCACTGGGAACGATTTTGAGCCATACCACCAATAGTCTGAAACCACCAGTTCTTAGCATTTTGAAGACCCTAACTAGGCATTCTACACCTCCCTATTTGGCTGACTCAAACCAGTTGTCAAAGACTTCATGGGTCGATGCCATCTTTTTGTTTTACCACCGCCAACTCTTTTTAGAATTAAATTATGTAAGCTGACATTGCTCGTCTAGGAAGGCGGTGGCTCGGAATGGGGAGCATGTATCCTAGTTATCTCAATCGACTCATTCTCACAACCTCATAGACTGACTTACCCTTCTTTTTAACACTTTATGACTAGCCTCAATACCGCTCACAGTACTAGACCACTCAACATGAGAGATAGAATGCGAACATCTGTTATCAAAGACAGATGAGGTTTTCATATCTTCCACTTCCAATGGTCACGTCTCACAGCCATAAAGGAGGGATGAGCAAAGTGATGCGGAATCAACTGAACAGCAGTGTTTCTGAAGATTATTTAGTGAATCATTTTTCTGCATGGAAGTTTCTCTAGCATTTTGATAGCTTTTGTAGTTTAGGGTTGCTAGTTTCCCTCAACTTCATCGACTTCGAAAAGGCCTTCGACATACAACGTTGACCGAGAATTAATTTAGAAACTACTTCGGCACTACGGCGTACCTCAAGTCTTTATCAACCTCATTCAATAACTATATGAAAATGAGGACACGTGTCAGGTGATCCACAACGGAAATCTCAGCGAGGTATCTGAAGTGAATACAGGAGTAAGACAAGGCTGACTGCCTATTATAACCAATGATATTTTGATTTGACACTAGTACCTAGTGTGATGCGTCTAGTCCTCTCTTTGGTGCAGACTGAATTCTATCAGTCAGGTTGTAATGTGGCCACCATTCTAGGTAGCTCGTTATTACGGTGTACATTGTTTGTGATGATATTAGATGGTTGGAGGCAATCGGCAGGAAGCCTTGGACCTAGGTTTCGTGCTAGTTGGCAATCTTCAGCTAGGCGTATCTTGAAGGAACCCATGTCCCTTCTGAGATTCGAACCCGCATCACCCAGTGCTGCAGTCAGAGACGTCACTGGATTATGTTTCAGACTATGCGCAGGGAATGAGGGGACAGGAATACGCTGGACCACCGATAAGGAGACTCCAGAAAATCTGGATTTCGCAGATGATATGTGTCCAGTGTCACACAAACTCGAAGACTTACTGGCGAAAACCAACAAACTGGCATAAGGGGAGAACAGCAAAGACATGACTCCAGGTGAGCACAGAGAAGACAGAGGTGATGAAGATAACCAACGAACCGCAACAACAATAACAATAACCAGCACCAATCACCATCAACGAGCGAGATTTCACAGAGGTTACCTCCTTCACTTATCTCACCAGGAAGCATCATTTCAACTACAGGCAGTCGGAAAGCCAGCCAACCAGCCAGAATCGGAAAGACAAGCAAGATACGCCTTCATCAACCTGAAACTAGTTTGGAAATCTTCTCCACTCCACTTCAGCATAAAGAACGAGATTCGGATTTTCAGCACAAATGTCAATTCGGTCCTTCTACACGGGTTAGAAACTTGGCGTGTAAAGAAAAGTATTGCCAACAGGTTGCAGACTTCTGTCAACAGCTATTTCGCTCCATGCTGAAGATTAAATGGCGAGCCAGGAAGAATTATTAACAAGAAATTGTGGGAAAAGACCAACAGGCGAAAGCTGATCGCTCAAAAAATATGTAGGAGAAAATGGAAATGGACTGGGCATACCTTGAGGAAACCGTCGAATGAGTTCGCGGACAATGCAGGCCATTGTTCGAGTGGAATCCAAGTGGAAAGCGACGAATGGGTCGTCCTAGGTTAACATGGAGGAGATCGTATGTGTTGGAGGAGGAGATGAGGGATTATGGGGAATCGTGCGCCCGGATGAAGAGGACGACATAAAATAGAAGAAAAAGGAGATGTGTTGTTGAAGCGCTATGTTCCACTTGGAAACCAAGAGAATAATAAATTAATAAATAATAATAATTTAGTGAATCGAAATTGAGACATTTAAGTCGGAAAGATCATGTTCAGTTTAACCTTTCAGGCATATTACAAATTTTCTAAACATCTTGGCATGTTTTGTTACAAAGGTGTTACACATAATGTGTACTATTTCTTAGTATAATACTAATATCTTGTGCCCTATTGAAGAGATATACCAAGAGATAAAACGCAGAGTATCAAAAATGAGATGGAAAAGTTATTTTTTGTGGGGTATTTATTATTCATTGGGGATGAAAAAAAGGAGGCCACCTATTGCTGGGTAAACACAGAAAATAACTTTGGTGAAGTATGAGAAAGGTAGATTTTGTTATTTCTAGACTATTTACTAAACATTTTTTTTGACCTCAACTCTTTGGTTATGTGCACAGTAGGGGAAATTGCAGTTTTTTCTTCTTGCTGCATATATGCAGCATTCCTATTTTACAAACTTATTTGTGAAGCTTGGCATGACAATAAGAAGTAACAGCAATCTGACACATGCGCAGTGTATTGACTGCCCACATTCCGAGCATTCTGACCACACACATATTTAAAGAAAACCGTATGGGTTAAATTATCAGAGATAAAGGGTAAACAAAATAATGTCAGCATATAAATAACCTTTAATTTTACAAACTGGATTAACATGAGAGTTTCGAGAGAATTTATAAAATGCATATTTTATGATTAAGACTTTTCAGCGTATTTTGTAAATCAGTTTGGAAGTGGTTTGTCACTGTGATACGCTTTGAGAGATTTTGGTGTTTGAATACATAATTTCAAGGTCAATGGAGTCAAATAGTTTGTTTTCAAGTGTGATTCCAAACTGACTTCAGGTATAGAACCAATTGGAAACCGAGATGAGAGTACTGGACAGCTGTTTCGTCCTAGTATTGGACTCTTCATCAGTTCCAACTTATGATCTCACTAGGTACCGAACTCAAGACTTTCAGGTTACAAGATATGAGCTGGCACGTGGAATCCAATGGTCCATGAATTCTGATTTCTGTCGATTTGGGATATATGACGTGACTGCCAGCTAATCCCATCGGCGGGCAACTGTCCTAATTTGATTTCCTGTTTCAGTCACTTTAAAATGTATTCTTTACTCTTTAACTTGGAGATACCACTATGCCTTACTTATGCAAATGTAAGAAACTGAACAAACGACTTCATGATAACAAACATTTAACTCCATTCCTGATTACGGTGTAGTTTTGTTGTTGCGCTTGAAAATGTCGTCCGAACTACATGTGTTGGCATCATAGGAGGCACTTCAATTAATCAAGTAATCATAAATTGTCACATCATCGAATCCTAAGGAATAACAACTTGCTTTTCGATAAAATCCATGATAATTTAAAGTCTTAAATGAAAGCCTACCATCTTCCAGAATACCAACTCCCGGTGAACATCAAACCAAGCGAAGTCACCCGCATGAAGCTCAGAAGCTCAATATCTTTAAAGTAATCAAGTACTTCATACATTTATTGCCGTTTATGAATTTGAATAATGCAAGAACAACAGTGGTTCGGGAAGAATAAAATGGTACTATCATTGTTTATTTCGTTGGCTCCTCATCAGCCGCCTACAGCCCCAAGACATTATTAAGTTTATGTATAGAAACAATTTTAACATACTGTCACAGAGATTTCAAGTTCAAACCAGAAATCAATGTTTGCATGCAATGGTAATAATAATAATCACTTTATTCCAAACAATAACAAGCCTACAGAATGTAATTTTCAGCGTTGCGCAATCAAATGAAAGAGAGAATGAAAATATCCAGTTACCAGGGTAAGGAAAGACTGATAACTGCTTCTTTCTGAGCGTATAAATCGGGTTTCAGGCGCCTGATGGAGATTGTTTCGGCAAACTTGAGAAGAATTGAGCTCTACTGTCTATTGATAATTTTGAGTGACCTTGCGATGTCCACCTCATGACCCATGTCAAGGAGATGCTTGCCAATGGCACTATTGAAATCATTTGTTCCCTTGAGACTTAGGCTTTTCGGTACATGTTCAGAAAATCGAAGGTATGTCCATCTATCTGTTCTCCTAATGTAACTAATTCCGAAAATACATGTAAGTTTGTAGATAAAGTTGGAGTTATCATGAGAAGAATGTCTGTCGACGTTTGATTACACTAAAGAGCATGTTGTCCGATAAATGGGAACCAACTTAGCAGTAGGATAGGCTCTGATTAGTGACTTATACAATTTTCTGTTGACTATTACTGAAATATTTTCACATTTAAAATTGAGTTGAATGAAGTTAGGCTCTTTCCCCACTGTGATTTGCTTGGCATTACAGCCTACACATCTTCCGTATTTGTCAGGGAACCTCTGAGGGTAACCGTTGTTCTTTAACATATTTTCGAGATCCATACATTCTTCCTCTAACTTCTCTGTAGAGCATATTCGCCTGGACGGAAAGTTTCACTTCCTCGACATTGCCATGGAACGCCTAGAAGACGGTAGGCTTCAAAAGTCAATTTATCGAAAGCCTACATGGAAAGGACAATACTTACATTTCAGTAGCTTTCGATCAAATAGCTTTAAACGCGGTTTAGTCGAGACTCTGTACTATAGAGCGAGAAGAATATGCTTTATAGAGAAATTAGAGGAAGAATTTGAGTTTCTTGAAAAGACATTGAAGAGAAATGGGTACCCTCAAAGGTTCATCAACAAGTATGGAAGATCGAAAGTCAAAAATGTAAAACAAATCACAGTGGAAAAAAAGCCAATCTACTTTCAGCTTGATTATAAAGGTGAAAACATTACAGCAATGATCAACAGAAGGCTGAGTACATCACTAGCTATAGCCTACCCCGCAGCTAAGCTCGTTGCCGTCTATCGAACAACTTGCTCTTTGGTGCAATCAAAAATCGATAGATATCCTTCTTATGTGAACTCTGACTGTATATACAAATTTACATGTATCTGCGGGAGCAGTTACATTGGAAGGACAGAAATAAGGGCATATCTAAGATTTTCTGAACAGGTACCAGAAAGCTTACGTCTAAAGAGAACAAATTCTTTAAACAGTGCCATTGCCAGGCATCTCCTCGACAAGGGTCATGAGTTGGAAATCGAGAAATCCTTTAAAATTATCAATAGACAAAGGAGCTCCATTCTCCTCAAGTTTGCCGAAGCAATTTCTATCAAACGCTTCAAACCAGATTTATGTGTTCAGAAAGAAGCAGTTATTAATCTTTCCTTGCCTTGGTAACTGAATGTCTTTATTCTCTCATCTGATTACGAATTCTTTGTCTTTAACCTGACCCCTCTTTTTATAATCTGTAATATTGCTTGTCTCTTGTTTCTACGACGTGATTTGAACTCAGTACATCGTTACCAAATTTATTAGTTACTCATCATCTTACTCACCTCTCGTCTTTATTACGTAATTCCTTTACCATTGTATGCATACATTTATTTTGACTTGAACTACCTGTGTAAAAATTATATAAGCACAATTTTCTGAACATTTTTCACTAATTGTGGAACTTTCTGTCAACTGACAACATGTAAAATTTGCAAGTATGTTAAAACTTTCCTGTACGTAAACCTCACAATTTATTTAGGCCGTAAGCAGCTGATGAGGAACCGACGAAATAAATGATGGTACCATATTATTCTGCACAAACCACTGTTGTTCTTGCTTTATTTAAATTCATCAAGGGGAATAAATGCATGATGAAATGTAAGTATTGTCTATTCCATGTCGGCTTTCGGTGAATTAACCTCTAGAGACTTCAGTCTTCTAGGCATTATTTCTGTATATAGACTTAATAGTATCTTTAGGCTGTAAGCAGATGATGAGAAGTCAAGGAAATAAACAGTGATGGCGCCACTTTACTCTGTACAAACCATTGTTGTTCTTGCTTTATTCAAAGTAATCAGGTGTTTGTAGATATCACTATGAAGCTTCTTTGCGACAAGAAAGTTCATCGAACGCTACCACTACACTTCTTACAATCAAAGCAAAAAAAACAATCAATGAGATCAGTCTAATCGATAAGGCAGTTTTGAAAAGACTAGAAATGATAGCTCTACCCACAATTAAATCAGAAATCTGCATACATTATTGTTGATGATAAGTTTGTCTTGATTAAAAGAAATGATTTAGAATATATCTAGAAATTAACCAACAACACATTTGAAGATATCGAATTCCCAAGGGAAGAAAAAGGACACAGATTACAAAATTCCTTTCTTAGATGTTTTTTTAGTCAAGAGAATAAAGACAGGAAATCTAGGAACACAAATATACAGGAAATGAACACACGCACAGATCAAATACTCAACTATAACGGCAATAATCCAATGGCTCACAAAAGAAACTGTCTGGAAACATTTTTCACAAGAGCACTGCAGTGCTGAAGAGAATAGAGAAGAAATATTCACTGACTGTCTTCAAGCAGAATGAATACCCATACAATTTCATCAGAAAATGTTTAAGCTCAAATCAAACTAGCAGGGAGAAACCATCATCAAAAACCACAAGAAAAATGATTCTGCCATATATATGTAAAGAATATTTCTGAAATAACGGCTAGAATACCTTCTGAAATAGACATAGCACACAAACTAACACAATCAATGCATTCGCTACTACGCAGAGCGAAAGATACAACAGTGAAAGAAGACAAGACCAGCAACATCTACAAAATAAATTTTATGAACTGTGAGAAACACTGTATTGGTCAAAGTAGGCTTCGTCTCCGGGTTGAAGAACATGAACTGGCTGTGAAAAGATATGGCGTGCATTCTTTCATCATATCGACGCATGTAGATAACTACAGACACTAATCTGACTGAGAAAATGTAGAAATTTTCAACTTATGAAAACAATGAAAATGCCAGGGAATTTCTAGAAGCCTTTACTGTATTCTGAAAAATTACTGTAGATCAAATTCACTAACTAATAAAGAATGCGCCACATTACAGAAAAAGTCAAATTCCAAGTCAATAAAGAAGATCAATACTGATGCACACTAACAAACCAATCACAACAAAGATTGTCAGGAAATACAGTTATATCACTCATGGAGAATCCAAATAAATCCACTTTAAGTAAACTGGTGGATGGTAACTGGCATTGGGGTCGATTATGATTGTTTCTTCCTATTCGAGACTCGTCACCATGACTCCTCAGTTAGTCATGGTGTTCCCCCTGGGTGGCTGTCGTGGCCCAAGTCACTTAGGGGATAAGGCCTTCGCCTTCGAAACTATGGGTACTGGGCTCGAACCCCAGTGGGAACACCATCGGGTTGGCGAGTCCCGAGTGGGACGAAATGCGCATCCTGGGTTCTACTACTAGTCGTCATCTACCGATTTACTTTGAGTTTAATAGTCAGACATCGTCGAAGCATCTGTAAAGAAGCCGACATGTCAACCTGAGGCCGACCGCTTCAGTCAAATCAATCAACAGGAAAGCTGAATTGAATTAAATTCCCTTCAAATTGAAGTTTGCGCTGAAGTGATGTTGTCTAGAAGGGCAATAAATGCTTCGCAACTAAAACAGCCGGCTCAAAATCATCCACTTGAGCTACAAATCTTCCCTATTGAACATGAATCAATTTAACCTAATAAAAACAGCTAATCAAAAAGAGAGAGAGAAATAATTACAAAGAGGGAAGTGAAAATGTGACTGACTGATAAAAAGGTATAAGAGGAAATGTCCTGGATTTTATATGCTTTTCATTGGGTCTTTGTTCTTTGACGAAAAAGAGAAAGAAAGAAACAATGAAGTTCTCCCGAACAATGATTGCATCATACTATACAATTCATCACACGTCTTTGTACTAACATGACAATGAGAAAGATGGGATGAATGAAAATTTCTCACAAGTTATGTAATTTAGAATTGATGCAGCTGTGCTGTTCTCAGTTTACAGATTGTTGTGAACTGACAGTGCATATTACTGATCAACATCAGTAATTAGATCCTGTTGAAAGTATATAAAAAAGATGGTCGTTTGATTTACTTCTTCCCTTGCTGTAATATTGCTTCTGAAATTCTGAATTCATGAACTTTTGTTCTATATATAGTGGCACTATTACGCTTGAAAACTGTCTAATTCCAAATATCAGATTCACATTAAATGGTTAAACAGACAAAGTAGTCAGAAGCTTTAGTTCAGTTATATCTTTCAAGTGATTAGGACATATATGTGCACATGACGTAATTTGGTATATGGTGACTGGCAGTGGAATCCATGATGTGCATTTCGTCCCGTTTGGGACTTGTCATCGGGATGTACTTACATTCCCCGATGTATGACGGTGAAAACACCGGGGGATGCAGACGCGTCCAGATGACGACTCCTAAATGCAACGAAATTAACATCATGGATTCTACTGCTAGTCATTATCCAGCAAATTACTTCAAGTTAATCCTCAGATATCGTCGGAGCACCCACACAAGGAGTCGACATGTCAACAGGGGCCGAATATTTCGGTCTAATCAAACAACTGGAAAATCAAGACTGAATACAGAAAATATATGATATTTGTATACCTTATAAAGATTTTATACATTTCCTTGTTTTCAGAACGCAGTATAAGAATACACATATAGAAAGCCATTAGATAGCAAAGAAAAAACTGATTCTAGGCATTCAGTGAAAGCTTGAGTCAATAGTTTTACTTAGTTTCATGTTGACAGCTTCGTTGTCTAACTATTCACTATTGTTGGCTGGAAACTCATGAATATATATAAAACAATTAGTCTGTTTTATAAATTTGGATATTATTATTTAAGGAAGGCGATTATCTGAAAAATGTGATGTGATGTATTTGCGCAATACATTTTAAACAACAATCTAATCACACATTTACTTGTCGTCTATATCTGAACATCTAATCGATATGAAGCCACAAGACTAATGTGAAAACAGCTTTTAAGGTCATCTATAAAAGTGGTCAAGGGCGTTTGCTGAAATACGCTGAGGCTACAGCTATTCATCAACTTTAGCACCCCCTCCCTTGTGTGTTCAAAGACAACTTAATATTACCCTAAACCTACCTTGGTAATTATTTAATTCAATTTTACATTTTCCCGTCGATTGATTGGACCGAAGTGCTCGGTTTCAGGTTGACATGTCGGCTTCTTGTGCAGATGCTTTGACGATGTCCGGGTATGTAATTCGAAGTTAATTGGTGGATGGTGACTAGTAGTGGAATCCAGGAGGCTCATTTCGTCCTATTCGGGGCTCGTCAACTGGATATACCTGTGAGTAATGGTGTTCCCACTGGGGTTCGAGCCTAGCGCCCACAGTTTCAAAGGCGAAAGCGTTATCCACCGAACCGCTTGGGCCACGAAAGCCACATCTTGTGCAACGGGTCTTATTAATTATCTAATTCACTTTTAGATTCTCCCATCGATCGATTGGACCGAAGTGCTCGGTCTCAGGTTGATATGTCGGTTCCTTGTACAGATGTTTCGAAGATGTCTAGTAATGTAACTTGAAATCCCAAATAGGACAAAATTCGCATCCTGGATCCCACTGCTAGTCACCATCCACCAGTTAACTTCTAATCTTTATCTGTTTAGATAAACAAACGTAGTGTTAATTATTCTTATAATTCCTAAATATTTTTGTCACTTTGTGTTCTTTAATTGACCTTTATTTTTGATACGAACTGACTTGACAAGTAAACGTATGATCCTTTTGATTGGGCACTAGTGTTGTTCTTCGATATTACCATTCTTTTTGCCTCATATCTCTGTTTTGCATCTCGTTTTACTTTCCTCTGTTGCCTTGTGTTCTAAGTGAAGTGTGGCAACTCGAACAGCTGCACATCGGTGCAAAGTTCTATGTTGAAAGCGGTCTGTCAATCAGTCAGTCAATTAGTGTAATGTGTCTAGTCCTACGTTTTGTGCAGACTGAATTCTACCAATCACATCTGCAATGTGGCCAGCATTCTAGGTGGCTTTCCATCACGATGCACTTTGAGTAGTTGAGTCATTTCAAGGCTGCTACAGGAAACCTAGATATCCAAGACTTCCTGTGGCCGATTGCCTCCAACCATCTAATTTCAAATATGTTATCAGATTGTCTTCTTTGAAATGCGTATTGCACAAATACATCACATAAGATTTTTCAGATAATAATTTGCTTTATTCCAAAACAGTACTTGTGATACAGAATGGAATTCTCAGCATTTTACTACAGTATTGCATCCAGTTAGTACATTATCAATAAATAAAATTTTACATAGATTAGAGTAATCTCAGTTCATTATGACAACAACATATTAGCATGTCGGTAGCAAAGTCAAAGTTGAACAGTGTTTGAAGATGTTAGAAAAGTAGGTGCTGTCATAATTATTGGCGTAAGCGGAAGAAAGAAACAAAGCGGCACATAACGGAAAAAAGGAGAAAAGAGAGAGAAAAGGAAAAGAAAAAAGAAAACGTTGGAAAGACAAGATCTAGTTGTTCTACTGACTATTTAATGAATTATAGGTATCACGCCTAATGCTTTCTTTATCACACAGAACACGAGCTAAGTAGGGTATGGTTGAGCTTTTATACTTGCTAGTGCGAGCATATAGTTTTCTGTATAGTCTTCTGTTTTTGCGTGATGAGATGCAAGGGGAGAGTTGTGAATGAAGAGGGTGGTATGAGTTAGTTAAAATGGATTTGGCCCATTTTTCACATGGGTCCAAGTGCGTGTCAACCAGAATATTAACAAGCTGGTTAAGTGACACGTTGCTTACCCTGCTGACAACCTTAAACCTCCTGCGTAATATGTTATAGTCTTTCTTCAGTAGCCCGGGAAAAACTAAGGGGGAACAATAGAGAATAATAGGCAGAGTGCGAGAGTTAACGAATTGTAGGAGTAAGGGTTGGGTTATACCAGAATGTTTTAACTTCTTGATGCAGATGGCAAGACGGAATATTTTCTTGGAAATCGCCATGATATGAGACGGCCAGGAGAGATCAGCAGATAGAATGACACCTAGGTATTTGATTTCCGACTTAGTTTCTACTTCAGTGCCATCTATGCTGCACACCTCGTGAGAGCCAACCAGTTTATTTAGGTCGGATTTATGCCTAAATAATCTCCGTCTTCTAATAACAACACACTATCCAAATACATGAATATGCATTAATCTTAAAATATGTTAATTAGGCATAGCTTGATAAATTTATTTTTATTGCAAATGTGTCTATTGTGATCATCAAATCGTATTTTTTTCTTGAGTATGTGAGTATCACAACATTTGGATACCTGTGAATTATGTCAGGTGTTATGCATTATTACCTCTCTCCATGTGTTGTTAAGTTTCTCTCTCCTTATGAAACAGTCCATATCTCAAACGATTGATGCATGGGACACTTCACGACTTTACAACTCACCTCTATTCTCCTCATCGTTTATTCATTCTTTCTCCAAAATGACAAAGAATACACCTAAAGAATCAACAACATTGTGGTCAGTCCCCTCTTTTCTTTCTTTCTTTCTTAATATGTCCAATAAACAGAACTGTTGTTGCACACGATAAATGAAGGTTATACAGCCTGGTTTGTTTAGTTGTGTTTAAAGCAAAGGAAATAGTGCACTTTAAAGAAGACATTATGATTTCATAGATAAATGAAATCTGCTATCACCTGCACACTACACCAAATGTGGTGTTGACACGTGACGACCAAAACGTTTAAATTTAACCTTTTGATGATGTAAAGTACATCTCTGTAAGTACATCACAAGCAATCATAACAAGATATTGTGAAAAGTATTTGAATATATATATATATATAATTTGCATAATTACACTTTAGGCATAAATTACTGATAATTTTAGATTGCTTCGATGTTTGACCATGGATTGATATCAGTTAGGGAATCGACTGAAAACCAAGGAGGAATACCAGATAGCTGTCTCGTCCTATTTTGAGACTGTTCAGTGGTACCGCACCCATGTCCTTTGAGTTACAAGGAGAGCTAGTTGAACATTCGCCCACTTGCACCAGAATCCAGCTGACCATCAGTTGTAAATTCTGTCACTTCGCTATGTATAGCGTCACTGCCAGTCAATGTTACTGACGAGTATTTGTCCTCATAACTGACCTGATGGACACTACTAGTAGCTACTTCCCACAAGAACTTCCGGAAATTCCATCGAACAAGTCGGGTGTGAGGAATAAATACTCCTGATGACAATGACTGGGAATGACACTAAAAATCACGAGTGGCAGAAGTTAAAATCCACAGGTCATTGTATTCCATCCCAGCCGCTGAATACTCAGAGTTCGAATCGTAACATGGAGGTCGTGGGCTCGATCCCCCGGTTATATCACCGACGTGTGCTGATGAGGAGTCTAAAAGTAGGACGAAGCGGCTGCCCAGTACTCCACTGACACCAATCAAATCTCTACAAATTATCTCTTGAAAACTTAGATTAGTATGATCTACCCATCACTTGAGGCACCTAGCTGGAAAACAAACAACACGAATTAGCAAGTGTTATTTGCTGAAATTAAATAATTTTTTTAACTGCTGGATTCGAAGGGAAGATCATTGCTCATTGAGGGATGCAGTTCAATTCAGCTGACGACTCCTCTATGGGACGAAATGCACATAACCTGGATTCCAATGTTAACCACCATCAAATGTGAATTAACAACTGGCATGAAATTCCTATAGGAAGACATAGACATTGGATTGTCAGAGCTGAATAAAACAAAGACTATTTTGCAGTTTCAACAGAATATCTACTAAATTTAATTACTTTTAAAGTTATTCAGGAAATAGGAGATAAAGTCATTCAGTAATTTTGGGTAATTAAAAACCTGGAAGAGTGTATTTTCAAGTGCTGGTTTGTAGGGATCTGATTGATTGGTTATAGGGTTTCATCATCAGCTGACATCAGTTAGAGAACCATTGGAAAACCAGCTGGGAGTACTGGAAAGCTGTTTCGTCCTAGTTTCGGACTCTTAACCCACAGCCAGGGTTCGAACCCAGGACCTTCTGGTTACAAGGCGAGCGAGCTCATAGACCACTTAGCCAATAGGACTAAATCCAATGGCCCATGAATTCCAGCTTCTGTCAATTCACGACATAGAGCGACCGCTAGCCAATGTCTCCGACGAGTATTTATCCTCACACCCGACCTGCTGCATTCTACTTGTCACGACGTCCCATTAGAACTCCATGTAACTACCTACCTGAATAGGGCCAGTCGCTAGAGAGCATCAGGTGAATTTCCAAGTATTGGTTTGTAGGAATTTGACTGATTGGTTTGAGGATTTCAGCTCATGATGGAATCCTGTAACCATAGAGTGTGTTTGTCCAAAACAAGATAAGCAGAACTGAAGAACAACAAACTCATCAGTCGACTGACTTTGATGGTTAGTAGTGAATGAAGGGACCAGTTTATCTTCATCAAAGCTGATCATAATCTTGAGTTATCCTGTGATTATGATTATTATTATGATTACTTCTGACCTGAAGTAGATTGGTTATCGGAGGTGGATGGCAGTTCCTGAATGTGGGGTTCCCTGTTTACCCCTTACGAGATTAAAAACAAGTTGCTTAGTTAGTGAAACACAGGGAATAAAGGCATTGTGGATTATTTAAATTAATCCCAGCTTGCTTAAGAAAATCAAAACAAGATTTTTCTGAACGTTTCTCAGTGTAGGCCACAGCTTCTTCAGCATGTGTACACAGCCTCAATATATTACTTAAGGGCAGAACACAAATGAATGTGAGAAATTTTGTTAAGTGATTAGCCAATGAGACAAGGGGTTGAAGATTACTTGATGCTGATTGGTTGTTGATGACATGCATAACTCGCCGACACAATAGACTCATACTAGTTCTTTCTTATTGAAACAAGTATTAGCTGACACTGACGAAATGTAACTGGGATCTGAGTGGGATTTCAACCTTCTCTAAATTTCCTATTCACGTAGTTTCTAAAACGTATTGAAGCTATCACCATAGTCATCTAAATCAGGTGAGAAAATCTATCTATTTTCACCCACACCCCACTAATTCTTTAAGTTAGAGTAAGGGTTTGAATAAGTCAGTTAAGAAAAGAAGGTTTGAAGTACTCATTGAATCAACTAATGGAAGAATCTTTCTTTTAAACGTCAATAAATGAGAAGTCCGTATGACAAAAGTCTACCGAATATCCAGTATCATATAAAACTAAACAGTTGAAGTCTCAACGCTGGATTTATTTGAAGTTATTCCACATTACCCGTTGACTGGTCTACGTTAACATACCAGCTTCTAGCACGGAAGATATGATGATATCTTATGATTTATGTAATGTTACTAACAACTGAATCCACGACGTGAGTCTCATCCTGTTTCATACTTGTTAGCTGGATATGACTACTTCCAGAACGAGTGATTTTGTTTCCACTAAGACTCAAGCCCATTGCCAATCTTCTCAAATTTCAGAGCGTCATCTACCAGGTCTCCAAGTCACGAAAGCCATCCCTGACACAATGGGTATCAGCAATTGCCGACTTGAATTTTCCCTGGATTGATTTTTACTGTACAAGACTTGAATTATGCATTAGACTTCAGATTTATCATAATACTTCCTTGTGTCAGAAATGCATGTTAAATGTGAACAACTTTACTGTAACAATGGCTATCAGTTGTTAGACAGAAATGTCTCTCGTGGCTTGGTATATCGTGGTTTATAGTTCGGAATGATGGTTTGTCTCTTTTGATATGTCGGTTGCTAGTACAGATGCTTCGACGATGTCTACGGATTAAGGTGAAGTAATTTTTTTTGGTTGCTGGTGCCTAGCAGTGGAATTCAGGGCATGTGCATTTGATCCAATTTGGAATTCATCGGCTGAATACAACTATATTCCCCAATAAGTGATGGTGTTTCCACTTACACATGAAGCCTGCACCTATAGCTTCAAATTCCAAACCACTATGCCCTACGCTTACAGGAGCTATGAGAGACATTCCAGTCCAACATAATTTTTTTTTTTGATTACAGTTTGATTCCACACTGTAGTTTTGGTACAAGTATGGAATTTTCAGCATAGATATCGTTAGTCCAAATTTTGCAGGCCGACCATAGATATCGGGTGTGCGTCGGCAGGGGATCGAACCCAGGACCATGTACATGGTCGGCGAGAGTTCTAACCACTGTGCCACCGACGCACATAATCATTCAATGAGAAGTGCAAGTGAACCTGGTAGACAAATAACAACTAATACCTGTTGCATAAGAGTTGGCTTTTGTGGCCCAGTTTACTTAGTGAATAATGCTTTAGCGTTTGAAACGGTGTGTACAGGGGTTCGAGTTCTCTACGTAGGAACAATACCATACACTGGAGATGTAGGTATATTCAGGCGACGAGTGTCGAATGGGACGAAATGCACATACCCTTGAGTTTCAGAGTTAATCACCCTTTTAGAAATAATACTGGCTATCGTTTTTCAGTTAATATGAAGATTTAGGGTTGTTTTTTCTCCCGACTGCATTTATGACTAAAACAATTAGCTAGCTAGCGAGATTTTTCCAGATAGAGAAAAATACTTTGAGGAATATAAGTCCATTGAATTCTTTTTATCTTTCAAAAAATAACTGCACACATTTTGCTACTATTTTCATTTTCTCAGATGACATTCGATCTAACATTATTTTATCATTTAAACGAATAATATGTGATTTTTTTATCTGTCCAAATTTCGAAAACAAGTTGACTTTCATTTTGCATTAAATGTTCCAATAATTATTCAAATAGTGCGTTTATACTTTATCAAAAATTTGATTGTTACCGTAAAACGGTAGGAGGAAAAGTCGATATTTGTTTTCGCCTGTAGCTCAATTCATTCAGTCGTACTATTACTTGTTGAAATTTTTATTTTAAGTGTCCTGACGATCGACTTTATTGGACTGATCTCTTTCGACATGTCGGCTAACCGCTACGAACACGCTTCAATGATCCCTCAAGATTAACATGATTTGAAGCAATTAGTCCCCTTCATGAATTTTGACAAAACTGTATGAAGGAGTATGAAGGAGTAACTTACGAACAGCTGCCTTCACTGGCTCCAAATTGAAGATCAGATAGCCAACCGGAAATTTGTAAACAGTGAGGAACTGTAGGAATGAACCCATCAACAACCTATTGGCTGACAAATATGCTGAAGGAAGTGGAAGTGGATTGGACATACACTTAGGAGACTGTTGGTTGAAATCACGTTCAAGGCAGACCCTCCAGTGGAGCCCGAATTAGAGATGGCAAGTTGAAAGTGTGCTGGAGGAGATGGCAGCCTACGGACAATCGTGGAGCCAGGTGAAGAGGACTGTAAAGAAGAGGTTGAAATGGAGATGTGCTTCTGGAGCCCTGTGTTCCAGTCGGGACTAAAGGGGATAATATTACTACTAATAATAATAACATATCTTAAACTCATGGTGTATTTTGGACTTTCTGGTCATACATGCACTTGTCATACGTGCTTATATAAAAGATAACACAGCATAAGGGATAGAAATTTTCATCAATATAAGTTAAAATACTTATGGGTCATGATCACTGATAAAAGGTAGGAGAATGATATTTAATAAAAAGAGAGGGGGAGGAGGGTTAACAATTTTATTGAGTAAAAAAACCTTGGTTGAAAAATGGATTGCCAAAGCAGGTTCAAATGTATTAACAAATAATTTCTGAACACATAAAACAGGATTGAGCCTTTACATTGCTAAGGCTTCAAAGAATTTAAGTACACTATCCATTTGTAATAATCAAAAGAAACGAGTTAGATTAAACTCACAACTTAACAAACAACGTCTTCAACGACATGAAATTCACAAGAGAAGAGGAATCCGGGAACAAAATCCCATTTTTGGACGTCTTAGTCGAGCGAACAACCACGGGGGAATTAGAAACCCAAGTTTATAGAAAATCAACTCACCCAGACCAAATACTGAATTACAATAGCAACAATCCAATAACACACAAAAGGAATTGCATACAAACATTATTCAAGAGAGCCAGGACTCATTGCAGCACTCCAACCTTAAGGAAAATTGAAGAAAGATATCTCATGGACGTCTTCCAAAAGAATGCATATCCACGGAATTTCATCAAAAAACATATACCCCCAAGCCAACCTATCAAACCAAAAGCCCCAACCAAGGAAAACACAAAGAAAGTCGTCCTGCCATATATAAAAGATATATCAGAAATCACTGCAAGACTCGTCAAACCTTTAGGAATTGACGTCACACTCAAACCAACAAAATCATTTCACTCAGTTCTATGTCAACCAAAAGACTCAACAGCGAAAGAAGATAAAACCAACATCATCTACAAAATAAATTGTAACAACCGCGAAAAACACTACATTGACCAAAGTGGACATCCCCTTCGTCTTCGTATCCATGAGCATAAGCTGGCCGTCAAAAGACATGACATCCACTCCATCACTCATATCACTACATACAGACAACCAAGGACATCAATTCGACTGGGACAACGTTCAAATATTAGACAGAGGAAACAACAAGAATGCTAGAGAATTTTTAGAAGCTTGGCATTCCAGTGAATCATCAATCAATAGACACATCGAGATAGACAAAATTTATCAACCGATAAGAAAGAAACCTCACACACAAGGGGTCAAAGTTCAAGTCAAAGAAACAATGAGTGACAATACAAGTAACCTAGAAGGTGTGAAAACAGACAAAAACAACCGATCACGTTCAAGGTGGTCACCAGGAGAGATGATTAAGAAATTCGCTCACTTCAGCAGATTGAAGTATGCGCTGAAGATATCACCTAGTAAGGTGATGAAAGCTTCGCAAATTAACTATCCAGCTCAGAGAACACAACCACACCAAAATCATCCACCTGAGCTACAAATCTTCTTTATTATAACTATCCAAATCTGCTTCATGTAGGGGTTTAAAAGCGTTATTGTTAAATACTATTTTTCAAGAGTTGATTTGTAGGAATACCATTAATCGATCAAGAACTGACTCCAGTCAGAAAACTATTGGAAACCAGGAAGTACTGGACAGCTGTTTCTTCCTTGTTTGTAACTCTTCAAAAGCACACACCCATAATCGCCACAGGGTTCGAACCCACGATCTTCAGCTTATCAGGCGATGATGGTTGAACATTCAGCCTTTAGGATGCGAAATCCGATGGGCATTGAGTTCTAACTTCTGTAAATTCATGACACAGAGCGATCGCCAGCCTATGTCATCTGTGAGTATTTATCATTCCTACTCAGACTTGTGGACCCCGTCGGTAACCACTTCTCAGGTTATTACTTTGGTCCTGCCTTAGTAAGCCAGTTTTAAAATCTAGACTTATTTTACCTAATAATATTTTCACCCTGTTTTCCTCTTCATTTTCCTTACCTCTTATGTGTGATCGTGACCAGTAAATATTTTGACCTATTTTAAAGTGTTGGTTTGCATGGGTGTGACTGATTCAACCGGTTAGCATCGGTTAGAGAAACAGTGAGAACCAGGAAATACTTGACAGCTGTTTCGTCCTTATTTGGGACTCTTCATCGGTACTCACTCATGAGCCCACTAGCATGAATCTTGGCCTATCTTGACAATAATCTTGATATTTTGTATTGATATGCATGATAAGTACATGTGTGACCAGAACGTCCGAAATGTATTGCTCAAATACGGTACACGTTTCAGATAAGTTACTTTTCCTTATTTTATTATGTCATAGTTGACATGATCTTTTCCTGGTTGATGATGATGGTGATCAGTGCAGTAGAAGAGGCGCACTTTTCATCCCATTTGGCAAATTTCAGCTTTCGTCCTCAGTGAGTAATGGTGTTCAAAGTAATAATTCCATAGAATAACAACTAATACCCGTTGTACCAGAAGTAGTGGCTTTCGTAACCCTTGTGTCCTAGTGGATGATGCCTTCGAGTTTGAAATGATGGGTGTGCAGGGTTCGAATCCACGACGGGAACACCACCAGTCATCGTGAATACGAGTAATTTCTCATTCCACCACTAGGCACCAATGTGTATTATAGAATCTTCAATTGACTTTTGCTTACTTTGTGTTGTGCCCCAGTATACATTAGCAGCATTTAGAAATTCTTTTATTTTGATCATTTAACCTAATAACTGTCAAAATTACTACAGAAATAGGCAATAGGGTGAAAAGCACTAGAGAGAATTTTAAAAAAATAGAACAGGAAGCTAAGAAACCGCTGAACTACAGTAAGGCATTATCAGTTACTACAGGATGATATAATGATGGCTAAATTCACCTGAATTTCCAGCTTAATTCACTGACAAACAAGGTCATAGGAATAAGGTAATTTATTATCTGACATATGTAATGTATGTGTAATGTACTAGCTCAACACATACAACACGAATATTTCACAATTACACACGAGAGTGTACTTGTCATAAATAAAATATTCACATAAAAGTACAACCAATTATAAGAGTACAAAGGGTCAAAATTGTAGATAACAGAAATTTATAAAATTAAAAACACTAATTAGTGCACAAAAAGAAAGAAATATTCATTTCGAGAAGTCCTTGTTCAAGTTCTACAATTATAATATAATAATCACTTTATTCCAAACAATAATAAAAATAATATTTAATTCAATTTTACATTTTCCCGTCGATTGATTGGACTGAGGTGCTCGGTCTCAGGTTGACATGTCGGCTTCTTGTGCAGATGTTTCGACGATGTCTGGGCATGTAATTCGAAGTTAATTGGTGGATGGTGACTAGCAGTGGAATCCAGGATGCGCATTCTGCAGTGAGTGATGGTGTTCCCACCGAGGCTCCAACCCACTGCCCACAGTTTCAAACGCCAAAGGGTTATCCAGTAGACCATTTAGGCCACGAGAGCCACCTCTTGTGCGATGGGTCATATCAATGCAGGTACATCAGGCCGACGAGTCCCAAATAGGACGAAACGCGCATCCTGGATTCCACTGCTAGTCACCATCCACAAATTAAATTCTAATTAAATGCCCAGACATCGTCGAAGCATCTGGACAAGAAGCCAACATGTCAACTTGAGACCGAGCACTTCGGTCCAATCAATCGACGGGAAAATCTAAAATTCAATTCAATAATTAATATGCCCCATTGCACGAGATGTGGCTCTCGTGGCCCAAGTGGTCTAGGGGATAACTCTGTGGCGTTTGAAACTATGGGCACTGGGTTCGAGCCTCGGTGGGAAATAATAATAAAAACTCTGCGGAATGGAATTTTCAACTCTTTTTTTTTTATACATAGTGCAACAATTTAGCTCCTTTTATAAATATGTACATGCCTAAAATTTAAAGTAGTAATAATAATATTAATAATGAAACCACCAAAGACAGAATGCTAGTGGAAACATAATGAAGTATAAATAGATAGTATCATAGATAATACACGTAATAATAATAATAATAATAATCTTTGCTCATACTTTCCAGTTCAGTTACTGATTTAAAAAGTTTAAAAGACTGAGCTCTGCTCAGTCTTGTCAATTTTCTGCCCGATCACTGCTTTCTGTATTACGTAGTTGTTATCAAAATTTTACAGTTTGTGAAAGTATTTATTTTGTTGTTGCTGTGATAATGTACTTTATGCAGGGGATTGTACAACCTGAGAATGATATCTCTGAACAAAGAATATTGTTTATTCATTAGCCAGTATTTTAATAATAATAATAATAATAATTTAAAATTGGATTACAAAGGAAGGTCTAGTGTAATAACAAATGATTTCTTAATATACATAGAATAGTTTAAAGACATATTATAACTAGGAATTCAACAAACTTAAGCCAGTGTGTGATCCAAACATGTTTTCTACAAAAGTTAGGAAGTAGTATTGAAATTAACTTTACGATCGATCATCTATTGTGTGCTTTGTGACAGATAATGTTGGACATATATTTTAAGTATCAACAGTAGTGAGATGATTGATTTGTCATTGTTGTGGTCAATTTGGAATTTTCTCTATATAGCCTTAACCAACAGATATTGATGGCTGGCGTCTATGCATGTGTGTGTGAGTGTTTGTCGTCAGATGTACACGTAAACTGGTAAACGCCTTGTGATATTACACACTTTCTATTTTTTTAAAACTCTTTTGTTTAGAGATCAAACTTTGAATCCATCTCACATCTGATCTGTATAGTTACGTATACAGCCTTCTTTGAGGCCGACGGAATTATCAGAGGATCTGGTTTGGCATATTTAGGGTGTTTACTAAACTTCGTAATTTATTTATTATCTTTGCATTTTTCTCAGTCGTATCTTTTGTACAAATGTTCAAGTAATGCCTTTGATTAATGAAGTGGACAACAGCTCTGGCAATTTAAGTATTGTCTTGTCCATGGGGATTTTCTATAGACAAGCTGTCTTATACACCGATCATGTCTGCGGGTTATGCTTACATCTAAGATTGCTAAACGGGAGTTATTTTTGATATAAGAATAAAACTTGTGCACTGTGGTAGAGTGTAATTCCATTATGGGTAAATTTTGTTTTGATAAAGTCTCACAGTGTTATACAGTAATGTTTACAGATGACGTTTCGAACACAATTTATTGCTCATAATCATATCAAGGTAATCACACGATTTCCTAATTTCATTTATATAGGATAGTTAAAACGAATAGAAGAAGGCAAGCTACACACTAGTGTTTATAGAAAACCAACGCATTCTAATAGATATTTAGACTTTAATTCATCTCATCCTTTAACTGTTAAGGCAGGCTTAGTTAAGTGTTTAACAAACCGAGCAGTGGCACTAAGTAGCACAAAAAAAGACCTAAATGATGAAATAAAACAGATAGAAGAGCCACTGGTGTTGAATAACTATCCTATAAAATTCATTAAGAAGATTGAAAAACGCCAAAAGAAAAAGAATTGTGAAACTAGTAATAATAATATAAACAAGAGGGAATATAAGTCATCTACAGTTATACCATATAAAGAGGGGACATCTGAGACCCTACGTAGGATTCTAAATAAAGCAGGAATTAGGGTGGCATTTAAACCTACAAACTCACTCAGGGACAAGCTCTGTAGGTTAAAGGACCCAGTTGACCCAATTAGACAAAATAATATTATTTACAAAATATCTTGCAATGACTGTGAGGTCATCTACATAGGTCAAACTAGTAGGTCGAAGGTAGTCAGATTGTAGGAACATAAGAATTTAGCTAAGGTTAGAATGGTTGACCCTGAGAAGATAAGTAATTTAGAAAAAAGCTCGGCAATTGCAATGCATGCATTAACACACAACCACACAATAGGGTGGGTGGTAGAGGGTTAAAATTCTAAAAAGCAATCTAGGTAGGTGGAAAGAGAGATTGATTACTGAATCTTTGTTCATTGAATCTACACCCAACACATGCAATAGGAATGAATCATCACTAATACCCGAAATATGGAAAATAATACTACCAATCAAATCAAGTGAAAAACAATGGAACTATATAAATGAATTTAGGAAGTCGTGTGATTACCTTGATATGATTATGAGCAATAAATTGTGCTCGAAACGTCATCAGTAAACATAATTGTATAACACTGGGAGTTATTTTTCTCCATGTATGCTGAGAATATACTGTTTTAAACTGATTTCATTCAAAGCAGGTTTGATACGTCGACTTATTATCAAGTTTACTGTTCAACGAAGAGTTCCTCTTTTCAGCGATATCATTCTTAAGCTGTACAATCGTATATGTATAGTAAATTCTCATAGCAAAGAAAGGAATGTTTCCAAAGATGTATCGTTAAAGTTGTAACTTTTAAATAATAATTGCGTAATACGGAGAGCACTAATCGGTTAGTAAATAAAATAAAACAAAATAAATAAATAAATTGAGTGACATGACATAATTGATAGGACTGAGTAAAACTCAACTTAAATTGAAAAAGATTCGGGATAAGATCAGTGTCACAAGGAGTAGAAATGTAAAAAGCGGGGTAGGGAATGGAGTGAGAAAAATTCTGCAGAAGTTGGAATTTATGAACCGCTGGGTCGGGTCCCAGTGACTTAATGGTCTACGAGCTCTGTCGCCTTGCAACCAGAGGGTCGTGGGTTCGAAGCCTGGTGGTTAGTGCGTGCTGATGAAGAGTCCCAAACTAGGACGAAACGCCCATCCAGTACTCTCAGTTGGCTTTTCCAATTGTTCTCTAACTGATGTCAGCTGCTGATGAAATTCTTCAACCAATCAAACAAAATCCATACAAAACAAATACTTGATAACTGAGTTTTACTAGCGGTCCAGACCAGGAACTTGGAAGCCAACCAACAAGGATTTAAAAACATTAGCAGTTACAGAGCAGTTCATTTTACTAGACGACCAAGTGAATTTTAATTGTGTACCTTTGGTCCAATGCTTCTTGATTTCCAATTATTATTTCCTAGATGATTTTATTTTATGATGGTATAAACTTGAAATACGATCATAGGTAATACGTTTTACTAATAATATCATTATTATCTGCGAAATTAGTTGTGGTATTATTTCTGCTTCATAGTGCATAATCCATAACACGTATGACTCTAAGTCTACTTTCATTTTTGTTTTTAAGTTTTGCAGTGAGGAGAATTATCATTTATTTATTTTCTTTTCTTTCCAAACATTTAGGTGCTAATTTGCTCATAGCTGTTGGCTTCTTTATTATGTTAATGGGATTCTTAGGCTGTTGTGGAGCTATTCGTGAAAGTCAGTGTATGTTATTCTTGGTAAGCAAGTCTTTTTATAATGACAATTATTATAATTATTATCATCATTATTATTCATCTCTTGGATTCCAAATGGGACATAGGGATTCATTTCCACATCGCCGTTTCACGCTGTTATCGGCAATCCTTTATAGCCAGGATTAAGATTGCCTATAAGCTTTGATTTTTCACTACTCTCAAGTCTGTGTGGAGGTCAACAGCACTCAGCATCAAAAATAAGATCCGGATTTTCAACTCCAATGTGAAGTCAGTCAGTGCTACTATACGGATCAGAGACTTACACTGCGCGTCATAAAGAGCTTCTCAAACAAACTACAGACCTTCATGAACAGCTGCCTTCGCTCAATACTCAAGATCAGATGGCCAGAAAAGATCAGCAATAGGGACCTCTGGGAGCGAACCGACCAGGAACCGATTGTGAAACAAATATCCAGGAAGATATGGAGATGGATTAACCATACTCTGAGGAAACCATCAAGTGACATCACTAGGCAAGCCATTGCTCGAGTGGAATCCGAAAGGGAAGTGGCGAGTTGGTCGTCCAAGGGTGACCTGGAGGAGGTCATGTGAAGAGGAGATGAAAACGTGTGGGCAGACTTGGAGCCAGGTGAAAACTCTAGTAGAGAACCGAATGCAATGGAGACGCGCGGCTGAAGTCCTATGTTCCTCTAGGAATTAAAGGAGACAATAATAATGAGCTTTGATTTACTCCTTACACAAACTCTACCACGTCACTGTCGGATTGCTAATCCGTGGTTTCTTATTCAATGTCCACGCCAGTGTCTGTCACGTGATGTCACTAAACGATCTACTCAGCATATGTCCAGTTCATCTCCATTTTTTTCTGCATGTTTGTTAGGTGATGGGTTCTTGGCTGGTTCGTTAACAGAGCTCCTTGTTACTTAGCCCTTTTGACCATCTGATCTTTAGTAGTAAGCGAAGGCATCTGCTGATGAAAGTCCACAGTAAACTTTTAGAAAAATGACTTAAGTGATTCTCACGCCAAGTCTATGGACCATATAGAAACAATGACTGACTTGACATTAGTGTTGAAAATTCGAATGTTATTCGTTGTTCTAAGTGCTGCTGATCTCCACATTGATTTCAGAGTAATAAACGCCTGTCTTGCCTACGTGATCCTCACCAGCTTTGACTTCTCCATTCACATCACCACTTGTAGTTGAAATGATGCTGCTAAGGTGCGGTAAGCAAAAGAGATGACTTCAATATGATGGAGAAGATTTGTAGCTCAGGTGGATGATTTTGATGTGGTTGTTAATTTGCGAAGCTTTCATCACCATACTAGGCGATATCTTCAGCGCATACTTCAATTTGTTGAAGTGAGCTTTTAGATTTCTCCATGAGTTTATTAATCATATCTCCTGGTGACCACCTTGAACGTGATTGGTCGTTTTTGTGTGCTTTCACACCCTCTAGGCTACTTGTATTGGAAATGATTTTTTCTTTAACTTGAACTTTAACCCTCTGTGTGTGAGGTTTCCTTCTTATCGGTTGATAAATTTTGTCTGTCTAGATGTGTCTATTGATTGATGATTCACTGGAATACCAGGCAGCCTTCTAAAGATTCTCCAGCATTTTCTGGTGCTTCCTTTGTCTAATATTTGAATGTTGGTTGTCCCAATTGAATTGGTGTCCGTGATTGTCTGTATGCAGCGATATGAGGCAGGGAGTGGATGTCATGTCTTTTGACGACTAACTTATGTTCGTGGATACGAAGATGAAGTGGACGTCCACTTTGGCCAATGTAGTGTTTTTCCCACTCCTTGTAACTTATTTTGTAGATGATGTTGGTTTAATCTTCTTTCGTTGTTGAGTCCTTTGGTTGACATAGAACTGAGTGAAGTGATTTTGTTGGTTTGTGTGCGACATCAATTCCTAAAGGTTTGGAGAGTCTTTCAGTGATTTTTGAGATGTCCTTTATATATGGTAGGGCAATTTTCTTTGTTCTTTCCTTGGTTGGAACCTTTGATTTGGTAGGTTGGCTTGAAGGTATATGTCTTTTGATGAAGTTCTGTGGATATCCATTCTTTTGGAAGATGTTCATTAGATATCTTTCTTCAATTTTCCTTAAGTTGGGAGTGCTGCAATGAATCCTGGCCCTCTTGAATAGTGTTTGTATACAATTCCTTTTGCATGTTATTGAATTGTTGCTGCTGTAATTCAATTCAGTCCAATAACACAGAAAAGGAATTGTATACAAACACTATTCAAGAGGGCTAGGATTCATTGCAGCACTCCCACCTCAAGGAAAATTGAAGAAAGATATCTCATGAACATCTTCCAAAAGAAAACACACAAAAACAACCAATCACGTCCAAGGTCAGTTGACCAGGAGAGATGATTAATAAACTCGTGGAGAAATCTAAAAGCTCACTTCAAATTGAAGTTTGCGCTGAAGATATCGCTTAGTATCGCGATGAAAGCTTTGCAAATTAAATATCCAGCTGGGAGAATACAACCACATCAAAGAGATGACTTCCTTTAGATTATTTACGTTGACAGTGATTGGTGCTTGTTGGTTGGTCATCAACATTACCTTTGTGTTCTCTGTGTTTACCTGAAGTCCCTTTTCGGCTAACTCTTCTGCCAACCTGCTGTCTTTCGCCTGTGGATCTTCGAGTTTGTGTGACATTAGACATAAATCATCCTCGAAGTCCTGATCTCCTAGTGTCTTTTCATCTGTCCAACGTATACTCGTCTTTCAATGATGATTAGTAATCCATGTTAATATTCAATGAATAGAATGATTTCATTAACATTTTCTCAACTTGGTTATTTCAACTTGCACCGCTAGTAATAAAGATAGGTATTGGTAGAATGATCTTCCAAATTCCTCTCTGCATATGCTTCACTAATAAGCTTATTCTTGAGTAACATTTATTATCTTGGGTAGTTTACTTAACCTCTTTTTTCCTCTACCAATCAAAGTGTATTAGTTTTCGACATTCTGAAGAGCGAATAACCCAGAGAACTTCATTGTGGTTAGATTTCAGTCTATCACATTTACACCCACAGTGTAACACAGTCAAAAGTTTTTTATTAGAATTCATTTAACCAGAACAGATTTCACATGCATGAGGTTGTGAACAACACATATTGTTCTATGGCTGATGGGGTGGGTGATACTTAGTTGCTCAGGTTGAATTAAATGGGGATCCATTGGCTGAAAAGTAGAGTCTTAAAGCCAATCAGACACATCTCTCCACAGAATTCATTAAACATTGACAAACTGTCTAGTTACCTCAACTGTATTACGTATTTAAGCGGTGGTGATGTGGCTCACTATTGTCACACAATGAATAAAGTAAAGAATTCTATGAATAGGTGAGCTAACTAAAGCTTGTTTAGTTGTGCTCTGTGGTGCATTGGTGGTGACTGCCTATTCTATATTAATTGTGATCACATCCTCACTTCAGTTAGAGAACCACTGATAACCAGGGAGTAATGCATGTCTGTTTCGTCTTTGTTTGGGGGCTTTTCAGCAGCACACACTCATTACCCTGTCAGGGATCGAACTCACGACTTTCAGACTGATCATTCAGCCATTGGGATGCAACCCAGTGGCCTATGAAATCCAACTTCTGAGGATTCGTAATACATAGCGTGACTGTACTATTGAAAGTTCCCAGAAGTAGGACGAAACAACTGTCAAGTACTCCCTGAATTCAGTTCATAATCAAACTTGAAATCAATGAAATCCAAGCAAACCATCGCTTGAAAATTATTCCATATTAAAAGAATGGATACTGAACAAAGAATACTCTTTTCGATAACCCCTTCATCACCAGGCTCTACAGTTATATATACACATTATAGTGAATGAATGAATTAGTGTTATGAACAACATTAATGTTGTTTAAATAACATCGAATCAATAATATTGATAGATTACAGCTCAACAGCATCAACATAACAATACACACTGAATGTCAGAAAAATTAGGAAAGATAATATTACAAATTCATGAATTTATAGTCTCTACTGAAGGCCATCCAGGGCAGAAGTAGTGACTGGACTTGCTTCCTTTAAACACAGAGAACTGGTTGTTTGAGGCGAATTGCAATAGCCTCTGCTTTTTTGGAGCACGCGGTGCTTCGATGATTTTGGCCCCCAGTAGATGATAGACAAGCATTCTTCAATGCTGGCTAGCTTTGTGGCCGGTTTGAACCAGATGGTCTAATATCGAACTGTTAATGGTTTTCACTACACCTTTACTTAGCCATACTGGGAGATGTACCCGAGCGAGCACGAACAATCAAGTTCCTAGAGCAATGGCCGATATAACTCGCTCCAGCACAAATGCAGTTGAATTGGTAGATACAATTTGAACTAGATAGGCTAGGTACTTCATCTTTCAGTCGAGGTATCACCATCGGTCGTGTAGAGAATAAGACGTGTAGTTCGCCAGCATTAAAAGTTCTTTGAACTTATTTTCTTAATTTCTTCGTAATTATCTCACTTGGTATATCACCCTTGAATTGTAGTCGTATATAAAGTGGCTTCTTGTTTACAGATAGTGAGTGGTCCTTTTCCGCTTTCTTTGTCATTGTTTCTTGATAAATTTTTCGGGATAGCTATTTTCGTTCAAAGTATCATATACAATGCTTAATTCATCTTCAATTACTTCTTCTGAGCATATAGCTCTAACTCTGTGGCTGAGGGTCTTCACTAAATTTCTTTTGTACTTGATAGGAACGAAGCTGTGTGAGAATGTGTATATTTGTCCTGTCCATGTACTTTTTCTATGCAAATTTCTTTTTTTATGCTACCATCTGGTTTTCTTGTAAGGAGGACGGACATCCAGGATGGCAATTAATTCTGTTTTGGGATTCCTCTTCGCACGTGAATTTTTTTATATTAGTTATCAGATAAGAAATCTGAAGCACTGTAAACAATTTTTCAAACTTCAATGTTTCACCATTCTACTTAAAAATATTAGCTAACAATTTCACTATCAGAAATTTTCATCATCGTTGTTGTATTCTCATAGCTTAAATTCTCTGAATCTAGACGTATAGAAAGGTAGTTTGTACTACGATTATAAACCTTTCAGATACACTTAGCGCTAATTACATTCAGTCAGTCAGTAACCGGTTTTATTATCTCTTTTTTTTAAATGATCTACTCTTCTATAATAAGTATGTTGTATTCAATCACTGCCTTTATGAAACTGTTTATTTTTATTATCAATATAATACTTCTGATGAAGTATGCTAACTAAAAAAAAACACTTAAAGTTGTTAATTAAAGTGCATTCACATAAACAATCTCAATCATGTAAACATAAAACAAGAGAGTAATTTAATTTCAGACGGTTGAGATGATTCGATTCAGGTGGATACAACTACATACTACTACTACTACTGAATGAGTGTAACTGTGAGTATTGTTTAAATCACAAGCATTATCGACTGTTTTGATTACCTTCCAACTTAATCATGTCAGTTTTAGTAGCATACTTAGTATCCTCTTCTTGCTCTCTCTATCTCTCTCAATCAAAACATGAATTTAGGCTATCGAGCACTTCGAATTGTGTTTAATTTGAAAATGACGAGTTTTATTCTCTCCGTTGGTTCAATCTTCCATATTCTTGGCCTGGGTTCGATCCCCTGCTGGTGCACTGCTAAACTTCTCCTAGCCACTAGTAAGCCAGGAGAGGAGAGAAGGTTGGTAGCGAGGCTAGCAATTTCACGCAGTGAAAATAAAAGGCCCACCTTTAAAGCCTAAAGCCTGAAGCCTTGCGTTCCACTCAGAATGTAATGGAAGTGAAGGGAAAAATAATTCACTTAATTGGTTGGAGGATTTCATCACAAGGTGATATCAGTTAAAGAACCATTGGAAAACCAACTGGGGCAGGTGTTTCATCAGCCTAGTTTAGGACTCTTCAACAGTACACACCCACAGGGTTTAGTAACCAGGACCTTCTGGTTACAAGGCGAACTCGTAGAGCATGAAATCTTTCAACCAGTCAAACAAAATCCCTACAAAACTAATACTTGAAAATTCATCTGGTGCTCACTAGCTACTGGCCCTATTCAAGCAGTGACCTGGGGTCCTAGGGGGAAGCCGTGACCAGTAGGGTATAGCGGGTTGAAGGTGGGGTAGTAACTCATCGAAGAAGACATTGTGAAGTTGTTGCGCTATGTCATGAATTGGCAGGAGTTAGAATTCATGGGCTGGCCTTAGGATAGGGCACGTTCCAGTGGCTTAATGGTTTACGAGCTCGGTCGCCTTGTAACCAGAAGGTCGCGGGATCGAACTCTGGTGTTGGGTACGTACTGCCGAATAGTCCCAAACTAGGCTGACAAAAAAGCTGTCTAGTACTACCTGGTTGGTTTTCCAATGGTTCTTTAACTGATGTAAGCTTATGATGAAATCCTCCAACCAATCAAACAAACAAAATCTCTACAAAACCAATACTTGATAATTCACTCAAGTAGCTAGCAGCAATTCAGGTGGTGTGAACTTGTTTGTCTCTTTGAGGTGAGTCAAACAAATCCAGTACTTTGCAGATGAGCCTGACCCCAAAGGAAATGAAATAACTGTTCGGTGTTTAGATCACATCGATCTAGCTACCAAGAACCAGTGTCCGAAGTGACTGATCTGCAACTACTCATATCAATCAGTCAGTAGTATGTACCATCATGCTAATTTGCTTTGCTTTCTTCGTTACCATTATTAGTTTCAAGCAGATCAAATAAAATGTGATACAAAAACTGACAACTGATGAAATTGTCAATCACCAGTTGAAATATAAATATGCAACAAATAATACAAACACTAACAAAGGTTTTATATTTATGTGTACATCAGTGTTATTGAAAGATAGATGTTTGTCCTTGTCCCTAGTTCATCAAATTTTGTCTTGTTCAATGTCGTTTTTACAATGTATAACTTGTTAACCATTGTATTTTCTTTCTCTAACACTCTGTTTTTTTCACAGTTCTTCGCATTCGTATTCTTCTGTTTTACTTTGCTTATGGCGGCTGGTTTATGGGCTGTTGCTTGGTCGTCTAAGGTGAGTTAACAGTTTGACTGATTGATTGATTCATTATAAATTGCGCGGTCAAATTATTCATTGTCCAATTCAGACTTAAGATGACAACATTCAACAGACATTAATGTGGTCTTTATAACCATGGAGATAAAATAAATCTGAATAAGTAAAATGGGGCAAGAGTAAAGAATAGATATCACAGTCAAATGACCTTGAACCAACCAATCCAATCGCTCAACATTACAAATTAATGCTTTTCATAATCTTCGTTGCAAGTTTCACCCTGACTCAGGGTTAGGGTTAGGGTAGGATTAAGGTAGAGTTATGGTTAAGGTTAGGGTGAAACCTGCAACGATGATTATGGGCAACATCCATTTGAAATGCTGAGAAATGTGACTATCATCGTTAAGTTATTATTCATCATAGAGTCAGTCATTCATCAGAATCGGTGGATCCTGTAACTGGTACTCATAGAGATCATGGTTTGCTTATTATAGCCACTTCTATGGAAAACTGAGACCTATTTTGCAGTACGTTATAGACATATACCACATGTAATTCATTTTTGTCATTCATATATCTGCCACTATGAATGTCACTTTTTCCATACCAGTATATGATTGGCTTACTCAAGGTCACCTGACGGTGGTATCTATTCTTTACTGTTGCCTAACATGACCTGAGCTTGTCTTGTAACCAGAAGGTCAGGAGTTCGATCTCTGGAGGTGGGGTGCGCTGTTGGCGAGTCCTAAAATGGGACAAGATGAATGTCCAGTACTCCTTACTGGTTTTCAGTAGTTCCCTAACTGATATCAATTCGTGATCAAACTTGGAATCACTGTATATTTGTTAACAGTCTAACAACCACAGTTTATCTATACATGATATGGTAGAACTTTCGAGAAGAGAGGTAAATTGAAGTAAACTATTAGGTAAAGAAACAATTAGGCAAACTGGAAGATCAGTAGTGAGTTTAGCTGAGTGAATTATAATAAAAATGTTTGTGACTCACCAAAAACACAAAAACAGAGTAAAGATGTCGAGTTATCAGAGTAGTTCAAGATTAATCATACCATCTTTCTGTATACAGAGATTAGACTGAAATCCTTTGATAGTAATGGCTTCTACCATAAGAAGTAACCACGATTTTCTTCGCATATTGATTACTTTGAGGGTTAATTGATTTCCACTGAATGCCCCGTGTCAATCAGGAGCTTGGTGATTGTACTTGCAAACACTTTCTTACTTTTCATATAAAGATTGTTGGGGAAATACTCAGAAAATAAACTAGATGCTCTCCTCCCGATCCTTCCTTTGTACTTGCTACCGCAAGTGCATGCGAACTTGTAAATACAGTTAGGGATGACATGAGCAGGATAATTATGTACTTCGGACTGTATTATTGAGTATTTAGGGATCGATGTAGCGTCGTGAAACATCCTTCACAATTCACTTTTAACTTCTTTTTTTTATTCTTGTTGATTCCTCACACAATAAACTAATGCATTCAGCATGGGCAGTTAAAAATGAGGATACAATGTCTTAAACACTTTCATTTTAAATCTGAGACAAGCCCTGAGCTTTACAAATCTCCATGTAACCACTACAGCAAAGGGCAGTAAGCAAAACCACTCTAAAATATTATCTTGAAAACCACATCTGATTGTCACAACCGAATAAACTGTTGGTACGCCCATAAATGAGAGTGACCTTGAAAATCATTCTAACAACGACATAACACATGGACAACAGATATCTCTACATTGGTGGAGGGGGAGGTTATCATATACACTAAAAATATAACCAATCCTATGTCATTGTCATATCTGGATCCTGGTCTTTGAGCTTATGAAAGCTGACTTTGGTATAGCTGTAAGGATAGTGTTTGTAAAGTGACAAGGCCATTGATATAGTCACTTGAGTCTCTGGTAAGTGCACAATCACTTACCTAGAGCATCTTATATACCACAAAAATATAAGTGAAGCTGTGTGTGATTGTAACTCTTCAACTGACAGTTCAAGACATGTCATGTTATTCAAAAGACACAGTTGAGCGAATTATTATTTAGATACATTTATTCTAATGTTAAGAACACAATATTCAGCGAAGAGACTCTTTTCAACAACGAACTTATTATCAAGCTGTACAATCGTATTTGTAAATGGTTTGTAAGAAATTATATAACCATAGTTAAGTGTCCAATGGCAAAACAATCAGTGTCATGTATAGAATAATTCATAAAATGTATAGATGTTGGAAAGGGATGTATAATTATGACAGGGTTAGTAAGCTAATATAAAACGTTACAACATAGCATGGTGTGAAATTTGTTAAGATAGGATTCAACATTGTAAAAGGAATTTTTTGGATTTAGAATGACAAGTGGGACAAGTAGAAACGATTCAAAGTGAGAATAGTAGAAGTAATAATAATCGTAGTAATGAAGGAAAGGTTAGATGATGAATGTCTATCCCTCTACGGCCAAAGAAGAAATAGGGATAGTACATACTTCTTTTGTACACAAAGGTCTGCCTTAAATTCTTGAATTGCCAAGTCCTCCACTGTCTTCGGAAGTTTATAACGAAGAAAACGCGGCAAGTTAGCGTTGATTCGATAGACGGTCTTAAAACCACAGTTAGGGTTGGCGGAGTGACAGGAGTCAACCAACTGTTCTAGAAAAGAACTTCGCACACTCTTCCTTTCTCCCTTGTAAAACCATACTGGAATATGTTCTCGTATCCGTGTGGGAAGCAAGGTTCTCTTGCCAGGTCCAATGTAACTTGCTCCGAAAGAGGAGCAGGTGAACTGATAGGTGCATTTGGAGGCGGCGAGACGGGGTAGCTTACCTTTAACAGAGATGGAGAACAACATACGGCTGGTGAACGTCATTTGAAATTTTCCAGCAAAGAACGTTTTACTGACTGATTTAGAGAAAGGGTTTTTGAGCATATCTGAAGCTTGAACACCTTTGAATTCAAAGTTCATGAGTATGGTTTTCTTTGAAACTGAGTCGGTGACCAGTTTAGTCCGCTTATCTTTCGTGTTTCTGTCAATAAATCGGTTCGAACCTTTAGGAAGGTAAATTTCGAGTCAACGGATGAATTAAGTTCATTTTCCTGGAGATAGGCACCCAACCCTAAAAATTAGTCAGTCGTCCATTCCATGTACGTTTCCGGTGGATGGATCTTTTGAAAGATTCGTCATTACGTCTACTAAGGCACACATCAAGAAAGGGAACGCTTAGTTCAAATTCCTTTTCAAAGATGAATTGAAAAGTGGGATGGCAGTTGTTGAATGCAAACAAGACATCATCAAGAATTACGTTATTATCGCAGATAACTAAAGTGTCGTCCACGTATCTTCTATAAATGTCAAAGTGACCGATGGTTTGACTAAGTTAAGAGTTTTCAAGCCAGCAATGGACACAGTGTTGATCCCATCACACTGCCATCTATCTGTCTGAAAATTTCAGCATTGAAAGTGAACTGAACACTCAACGTGTATCTCAATAAGAGTTCTTTGAGGTAAGTTGTCGGCAATCCTATGTCTAAACTATGGGCATCAATATAAACACATATATAGCATACCGTTTCCATGAGAGGTACACTGGTAAATAGTGAAGTCACATTACAATGTTGTATTTGAATAGCCTACCAATATGCCGTTTACTTTCAGTCTTCTTATAGGCGTATAATTTCTGATCATAGACCCAGCTGTAAATGAAGTGACGAACACAAACAAAATGGCGTTGTGCAAGTTTTTTTCAGAAAAGAGTGGAAAATTATGCTTTTAGTTGTCCTAGCGTCTTCTATTCAAACAAAAACAACTATGAGTGAACTAAAATTTGGACATATAGATTTTAATTTACTTGAATAACTTAGCATCATGGCTTACAGTTTCAGACAAATCATGCGATATTGCGATAACGACAGGTGCAGTTTTAAACCACATAAATATGACTCCACACTATCCGCATGTCACATCTCACACGTTTAACTTTTTTGATAAGTAATTAAGTAATCTGTAATCAATAATGAGTCAGGTGTCTGATATCTGTGACAAAAGATAAGTCTGCTTTACACACCTGTCACATCATCAAGAGGAAACTGATTCACAAGAAGTTAAATACAAGCTCAAAAAATGTAATAATCTATAGAAATTATTATTATTATAACTGTCTCCTTTAATTCCTAGAGGAACATAGGGCTTCAGCCGTGTGTCTCCATTGCCTTCGGCTATCTGCTAGGGTTTTCACCTGACTTTCATCTCCTCTTCACATGACCTCCTCCAAGTCATCCTCGCACTGACGACCAACTCTCCGCTTCCCTTTCGGGTTCCACTCGAGGGCTTGTTTTGTGATGTCACTTGATGGTTTGTTTTTTCAGAGTGTGGCCAATCCATCTCCATTTCTCCCTGCCTATTTGTTTCACAATCGGTTCCTGCTGTGTTGGTTCGCTCCCAGAGATCTTTGTTGCTGATCCTTTCCGGCCATCTGATCTTGAGTATTGAGTGAAGACAACTGGTAATGAAGGTCTGTAGTTTGTTTGAGATGCTATTTATGACGCGCAGTGCAAGTCTCTGATCCGTATAGTAGCACTGACTTCACATTGGAGTTGAAAATCTGGATCTTACTTTTCATGCTGAGTGCTGTTGATCTCCATACAGACTTGAGAGTGATGAAAGCTTATCTTGCTTTTCCAATTCTTGCTTTGATATCCTCGTCATTTCCGTTCGCCTGTAGTTGAAACGATGCTTCCCAGGCGGGTAGGTGAAAGAGGTTGTTTCTTTCAGGTTCCTTCCATTTATGCTGATTGTTGTCAGTTGTTGTTGTTGGTGTTGGTGGTATTGCCCATGAATCTTCATTACCTCTGTCTTCTCTATGTTCATCTGAAGACCTATCTTCTGTGGGTGCTTCTTCTGCCAACTTGTTGCTTTTCACTTGCATATCTTCTAGTTTGTGGGAAATCAGACATATATCATCGGCGAAGTCCAAATCCTCCAAGTTTTTTGTGTGAGTCCATTTTATGCCTGTTTCCTCATTGCCCGCTGCAGGGAACAAATCTTATGGCATTAGATGAAGAATAAAAATATACCCTAAAACAGAAATGACAATAAGAGATGTCTTCAAGTTATTCAAAAAACATTGGAATTAGCATGTCCATATTGTAGTTCAATCATTATTCGGTATTTAAGTAGTGATTATTGCTAGATTTACTCAGTTACACTCAAGATAATGACTGTCACCCTTGCACTGACGTCCCACTCGCCGCTTCCCTTTCGGGTTCCACTCGAGCTATGGCCTGACATGTGATGTCACGCAGCGGCCTCCTCAGCGAGTGTCCAATCCATCTCCACTTTCTCCTGCATATTTGTTGAGCGATTGGTTCTTGTTTTGTTTTGTTTGTTCCCATAGCTTCTTGTTTGTGATTCTTTCCGGCCATCTGATCTTCAGCATAGAACCAGCGAAGACAGTTGTTGATAAAGGTCTGCGTGCAGCCTGTTGGAAATATTCTTTGTGACCCACCGCTAAGGTTCTGATCCGTATAGAAGAACTGACCGACTTGACGTTTGTATTGAAAATCCGAATTTTGTTGTTGATGCTGAGTGACGATGATTTCCAGATTGGTTTCAGGTTGATGAATGTGTTTCTCGCCTCTCCGATTGTCTATTTGACATGTTCGTCTGTTCCTCCTGTAGTTGAGACAATGCTCCCTAGATAAGTGAAAGAAGTAACCTCATCCAAATCCCTCCCGTTGATGATGATTGGCGCTGGATGTTGCTGTTGTTGTTGTTGTTGTTGGTTGGTTATTTTCATAACCTCCGTGTTGTCTATGTTCACCTGGAGTTGCATATCTAACGATCAAACTTTTAGCATTATGATCCACTTGAGACGCAAGGATGAATGTATATATATATATATATATATATATATATATATATATGGGGATAGGAAGCGGTGAGTTGGTTGTCAATGCGAGGGTAACATGGAGAAGGTCATGCGAAGAGGAGACGAAAGCATGTGGGCAGACGGAGAGCCAGGTGAAAACGTTGGGTGAAGCCTTATGTTCCTCTAGGAGCCAAAGGAAACAATAATATATATATATATTCATTGCTTCGCGTTCCAAGTGGATCACAAGGCTTCAAGCTTTTAGGCTTGCAGTATCATTATCGGTGCTTTTTTATACAGGGTGAAGTTGTTAGCTTCATGTCCAACCTTCTATCTTTTCTGGAATTACCATCATCTAGTAAACTAGGCGAAGCTCAGTACTACATTGGCCAGGGATTGAATACCGGACCTACTTGTGTGGTTGGCGGACATTCTATCACTGAATCCTTGACTCACTTTGAGTTATTATAATACAGTGTAATGTAATTACGTAATAATTCAATAAAGTATCAGTGTAATGCTTGAATTTATATCTTTTACAGGTGAATCACTACATCTATCGTTACTTAGAGGAACAAGTAGTCAGATATCGTGAAAGTGAACCAGAAAATGAAAGTACCAAGTTAATGGACTTTATACAAAAGAAAGTAAGTCATAATAATTATAATAATAATAATAATCGATTTTTAGATTTCATAGTTTGGCGACAGATTAAGTGTGTTCCATATCTAGTTTAAGAAATTTTAAAATACACCAATTTTAATGGCTTTTAGTGCATGATAGGGACATATTTTGCATAAATCAAAGAATCATCTGGTATGATGCAGCTTCGAAAGAAAAACAACTGTTGGGGGTTAGACCGAGGCATGATACGTCTTCGTCAGTTGTTTTGCCGTTGTTCTTTACCATTTGTAGAACTTTTAAGTCCCATGTAAGAAATAATTGATCACAATGGTGATCATGTGCATTTGTATCATATCTCTGACTGAATACTAAAATGTTATCGTCATACATTTTTACTCTTCATATGAGCCTTTTTATTTAGAGTTTTAATTTTTCTTACTACTATTATCATAATTATTATTACTGCCTTGGATTCTGAGTGGGACACAGTGCTTCATCCTGTTCCCCGCAGTCATTTTAATTCGTTCCACGTTTTCTCACTAGCCTCCATTTCCTCTTCATACGATTTCCTGCATGTCACCCTCGGACCTACGTTCAGCTGGTCATTTCCCATACGGGTTCCACTCGTAGGCCGCCTGGCTAACGGTCTCCACCGCATGAGTCCGGTCCGTTTCCATTTCTTTTTGTGTAAATTTGGTTGGCATTAAGTTTTTGTTTGGTTCACTGGATGCCAGAGTAACTTGTTGCTTATATCCTTTCTGTGCATCTAATCATCAGTGCGGATTGAAGCGGGCTATTGATGAAAGTTTACAGCCTATTGGAAATGTGCTTTTCATGATGCGCAGTGCAAATCTCTGTAGCATATAGAAGAAATGACTTGACATTAATGTTGAAAGTCCTTATCTTGTTCTTCGTGATGAGTGCAGCCGATTTTCATACTGATTTCAGGTTGAAGAAGGTGTGTTTTACTTTCCTGATTTTGACTGGCTTTGACATCCCCATCTGTGCTGCCACTTGTAAATGGAATGATGCTGCTTAGATAACTAAAAGAAGAGATCCCCTTCGGATTTCTACCATATTTGTGCTTGTTGCTGTTGTTGTTGGCGGTCGGGTATCTTCATCACCTCAGTCTTCTCTATGTTTGCTTGAAGTTCCCTCTTGACTAACTCCTCAGCTAACATGCTGGTTTTAACCTGTAGATCTTCCAGTTGGATATAAATTATCCACGAAGTCCAGATATTTTAGAGTCTTCTTGCGCGTCCAACGTATTCCTGTCCTCTCGCAACCGACAATCTGTTGCATGATCCAGTTCACCGTCATCAAGAATTTCATCGGTGATAGTAGTGTGGGGAGAGCTGTCTGCAAGCCAAAATTGTAGACAACAATTTACATCAATATTCACGTCCCGAATAGAGGTCATGAGAAAAAAACAATAACAAAGCCTAACCTTGAGAAAATCACCAGCCAATCACAGCGGAGTTAAAGTGTGGAAATATGATTCGCTGATATATGGCTTGATTTTCTAAGAAACGGCCACAATGAGATAACAGAATAACCTTGAGCAAGAAGGCAACCAATCAGAAGAGGATGCTTCTCCACTAACAATAACGTTAATAATAATAATGCACATAAAAATCTATAAATACCTGTTGATTTTCTCAATAAACGATCTGTTGGCTGGCCCTTGTCTTCTATCGTTACAGTAGGCAACTTCGTCTTACTTTTCTTACAATAACTACTTCGTTTAATCTGATTTTTTCCCTGAAATGTCTGATTGGTAATGTAGACCAATGTGTGATTGTGTCAGACCTTCAACAGTGTATGTTTATGAAATAATAGAGAAGATTTGTAGCTCAGGTGGATGATTTGCAATTAAAAGTGTTCTCTGAGCTGGTTGGTTTGGTTGCGAAGCTTTCGTCGTCCAATTACATCAAGCATGAAGAAATTTAAATCATTTCACTTTGTGCTAAATATGGCGCTGAAGATGTTGTCTAGAGGGACGACAAAAGCTTCGCAACTAAACCACCCAGCTCAGAGAACACTTTTAATTGCAAGTGTATGTTTATCTGCTTGGTTGAAGTAAGCTACGGAAATGAATTGAAAACTGAGAAATACTTCCCACCATACCAAAAAAAGTAAATATTGTAAAAGAAACGGGACTAGAAGGTATTTTACGTGTGGATGGAAAACATATGGGGGCTGAATGTGGTGTCCATTTTCTAGATTTACTATTACCAAGAGTTAATAATAATAATAACTTGCCTTATTACAAAACAGTACTCTAATGGTACAATGTGGAATTTTCCACATTGGGTATAATATTGCATCTAATTGTGTCGAATAACATTAAGAACAACTATAAAAATAATATTATAGGATTGATATTGGCAGTTCTTATTTGGTATTTGTAGTGACAGTAAAATCATAAACATACAAATAATTGTAAAATAACGATAATGATATTAGTAACTAAGATTGTCAGTAAACTGAGGTAGTGTCACCGTAGATTACAAAGAAGAGATAATAAAAGTGCTTATTATTTTGTTAACTACATTCCCGCTTAACATTGTCTCTATCGCATAGAACACGGAGTGGCCAAATATGGTATCGTTGCGTTCCTATACTTGGTAGTACGAGTATACAATCTTTTGTACTGACTTCTGGTTCTTTTACAAGAGGAGAGTTGAGAATAGTGGGGGTGTTGAGGGTCAGACAATATGGATTTAGACCATTTCTTGCATGAGTTCAGATGTCTATCAACTAATGTAGTAACAAGCTGACTGACACACCCCTTGCCCTACTGACGACCTTTCATACCCTTCTCAGAATGACATATTCCTAAGGGGAAGCATTAAGGTACAATAGGTAAGATACAAGAGTTAACATTGATTTGATGATGTTAGATAGTTGGAGGCAATCGGCCACAGGAAGCCTTAGACCTAGGTTTCGTGCTAGTTGGCACTCACCAGTCAGCAAGGCGCATCTGCAATCTTGAAGGAACTCATGTCCTTTCTGAGATTCGAACCCGCGTCACCCAGTGCTGCAGTCAGAGACGTTACCACTGTTATTGAGGTTCGCGATTGACCTCCTGTAAAATACCCACTACACATCTTATTCACTACAAGACCGATAGTGCTACCTCGACTGAAAGATGAAGTACCTAGACTGGCCACTTCAAATTGTATTTATCAATTCAACTGTGCTTGTGGAGCGAGTTATGTTGGCCGTTGCTCTAGGAACTTGACTGTTCGTGCTCGAGAACATATCCCACTATGGCTAAGTAAAGGTGTAGTTAAAACTATTAACAGCTCGATATTAGACCATCTGGTGCAAACCGGTCACAAAACCAGTGTGGAAGAATCCTTCTTTATCATCTACCGGGTGCCTAAAAAACTAACAAAATCGACGAAGCAACGCATGCTCCAAACAGCAGAGGCTATTGCAATTCGCCTCAAACAACCAGTGCTCTGTGTGCAAAAGAAACAAGTCCAGCCCCTACTATTGCCCTGGCCCTCAGTAGAGACTATAAACTCATGAATTTGTACCATTACCTTTCCTAATTCTTCTGACATTCAGTTTATCTTATGTTGATGCTGTTCAGCTATAATTTATCAATATTATTGATTTGATGTTATTTAAACATTAATGTCGTTCATAAGACTAACTCATTCATTCATTATAATGTATATATAATTGTAGAACCTGATGATGAATTTATCGAAAAGAGTACTCTTTGTTCCCTGTCTATTCTTTTGAATATTTTGTATTAGACTTAGTTTCTATTACTCTCTCATCTATACTACAAGCATCATGTGTACTAACCAGTCATTGTGGATCACGTCTATATCTAAAGGAGAAGTCAATAGTCTGGCATTTTGAGGGATTTAACGTAAGACCACTTAACTTAGACCACTGACTGATGTCCGACAAAAAGCTATTAAGCTTGCACCATTCTGATTGGAACCTAACAGGAAGCGAGACGGTCAGATCGTCAGCTTATTTGACGAAGTTAATCTCATTCGAAAGAGGTATGTCATGTAAGAAAAAAGGAAAAAGAAGAGGAGGGAGAGAGCAGCACCTTCAGGAACACCAGCTTCAGTAAGCAAGGCAGAGGAAGATTCACCCTTATACACAGTATACTGCATTCTATTAGAGAAATAAGAATGCAACCAGTTAACAGCCCAGGACTCAGTTTGTGTAAGGGAAAGCTTATTTAACAAAAGGCATCTAGGTACTGAGTCATAAGCAAATGTGTAGTCAAGGAAGGAACAACGTACACATTTGGCCTCTTTGACTAAGGAAGAGACAATGTTATGATGTAATACAGCGGCAGCATCTAAAGTACTTCTGCCCTGCCTATAATCAAACTGTTTAGAATCATTAAAACTTTTTAAAGAGTATACAAGGTTGAGTAAGAGTGATTTCTCTATTAGTTTCAAAAAAGGAGAATTAATTGTAATAGGTCTAAATATAACATTAATACCAGAACCTGATTCGGGTACATGGATGACCACAGGACAAGTGACATTGAATTGCACTTCAGAATTTCCTAGTTTTCTTAAAGATGACACCTGAAAATTACAAACGACACATTAGTGAACAAAGAATATTCTTTTCGATAACCTCTTCTTC